>JAGDYQ010000063.1:3040384-3124057 GCA_021962125.1 Bulinus truncatus | reverse complement strand
AGAAGTTTAAAATTAAAAATGTAAAAATAAAAAAAAATAAAAAAATAGGGAAGCCGCGACATCATTGATTGGCGTTCCAAGGGGGCCGTGACTTCAAAAAGTTTGAGAAGCACTGGTATAGGATCTTGTTTCTATTCAAGAAAACACAACCTTTTTTTTTTTCTGGGTACAGTATAGCGTGGACGCTAGAGATCTATACTAATTAAAGATAGACATTGAATAAAATGTGTTCGATCTTGGGAAATTGAGTCCTAGTGTCTGGTGGTCTGGGTCTGTTCGACAATTACACAGGTAGGTTGTAAGAGTTAAAGTACAGCCAGGTAACATGGGCCCCCCCCTTTTTTTTTCGGTTGATTATTTGTTTTTTTATAACTAATTCTCATTGTTAGTTGTAAAATATCTCTCTCCCCCTCTCCACCACACCTTGATTTCTCTATTTTGTAAACAGACGTTTATGATGCCCGCGTTGAAATAAGCGCCAATCAGCCTGCCAAACATCGTCCAGTACATAACTGACCAGTCGCTGACCGTGGCCAGCTCCACCTTTACTGTACCCGGTCGCCGCCTGCAGCTTGGAGCGTGCGGCGATGACGTCATATCTCCTAGTGTCAACCTCGCCCTTCAAGAACGGTAACTCTTGTTTGAAGTAGATAATCAATCTTGATTATCTCTCTTGTTACACCTGTGTGTTTTACTTCCTTCTCCTCCACATACCTGGCCTAATAAATAGAAACACTAACGGTACAGAAGTTGTGACAAACGTGACGTGGAGTTGCAGGGAGAACAGTGGAATTTTTTTTTTAAATGTTTGTAATTTTGTCCTTTTTTTTTTTTATATGATTATGAGATAATAAAGGAATTTTTTTTACAATTAAATTGTTCCAATTTTTTTTTTTAAATAACTTTGATTATTTAGTATGTATTTGTCTATTGCTGATTGAATTAGTAGTATTGATCTCTAGCTGACTGGATTGGTAGTATTGATCTCTAGCTGATTGCATTGGTAGTATTGATCTCTAGTTTATTTCATTGGTAGTATTGATCTCTAGCTGATTGCATTGGTAGTATTGATCTCTTAGCTGACTGGATTGGTAGTATTGATCTCTAGTTTATTTCATTGGTAGTATTGATCTCTAGCTGATTGCATTGGTAGTATTGATCTCTAGCTGATTGGATTGGTAGTATTGATCTCTAGCTGATTGCATTGGTAGTATTGATCTCTCTAACTGATTGCATTGGTGAGTATTGATCTCTTAGCTGATTGGATTGGTAGTATTGATCTCTAGTTTTATTTCATTTGTAGTATTGATATCTAGCTGATTGCATTGGTAGTATTGATCTCTAGCTGATTTCATTGGTAGTATTGATCTCCAGCTGAGTTGCATTGGTAGTATTGATCTCTAGCTGATTGCATGGGTAGTATTGATCTCTAGCTGATTGCATCGGTAGTATTGATCTCTAGCTGATTGCATTGGTAGTATTGATCTCTAGCTGATTGCATTGGTAGTATTGATCTCTAGCTGATTGCATGGGTAGTATTGATCTCTAGCTGATTGCATTGGTAGTATTGCTCTCTAGCTGATTGCATTGGTAGTATTGCTCTCTAGCTGATTGGATTGGTAGTATTGATCTCTAGCTGATTGCATGGGTAGTATTGATCCCTAGCTGATTGCATGGGTAGTATTGATCTCTAGCTGATTGCATGGGTAGTATTGATCTCTAGCTGATTGCATTGGTAGTATTGATCTCTAGTTTTATTTCATTTGTGGTATTGATCTCTAGCTGATTGCATTGGTAGTATTGATCTCATGCTGGTTTGTCAGTTAAAATAAGAAGCAGGTACCTGGTCATGTACTGATGACCTCCCCTTTGAAATATTTAATCAGATTCTGTTTTTAATAAATTCAAACACACGTGTAAAAAAAATAAATATCAAAATAAAACGATTTCCCTCTGCACCTACGTTCTCTGTCCATTTCGGCCTATAAATTGTTTATAGATTTTTTGTGCTGATGAATTAATAAATTATCTGTTTAAGAATGTACTACAATTTTAACGTTAAAACAATTTAAATGAACTGAGAGAATAAATTGTCTCTGACAACAATAACAGAGAATAACTGTTATTCAACTTGTGTTCCAATGTCTGCACACCTCGATAATATACACACTTTTTCTCTACACAGACACAAGATTTCATATTGACAGTAACTTCCTTGTCAAACTTAACAACGGGAAGTAACTCTGGTTTTCAATGCTCAAGAAACAGAAAGAGTTATTTCCCTTGGAAGCAATCCTGTTTCATTGAGGTTTGTACAAATTCATGGCTCCATTATAATTTTTTTTTTAATTCATAGATTTTTGCCAGAATCGGGGCGCTCCTTTTAGCTTAAGTGATGGGGGCGCTAGGCCAGCCCCCACGCCGCCCTTCCCCCCCCCCCAGGCTCTTTTCTGTTCTAAAGTTGTTGTTTTCTTTTTTAAATATTCATTTTCTGGGAATTACCGATGTAGATGCTGAAACGATGACAAAAAATCAATGAGGGAATTAAATTAATTGTTCAGTTAAAGTTACTCATTGATGTTTCTGCAAGACTTTATGTTACAGGCGTATTTGTTGTTTGTTGTCCTCATTTAAAAAAAAAAATGAAATTATAACTGTATTTAGGTAATAGGTTCTGATATTTAAAATTTTTTCTGCTTTTTTTTTTTTTACGCTGAAGCAATGTTGACACCATCAGCACAAGTCTAGACTCCCTGTACCAGAGTTTTAAATATAACTCATGAAAACAAATCTGGATGGAACATATTTATATTCAACTCAACCTGTCCAGGTTCTACTCGCCACAACTGCAGTAAGTTATAAACATTGATATAAAGTGTAATCGCATCTATACCATTTTAATTTCAAAATTTATCATAACCGAAGGAACATTTTCAAAACAATCATGGCGAGACCATAAGCTGAATGCTATTTTCTAAAACAAGCTTGAATAGCAATAATTCACAGTGAAACCTATTTATTATAATGGCTTTTGGTATTACTTAATTGAACTTTCACCTTAATTGAACCTTCACCTTAATTGGAACCGTCACCTTTCTGTGAACGAATAGAATGGGGAAAAGAAAAAGATTTTACGTAATAATGTACTTGCGAATTTCTAAAAAGAGCCCTTCAGGGCCGTGTTCATGGCCAGGGAAACTATGCGGGCTGCCTAAAGTCTCGCCTTGGTAGGGGGCCAGGGAAAACTATGCGGCTGCCTAAGTCTCGCCTTGGTAGGGGCCAGCTATTTTGGCGCACCGGGAGAGTTACATTTGTCGGCACCCTCCTGCCAATCTGAAAAGTGCAAAAAAAAATTAGTAGCGCTCTCTCGGCGCCCCTTTCTATTTCGGCACCACTTTCTATTTTAACACCCTTCCTATGTTACTGCTAAGGGATCCCTTAGTTGGAAATTATTTTCTATCACAAAATGTCTAACTTAAGATATGAGGGAGGGGGGGAGCTGGAAACGCCCCTGTTGTCATTAATGACTTGGGGCTCAGTGCTTGTCGGGGGGAAAACTTAACAATAATTTTTTCTTTTTTCTTTTTTGGCTTTTAACCTTAAAATGTTCCTTAGCCGAGGGCCTCCATAAACTTAAAAACGGCCCTGAATCAAGTGGTGAGGGATGAATATACACTAAAACGGGAGTTATTTTGTTTCATTTCCAACAGAAGACATCGGTTCAAATCTCGTTTGATTCTTCCCTTGATGAGTTACTTCCCCTGACACACATCAGCCATGAGTATTTTATTTTCTCCACCACACAAGAGAGAAAAACTGTCGTCAGGTGTCAGGCAGTGTATGGCTGGACTCTGCTTACATGGGTATGTCATGTGACTCTGATTACATGGGTATGTCATGTGACTCTGATTACATGGGTATGTCATGTGACTCTGATTACGTGGGTATGTCATGTGACTCTGATCACATGGGTATGTCATGTGACACTGATTACATGGGTATGTCATGTGACTCTGATTACTTGGGTATGTCATGCGACTCTGATTACATGGGTATGTCATGTGCCTCTGATTACATGGATATGTCATGTGACTCTGATTACATGGATATGTCATGTGACTCTGATTACATGGATATGTCATATATATATTTATTAAAAATATATTTCAGGCCTGAGGATGGGGGAGTGTAGCCGGTACATTGATAGGTACAAATAAATCTTATGGGAAATGGGGGAGGGTGGGTGTGTGGTCCTATTGGGGTTCATTTTTGGTTTAAAATTAAGAGCATGATCTTTTCATATACTTGTGTTGATTTAATGAGGCCTAATATATATATATATATATATATATATATATATATATATATATATATATATATTTATATATATATATATATAGAGAGAGAGGGTAGGTAGGTCGATAGATAGATAGATAGATAGATAGATAGATAGATAGATAGATAGATAGATAGATAGATAGATAGATAGATAGATAGATAGATAGATAGATAGATAGATAGATAGATAGATAGATAGATAGATAGATAGATAGATAGATAGATAGATAGATAGATAGATAGATAGATAGATAGATAGATAGATAGATAGATAGATAGATAGATAGATAGATAGATAGATAGATAGATAGATAGATAGATAGATAGATAGATAGATAGATAGATAGATAGATAGATAGATAGATAGATAGATTAGATATAACTTGATAAGTCCAATAAAAATTTGTATAAAATAATGTAACTTTCGTATATTCATTTTCATATTTGGAATTTAAATAAAAACACTACTAAGGAGAATCAAGACATCCTGATACGTGAAGTTGGTGCCACCCATGAACTAGTGTTGGAGAGTAACTTATTCAGCCACGTTTATGGAAACACCAGTTTTTACGCCTATCAAATCCATTCAGGTGAGGTGAAGTATTTCAATAGTTTTGATTGGTTGATAAGTTGAGGTAGTTTGCTACTAGTAATTTTGGCTTTTTTTTCAAAATCAATAGTTTTAACAAATCTTTTACAAATCAAATCTAAAACATTACTTTAGGGAAAAAAAACAAGTTTTGAAAATTTATACAATGTATGTATACATAAAAACAAGCTTTTTTTTAAATATTTATGTAACCTAGGCAACCATCAAGATGTCTGTGTGACAACATTGTTACCATCAAGTCTGTGGAGAGATGAGTATCAATTTGCTCAAGTGTCCGACAACTTCACTGCCACAGTTTACATTATAGTTGATGTCAACATGACACTTGACATCAATGCAAGTAGCATTAACTTGGCATGGAGATGTCAAAATATTACAGGTAAAAATCCCTACGTTAAATTATTTGATCTAATTAGTATTCAGATTAATGAAATATCAAAACAATTAAGTTATAGGAACTTTAAAAAAGTCAAAAATTTTTTAATTCAGGATTTTTATTCAGCATCGAAATAAAAAAAAATATGAAAAATTAACAACTTGTTATTTTGTAGAAAAAAAAATATGTAAGTAATAAATTGAACGTAAGATATATTTAGCTTTATTTCGTTAATTTCTGTGTCATTCTTATTCAAAAAGGTGCCAACTACGCAGGATGCCAGACTATACTCCCTAAAAATGTAACCTACCTATATTTACAACTAACTAACCGACAAAGAAGATTTGGAGCTTACGTCGTCGGGTCCAATCAGGTCTCGACATATTGTCATCCCCTGGGTACTGGAGACATGGAGACATGTAATGGATCTGATAGTATCGTGAGTATACAGATATTTTTATTACATATATGTATTTATAATATCCTACAGATGTCCATTCTTTTATGTTCTGTAACCAACATTTCCGCTGGCGCCATCTGCGATGGCCTACTCCTACAGTTCCTTGAAGAATGGTTTGTTCGGGCAGGACTATTATGTCTTCACACATGATTGATTGTTGTCGTAACTATCTCCTAAATGAGCCCCGCGAGTGAGGATATTCTTTCCAAGACATACTCAGGGAGTCTTTGAGGTCTGGGATTGAAATGGACAGGGCGACTGATGAATGAACTAAAAGACAGCCAGCCGATCGAGATGGGCAACTCTGGAGAAATGTGTCTGTTGATGGGCCCATTGGTTCCATTAAAGATCACATCGATTTAAGGGTGAGATGATGATGATGATGGTGATGATGTTGATGATGATGATGTTGTTGTTGTTGTTAACGATGATGATGATGATAATGGTGATGATGATGTTGATGATGATGTTGATGATGATGTTGATGATGATGATGTTGTTGTTGATGATGATGTTGATGATGATGATTTTGATGATTTTGATGTTGAGGATGATGATGATGTTGTATTGAGGATGATGATGATGATGATAATGGTGATGATGATGATAATGCTGAGATAATGGTAATGATAATGTTGTTGATGATGATGATGATGATGATGATGATAATATCCTTAAAAATATGGTGAAATAAATCATTTAGGCCGCCCTTATAAAAAATATAAAATACACTGCAACCGTCAGGAATGAAAAAGGTTGTTCCCCTTTGAAATCATCTTCATCAAACAAGTCACCATGCCTGTCAGAAGTCTCACGTCCAGTGTCTTGTCCTCATGAATGTATCAACGAATCACCGCCTTCAAATTTCATCGCACAGACTTTAGTTTCATCGTTTCATTCATTATTCAGCCTCAGAATTTTTTTTTAAATTAAATAAATATCGCCATGGGAACTGATGTAATTATTGCGTAAACATTGGAGGTGAGTAAATGTTGGAAACAAAACAAAATTTACGTGGCATGTAAAAGGTAATTTATGAATTATTATTATTACTATACGTTTAATCAATCTTAATTTGGGATAATTTATTTAGATTTTTAATGTTGTTGATAGACTGTCAACAGGGATGTGTATTGATAATTGATCACTCGAGAATCTGTGTATTGATAATTGATCACTCGAGAATCTGTGTATTTATAATTGATCACTCGAGAATCTGTGTATTGATAATTGATCACTCGAGAATCTGCGTATTGATAATTGATCACTCGAGAATCTGTGTATTGATAATTGATCACTCGAGAATCTGCATATTGATAATTGATCACTCGAGAATCTGTGAATTGATAATTGATCACTCGAGAATCTGTGTATTTATAATTGATCACTCGAGAATCTGTGTATTGATAATTGATCACTCGAGAATCTGCGTATTAATAATTGATCACTCGAGAATCTGTGTATTGATAATTGATCACTCGAGAATCTGCATATTGATAATTGATCACTCGAGAATCTGTGAATTGATAATTGATCACTCGAGAATCTGTGTATTGATAATTGATCACTCGAGAATCTGCATATTGATAATTGATCACTCGAGAATCTGTGAATTGATAATTGATCACTCGAGAATCTGTGTATTTATAATTGATCACTCGAGAATCTGTGTATTGATAATTGATCACTCGAGAATCTGCATATTGATAATTGATCACTCGAGAATCTGTGTATTGATAATTGATCACTCGAGAATCTGCATATTGATAATTGATCACTCGAGAATCTGTGTATTGATAATTGATCACTCGGGAATCTGTGTATTGATAATTGATCACTCGAGAATCTGTGTATTGATAATTGATCACACGAGAATCTGTGTATTGATAATTGATCACTCGAGAATCTGTGTATTGATAATTGATCACACGAGAATCTGCGTGTATATAAATATTACCATATTCCTCAAAATGTTACAAATTTTAAAAGTTGGTTATTCTAGAAAACAATCGATTTAAAACAATTATGAAATTTGTAAACTTTTTAAATTGTCTTAGTTCTTCTTCACATCTCGTAAAAATAAATCTGTTTTAAATATGGTTTATAAACATTTGAGAACTACTGATGTACAACATGTGTGTGGTACTTTAAATGTCAGTTTGAGAATTCGTTGCTTTGTTAATGCTACACAATGTATGAACCCGGTGAGAATATTTACAAATGTACGCGTGTGTTGCAATATGTTTTGTTTGTTTGTTTCAGTTCCAGCATGAAGATTACCTGCAGTACATATTAAGCAAACGACGCAGAACAGAATGTGACGATGAACTGACGACTTATCAAACAGAAGGCACTACTGGGGATACTTCTGAGATCAACTGGACGACGACATCTGACGTCACCCTTTCGCCACAGGACTCCACCAACTCTCACGAAACGACAACTGACTTTTCTTCCACAGCTTCCAGCAATGCCAGCAACGCCACAAATGACATGGCAGTGACGTCACAATGGGCGGACACCACGCCTCCGGGTGATGACGTCACCGACACGTCCTCCCAGTCAACGTCACATACTACGCCGAGCGTCAAAGAGCAATCAGAGGCCATCGTAGCGTACCTGAAAGTGAACTACCAGAGCCTGTCTTCCTATAGGCGAACTTTGACCTCCGCCCAAGACCCCAGGGTGTCGTCGCAGACTTTCGGCTGTGTGGGCGTGGTTATAGTGTCAGTCGTCTTCGTGCTGCTGACGCTGGGAGACGTCATTAACATAGTACAGCTCGTCGTGTCCATATGTCACAGACGGTAAACCAATGACACATACCAGTGGTGTTTTATCACCAACAAACACACCGCAATACTATAAAGAATTTGTGTTAATAGTCTATGCGCATGTCACAAAGTATCTAAAGTGTATTGATCTATATAGGTAATGACTAACTCTAACAATCATGGATGACTTAAAGGGACTTCACACACAGTTTTAAATGTATTACTTATTAATTGTACAAAAAAATTGCTTTATGTTTTTAAAAAATGTGTTTAATGTTTTTGCAATTTTTTTTTAAAAACCCAGAAGTAATCAAATTAAAATTTGATTTTTTTTTCTGAAAATAAAATATGTTTTATTTTTGTCGGTAGCTGTACACATCTACAAATGTTGTAGCTGAAGTGTTTTAGAGCCCTCTGGACAACTTAGTGTTTCCTATTTAATTAATGATGTCGATATGTTGTCTTTGTACGTGAGTGTATGTATGGCCCCAATACTGCATGGCCCCATAACTGTATGGCCCCAAATTGAATGGCCCATTACTGCATGGCCCATTACTGCATGGCCCATTACTGCAAGGCATATTACTGCATGGCCCATTACTGTATGGCCCATAACTGTATGGCACCATAGTGTAATATATATATATATATATAATTATGTCTATATAATTTTATCTCTCTGTTTCCCTATCAGTCATTCTGTACATGTCTAACACTCAGATCTTGCTATGCGAGTAATGATTAAATATGTTTAAGAACCTGTTCTCTGTACAATCAGACTGTACTGAATTGTCAGCATGTATGATTACATATTTAATCCGTGTAATACGTGGGACACAAAAATCGATTACGTCATCAGAGTATCACCGACTCTGTGATGCTCAATAGCTCTTCTGTTTTTTGGAGTTTACAAAAAAAAAATAAAGCCTTACCAATTCGCCAAACTAACTCAGTAATTTATTCCTCTTTGTCCGCATAATAATTAACAAACATGTTCTGAATACCAGGCAATGGACACGTCAGGTTGGCGTCCCGGTGAGATGTCTGTCATGGTTGCATGTCAAACATCGGGTGGGCTGGACATTGATGACGTAGTGTCCAGTAGACAGGTCTTTTCTTTTGTTAAACTGTTGAAAATATTTTTTTTTTTTTGCTTTTCTTTAAAGTTATTTAAATGCCAATTGTACAGCAAGCATGGTTAGTTCCTTGTTGGTATAATAAAATCATTCATCGTCCAGTTGGATAACAATACAAAGTTAACACGTGTATGAACATTACACACACACACACACATACACACACACACACGCATACACACACTCACACACACACACACACATACACACACTCACACACACACACACACTCACACACACACATACACACACTCACTCACACACACACACACACAAATACCTCGAGATAAAAAGTATGGCAAACAGAAGGAACATTCTGCAACTCTTTTGAAGCTGTTGAAAGCTGTAAAAAAAATATATCTATATAATTTCAGCAATTTGACATTTTTAATATCGGGTAACGCTATTTAAAAAAAGAATGTTTACAGTAATTATTCGAATCGGCTGAGCAAGTTTCGTAGATACTGTATACTTTCTTTCTTCTTGGTTCTGAATATTTTGTAAAGTTTCTGATCTGTGTGTTTATAGTTTTTCCATTACTTTCTCCTCGTTAAAGAAAAATTAAAGTAATCGATCATTGAAATAAATCATCCTTCTGCTAACAGCAAATAAAAAAATTTGAAAGATGTTTTTTTTTTAAAAAATTAACAAAAAAGCTTTATTTCAATATAAACACTGTGATATTCAAAAGGTTTCGGTCATTGGTTATTGCATGTCGAATACCTCAACAGCCAACCTACTTGACTGCGCATTGAGATCAATGTAAACCACTTGTTGGTGCAAAGAGATCAAATTTAAGTACACTGACTTTGCAACTCTATACGTCAAACATTCTTCACGATATCAAAGAAATATTCAACTCACGTAATAGCAATAGAGGAATAATTGTTTGTAATAACAAAGCCATTTAATAAGCCAGAAGAAAACATAGTATAATTTTTATATTTTTTGACTGAAAAGGTAATCAATAAAGCTAACAATAAAGAATCGATTTTCGAAACATTTTAAACCGGGACATCAAAAATAGCAAAAAAAAAAAAAATGTCGAAATTCCGTACATGATGCGATATTCAATGAATGTAAAGTTAAATGTTTTCCGGTCTTTTAAAAAATAAAATCAATTTATTGCCTTTTAATTTCTTTTTTTCTAATTTTTTGTTTTATACCTTAGACCGATGCTCGGATACTTCGTGCGCATGTCACGTGACAAGTGGATGGAATATTTCAAAATTAACCATCTTAGTTAGAGAGTAACGTTCGAGCAATATTTAATGTGTGAAACAATATTTGTGTAGGTTGGGATGTAGTGAATCGGCCGTGAACTCTTTGTATGTCTCACCATTTATATTTTTTATATTCAGTGTTAATTATTAAAACTTACACATTTTTATATTTTGTATCTTTATATTATTACATATAACGTTGGATTATATATAACGTATAATTACATATAACGTGACATTGTATTTTACGTAAAAGTATATATAACGTAAAACCTATACATAAGATAAATTTTATATAACGTTAAACTATATATAACTTTAATTTACATATAACGTAAAGTTATATACATCGTAAAAAGTTATTGCAAGAGACTCGCTCAGAATTGTAACTTAATTCCACAGACGGAAGCGTCTGACCGTAGAAAGTGACGAACTTCACTTTTGCACAACCACTCGTCAGTGGGGGTGGGGGGGGGGGGGTATGGGGTGGTGTGAATGTCGTAGGCGTGTGCGAGAGCCATAAGAGAAGCCTACATTTTGAATGAACCAAGTCGTTCCCCTCATGGGGAGGGGGGGGGGGCAAGGTTTTAAATTTAAAAACAAACGAAGCTTTTGGACGATTATGATGGTCTTAGACTTATGCGTCATTTACATAATTTTGAACTACTTTTTTCATCATAGATTTTAAAAAAAAATAATTTAAACACATATTAGAAACATTTCGAAGAGAATTTATAAAATAATGGGGCCAACAACGCATTATTTACTACTATGTATATACATTTTTGTTTTTCATTCAAACAAAAGCAAGTATTGTTTACATTGTGTTTCTCATTACTGTAATCCAACTTTTTATTTCACCGTAAATATTCCCTTTCATGTGTAAATTGAAATACACAATTTTTTTTAACGGAGTCTATTTAAGCGTTAATATGTAGATATTGTCATGACATATGTAAATGAGTCTATTTAAGCATTAGTATGTAATTATCATGACATATGTAAATGAGTCTATTTAAGCATTAATATGTAGACATTGTCATGACATATGTAAATGAGTCTATTTAAGCATTAGTATGTAGATATTGTCATGACATATGTAAATGAGTCTATTTAAGCATTAGTATGTAGATATTGTCATGACATATGTAAATGAGTCTATTTAAGCATTAATAGGTAGATATTGTCATCAGGGTTGTTAGTATCGAAGTATCGGTATCGGCCAATACAGTATCGGCGATACTTTTTCAGTATTGGTTGCTGTATTGCCGATCCTTTTTGTATCAAGTATTGATTTGTGTATCGCCGATACATTTTAAACGAAAAATTTTCGATACTCGATACCAATACTTTTCTGTTGCCACTATTAGCTAATTGCAGAATAACAATATCGATTTTAATAGATTGTTTTAAAAGTAATCTTCATAAATTCAATCACTGCTTGTAATGATAACCATCAACCCTACCACTATTAATACCACCCACCTCCCCAACAAAAAAACTTGGATCACAAGGCTGAAGTTGAACAAACCTTATTGCGTGCCTGCAGTGCACTTAGTGCAGTTCCAACTCAACTTACTTTGCAGGGTGGTGCAGCTTCAATACAGTCAGCAATACAGTTTTACTGCACGGCGGCAGAACCGGCTTAATAGTAACAGTTCTGCTGAAGTAGACAGATGTCTTGAAGATAACTCATCAGAAATGCTGTCATTAGCACCCTACCCAAGCATTAAGAAACTTTATTGCTGAGTTGATCGGCTAGTGAAGGGATTGTGTGGTTAGCATAACGCCCAGCCGCCTTAAACCTTCCCCAGCTTAAAGTCGGGTACTATTTAAAACTGGGTGAACTTGTGGAAAAATTCCTGTTGTTATCACCGAGGATCGAACCCATGACTCTGAAGTCGACAGTCGAGTATCTACACCACTTGGCCATCCGTCAAGTACTAAAGTGTTTAGCTTTAAATTTGTACTTTGACATTGTATTTTATTGTTTTCACTTTTTTTTTACAGATGACACATGTACATTACAGATGACACACGTACATTACTTGAAAAACTTGCACTCATTATATTTTAAATAAAAATAGTTTGTTGTTCTCAAAAGTATCGGTATTGTATCGGTATCGATTTTGGCAATACATTTTTACTTGAGTATTTGTATTGGTATTGGCGATACTATTTTCATGAAGTATTGGTATCGGTATTAACGATACAATTTAAGAGTATTGTTAACAACCCTGATTGTCATGACATATGAAAATGAGTCTATTTAAGCATTATTATGTAGATATTGTCATGACCTATATAAGGGTGTGGCTTTTATCATCAGATTGCGAACGTTTCTCTGACTTAATTTATGTTAGCAATCAACTGTGACCACAGACACAAATGTCGATAAAACAAGTATTTGTGGTGATAACTTGTCTTCTTTCTACAATATTGGGTAAGTGTCATCGTCGTCACCTTCATTGCTGACACCATCATCATCATCGTTGTCAGCGCCATCATCACCGTCACCACCATCGTCCTTGATGACATCATCATCATCATTGTCTTTGTTACTGCTAACATTATCGTCATTGCTGGACATCATCATCACCATCGTCATTGGTGAAATCATCATCACCATCATCATTGTCATTGCTAACATCATCGTCATTGCTGGACATCATCATCAACATCATCATTGTCATTGCTAACATCATCGTCATTGCTGGACATCATCATCACCATTGTCATTGTCATTGCTAACATTATCGTCATTGCTGGAAATCATCTTCACAATCGTCATTGCTGACATCATTATCATTATCATATTCATCACCAGTGTCATTGCTGACATCATTATCATAATCATATTCATCACCATCGTCCTCGCTAACATCATCATCATCATCAACGACAGTGCTTTCATTTTCAACCTCTCAACCACTACATTGTACTTGTATCTAACCCCAGTCTCACTAACATCCCAACCACTACATTGTACTTGTATCTAACCTCAGTCTCACTAACATCTCAATCACCAGTTGTATCAAACCCCAGTCTCACTAACATCCCAACCACTAGTTGTATCAAACCCCAGTCTAACTAACATCCCAACCACCAGTTGTATCAAACCCCAGTCTCACTAACATCCCAACCACCAGTTGTATCAAACCCCAGTCTCACTAACATCCCAACCACCAGTTGTATCAAACCTCAGTCTCACTAACATCCCAACCACTAGTTGTATCAAACCCCAGTCTCACTAACATCCCAACCACCAGTTGTATCAAACCCCAGTCTCACTAACATCCCAACCACTAGTTGTATCAAACCCCAGTCTAACTAACATCCCAACCACCAGTTGTATCAAACCCCAGTCTCACTAACATCCCAACCACCAGTTGTATCAAACCCCAGTCTCACTAACATCCCAACCACTAGTTGTATCAAACCCCAGTCTAACTAACATCCCAACCACCAGTTGTATCAAACCCCAGTCTCACTAACATCCCAACCACCAGTTGTATCAAACCCCAGTCTCACTAACATCCCAACCACCAGTTGTATCAAACCTCAGTCTCACTAACATCCCAACCACTAGTTGTATCAAACCCCAGTCTCACTAACATCCCAACCACCAGTTGTATCAAACCCCAGTCTCACTTACATCCCAACCACCAGTTGTATCAAACCCCAGTCTCACTAACATCCCAACCACCAGTTGTATCAAACCCCAGTCTCACTAACATCCCAACCACTAGTTATATCAAACCCCAGTCTCACTAACATCCCAACCACAAGTTGTATCAAACCCCAGTCTCACTAACATCCCAACCACTAGTTGTATCAAACCCCAGACTCACTTTCACCAAAAGACAGAAATCTATTTATTTTTGAATCACATTTATTTATTTACTTTTAAGTCAAATCATTATTGTTTGTTTTCTTCCTCCTTTTAGGCAACAAAGTCTTAGATCCTTGCTCCACGAATAGTTTACCGGCCATCTCGGTATCCGGCCGATGTTTCGTTTTGATCAAAGAGCCAAAATCATGGCAAGACGCTCTGGTAAAAAGAAAACAACCTAAGAATGTAGCAAAATTTAACAACCTAAGAATGTAGCGTAAATTTAACAGCCTAAGAATGTAGCAAAATTTAACAACCTAAAAATGTAGCGTAAATTTATAAGTAAAATTAAAAGAATGTACATTTTTTCCCAACATTCTGTCAGAACTACTGTCAGTCAAATTTTTACAACGGAACTTTGGCAGAACCGTCATCTGACGGTGACACAGAGGCAACAGTTATGTTCCTGGAACCACTGAATGGAACAGGTAGCTCTTTTGAATTAAATTGTTTGTAAAAAAAATATTTTCCTTTATCGATTACCGACTCCACCTATTCACGAAAAATGAAAAATAATTGTTCTTTGAAAATTTTTTTCTTATATAAGCTATTCTACAATATAAACAACATACACTCAATTGATATTGATGTTCTGTGCTGTTTACTTATTACTTTTAATCTAATTTAATATATATCGACGAATTTCGCAGCATCGGTTTGGATTGGTGCGAATGACATTGCGGAAGAAGGGCATTTTGTTTGGGCGTCTGATAACAGAACCATGAACTCAACACTGTGGACATATAAACAGCCAGATAACGCTAATTCCAGTGAAGACTGCGTTGAAATTTGGAAGGTCAATAAACTCAATACCAGTGGTCTCAATGACAACCGATGCAGTCGCTCGAAAAACTTTCTGTGTCAGACAGGTAACTGTGTTGTATGTCAGACAGGTAACTGTGTTGTATGTCAGACAGGTAACTGTGTTGTATGTCAGACAGGTAATTGTGTTGTATGTCAGACAGGTAAGTGTGTGATATTTTTTTCTCCCATGTGACAAAGTTTTTCAAATGACCATTTTTTTTTCAATTACTATTACTTCTATACCTCATACCGGGCATTTTCTGAAATCTTATATTGCATTTCCCATAGACGACATTTCCTTATTTATTGCCTATACCGAAACATGACATCTCTCTCAATTATTAGAAAAGGGGGGGGGGGCGTTGATTATTTCTCGTCCACTGAGAGTCGCACAATCTCGAGGTAAACAAATAAAAAGGAAATTATAATTTAATGTTTCTTGGGCGGCCCAGAAATACTCGTTCCACTGACCAGGTACCGGTCCGCTGCCCGGGGGGTTGGGGACCACTGCTTCAAGCCATACTTATTTTAAACTCTATGTTTACTTTAACTAATATGCAGCTTACTGCTCTGTCACAAATACATCAACACGATACGAAATGTATTTCTTACAGACTCTTGTGTCTAATTTAATTTTTTTTTTTTAAACAAAAACATTGTCTTTTTTGACGTAGCCTAAAATGAAATTCGAATAAAGTTCCCTTGTTAGCTATAAATGTAATGTCGCTGACTACAAGTGAATTCAGTCTTTTATGAACTTTGCTACTTTATTTATGTATTTTTTCTTCTGATCTATAAGACCGGTCAGTAAGGGGGAAGTTGTTAGTAAACTTTCCATTACATTATGTCTTATCGATTTTTCGGAGAGTCTATACACAATGGGTAGCTTTGTAACAAACTTAGCGTGACAAATGGTAATAAAATACACTTAAACTTCAAGGGAGGTAACTACACTCGTCGAGTCATTGTTTCCGGAGTTGAAGTTTCCGTGTGCAAAGGGTAAATTCAGTTCAATACATTCTGGTTCTTTGACAATTGTTGTTAATCATTTTTTTTTATAAATTTATTTCGATAACAATTTTTTTTAAATATATGATATTTTTTTCTCTATTTTTTAATGTTTTAATACAGTATTAATTAGCAGTTTTCACATCCGTAGGTCTTGAAATCAGCACATAACTTGTCTAATGAGTATATCGGTTCCTTAAAAACTACAATAGCACATATGTTCTAATTTATAATGCGTGAGATTAACGTTATATATAACTGTAGTCTATTCTGTGATCTTAAAACAAATGTAACATACTAGCTGCACCCTGCAAAAACCTTTACATAGAGTTATATCCCCTTAGGCTTGAATGGTAGGCTAGGTTATTTTTTTGGTTTCGGGCAGATCCGATTTTTTCATGGTTGTATTTTAAACTGAAATACTGTTGTATTAATTCTTTACTTTCGATTTAACGCACATCCTACACCGCTATTATATTATTAGATGATACAGCTGTAAAGCGAAGAAAGAACATTATGATGGCTAGACGGAAGCCCTAGGCATTTTAATATCATACTTTTAAAGGGGGCCCATTGCAAGAGAGTAGTTGCACTATCTAATAGTGCAGTACGGTAAAAGCATTTCGCATTATGTACATGTACACAACTTCTGCTTAAACCTGATCGTCTTGCTGGATTTGTTCCGTTTGTATGAGGAATTATTTAAAACGTGCAGTTCAAAGAAAAATAAAAGGTTTTACATATTTCAATAAGCACATGGGACGGATTCATTGATTTATTTGAAACAAATAATTTTTTGTAATAAAAATAACGGAGTTATTATCGAATCAACCCCCCCCTCCCACAATCAACTCACACTTGCAATTCACTCGTCTCTAAAATGTAAATGAGTGATTTACTGAACGTACATCACTGTAGCCCGTAGTCATTACTTCAGTTACTTGAGATCACAAAATGTCGGGAAGTTTGTCATGTCTAATAAGAAAGAAAGAGAAAGATAGTGATATAAAGAGAGAGAAGAGAGAGAGAAACAGTGAGCGAAAAAGAGAAAGAAAGAGAGAGAGAAGGAGAGAGAGAGAAGGAGAAAGAGAGACAAAAGACAGAGAGAGAGAGAGAGAGAAAGAGAAAGAAAGGGAGAGACATAAAGATATATGTGTATATATATATATATATATATATATATATATATATATATAGACAGAGAGAGAGAGAGAGAGAAGGAGAAAGAGAGAAAAAAGACAGAGAGAGCGAGAGAAGGAGAAAGAGAGAAAAAAGACAGAGAGAGAGAGAGAGAGAGAGAGAGAGAGAAAGAGAGAGACATGAAGAGAGAGAAAGAAAGATAGAGAGAGAGAGAGAGAAAGGAGGGAGAAAAAGAGAGAGAAAGAGAGAACGATAGAGAGAGAAATATTGAAACAGAAAGTGAAAAAGAGAGAGAGAAAGAAAGATAAAAAAAAGAATGAGTATTAGGAAAAAGGAAGACAATATTTTCAGTGAAAGAACAAGGGTTGAATAAATTAACCAACCGCTACACTGACTAAAAGATTGATTGGATTATTGATTGGAATGCAATAAAGTTTATTTAATTTCTGCTAAACTTTTTCTTTGATCTCCACGACAATGCCGACAACTCACGTAAACCACGACACACAATAAACAAACAAGATAAACAACTCCGTGTCACATCGAACGACATCCATCAATAAGATATTAAACAAAAAAAACACCTTACAACTTTAACAGACTCTTTTTTTTCTTTGACATGAACCTGTCTCGGTTGACTTGAGACCGATTGTGTCTTTGAAGTATTTCTTAAGACGAATGTGTGTATACACTATGCACGATTAAATACTTTCTATTAAAAAAGACATCCATCATTATATACAATACAAAATAAATAAAAAAAAAAACTATTTTATATTCCAGATCCCTGCAGTTCGATATTCCCTGGCTCTTTCTACGGATATGGTCACTGTTTTAAGTATTTTGACCAACGAATGACCTGGGAACAGGCTAAAGTAAGTTCAGTAGAAGGTCAGTTTACAATATAGAAATGTATCTATCTATCTATCTATCTATCTATCTATCTATCTATCTATCTATCTATCTATCTATCTATCTATCTATCTATCTATCTATCTATCTATCTGTCTGTCTGTCTGTCTGTCTGTCTGTCTGTCTGTCTGTCTATCTGTCTGTCTGTCTGTCTATCTATCAATATGTAACTGTCTGTCAGTCTATTATATTATTGTTTGTATGTATCTCTATGTATGTCTATATATCCCCATTCAGCAGCTTTATCGAAAAACTAAATACATTTTCGTTTCAGGAAACGTGTTTACTGGTAAATTCTCACCTGGCCGAGCCAGAAACATTTGATATGCAACAGTTACTTCAGATTTACCTGAACGAATCATCTGGTGAGTCAAGTTCCTCGACTTTATACAAAGGGTTAAAAAAAACAAATATTTGTTTACTTTTTGTGTTAACTCTATGGGAAAATTCTCGATCAATGAATATAATTCAAATCTTGTTGTGACGCACATTAAAATTCGTACGCAAAGCCCCCTAACCCCCCCCCCCTCCTCTCTCCCGTGTGTCGCGACCCACCATTTTGAGAAACACTGGCCTAGGATTATTTGCTGACATTTTTGTTGTTGTTGTTGTTGTTTCCTTTTAATTACAGCTTGGCTGGGCGCTTATTGTTCAAACTGCACCGATCAAAGGACTACTACATCATCTGTAAACACCACAGCCAGTTCTAACGGGATTCCTGGTTCGATGAATAGCACTCTAAGTAACAATTTCATTCTGTTTGTGTGTGTGTTTGTGTATGTGTGTGTGTGTGTGTTTGTGTATGTGTGTGTGTTTGTCGTTATATTTAATTTTACTTCGCATAAAAATTAAAATTTTTTAGTTGGTTCAACAAAAGCTTGTCATTCTTTTTATTACGATTATCTATTGGCGACTGAACGCTGAGTTAAATATTAATTTACTTAAGGCTTAAACAGTTAACGCAATTTATGTCTTACACTTGCCTTTTATAATTGTATTCATATTATACTAATTTCTTATTTTATTTTTTAGTATTAGATGCTGTATTTAATATTAGATAGGAATTAATTATTGGAGGGGGCCTATTTGGAGAATGGAGTCCTGGTCTATAGTCAGTCTTCGATAACAACGTGTCATTGATGTGTTTGTGTGTCTGTTGAACTTTTCACGTGTTGAGTGTGATCGTGGAGAGTGAGTGGGTGAGAGGTCAGAAGTAGAAAGATAAGGTGATTGGTTGAGGTGGTCAGATGACAAAAGAGTTGAACACGAGGGCGAACGTTGAAGTATGATGACCGAAGCAGTTGTTCGGTGAATTGTTAAGAAGTGGATATATATATTGTAGAGTAGTGGATTACGCTGTGTTAAGGGATTGGAGAAGTGGATATAATTATATATATAAACATTGTGGAGTTGTGCACTACGTTATGTGCAGCTTTTGTAAATGTTTCTTTTATTATTATTTGTGTTGTGATAATAAATGTTGGCCATGGCTCTTTTGTTGACTCATTCTGTGAGTGAATTATCTGTGAGACAGTGAGACAGTGAGACAGTGAAACAGTGAAACAGTACTATATGATGAAACATTCAGCACGTCATTGGTGCTGATAACATATGGTTATGAGGACTTGGTTAACGTTTACGTCCACGACTAAGGGTTGAGGATCATTGGTGTATGGAGAAAAAAAAAAGGGGGGAGGGGGATCATTATGTAGACAACTTAAACAATTTTTTCCCCAGATGCAGTAATTAAACCATCTTAAACAAACAACAACATATTAACAGATACCCAAGAATTTCCTTAATCTCCAGAACCCAATAATGTTGATTTATGTTGCAGCTTTATGTTGATTTATGTTGCAGCTTTATGTTGATTTATGTTGTAGCTTTATGTTGATTTATGTTGCAGCTTTATATTGATTTATGTTGCAGCTTTATAGTTTTGTCTTTACAGCCTCGAATTCTGTGAGCTCCAAGCTTCAACAGTTCAGATGGCTTGTCAGTAATAATACAGTAAACTGTAACTACACTGTGAAAGTCAACAGTACCACCGTAGATACCAGACGTTTATTGTGGACATCTACTACAGGTGGCTTGGTGTGGGAGGCCAGGAGTGGTCAAGAGAATAACAGCTTTGTCTGCCAAACTGGTATACTAAAAAAAAATGAAGATACTTTATGATTTTTTTGGCTTTATTGAGTTTTGGGGTCCCCCTAGGCAATGGTACGGTAGGGGTCTAAAATAATGGAACATTTGTGTCACATTGGATGAAGCTATACTTGATGGCCTAAGCTAGGTAAAGATACTTTTTATGGGATGCACTCTGAAGCAGCAAAGTGTGTGTGTTTTTTGTTTAAGAACTGTTTTGATTGGAGCATTTGTAACATTGCCACATTGGCGTGTGATGTCGTAATATTTAATTTACTGAAAAAGTTTTTTAAACAAGGACATCAATGTAATAGACTGTGTTTATCTATTAAACAAGCCAATTAATGACATCTTCCAAAAAGATTTTTTTAAGTTATTTTAGTTATTTAAATAAAGATTGATTACTTGGTTGGTATTTGACTAAGTGACAGATTAATTTGTTTTATAAAATATAAGTAAAAATGTATATGAATGCATATGATTTTTTAAGTAGGTTTACTGTTAAGTTCTATTCATCACCAACAGCGGCTGTTGCCCCCAATATTCGGCTGTACGTGGCTGTTTTCCCCAACTTATCGATGAACAGGTCAATGAAGGGGATACTTAAAGTGACCTCCGGCTATGACAAGGTCATGTACTTAAGGTTCAAGGTCAGCTACAGCAAACGTTCCCAGAATACAACAATGTTACCTCTGGCACCACGCAGAGCGGTCAACTTTGAAGTTGATGGAAACGTTTTCTTGACCTCAACAGGTACTGTCTGTACCACGGACTAGTTCTAAAGTATACTTTCACCCATTCCATTGTGCTATTTAAAACTAAGAGAAAAAAAAACACATTCTAAGTTCTAACCCAATGTTGGGGTTGTTGCTGAAGTAAACCGTTGCAGTAATTTTGTTTATACGTATTTTCCCCCGCCAAATTACAATATGTAATAGATCAGTAGTTTCTAAAAAATGAATACTTTTCCGCGACCTACTTTGACAATGGTTTTGGTTTCGCGACCGTACAGCTGTTATTTTGCAACCTTTCTGCTAAGAAAAAATTTCCAATGAAAAGAAAGGCACTAAAAAGTGTAATTTCAATTGGTACATTTACAATCCTTAAGTTTTGTGTCCTACAGAAAAAAAGTAGAGTTTCAAGCATACATTTATAGATTCTCAAACGTTGAATTATAAAATTATGTTTAGCTGTGACCCACTTTAAATTCGTCCACGACCCACCACCAGTGGGGGGGGGGGGGTTGGTTACCCCCAGTTTCAGAACCACTGCCTTAGATTGCAGTGAAATAACTTTGTCAATTCCTCGCACACAGATGTCTACCATCTCCATGTTGAGATAACCGCCAGCCAGCCTGTCACCGTTGTCCAGTACATAACTGACCAGTCACTGACCCTGGCTAGTTCGACCTTACTCTACCCTGTCCCAGTTAATAATAGTAACACAACAATGA
The DNA here is from genome assembly GCA_021962125.1 of Bulinus truncatus. Classification (NCBI taxonomy): domain Eukaryota; kingdom Metazoa; phylum Mollusca; class Gastropoda; family Planorbidae; genus Bulinus; species Bulinus truncatus. The sequence goes on along the minus strand of JAGDYQ010000063.1, from coordinate 3,101,789 downwards.
TGACGTCACATCTCCTTTCGTCAACATGGGATCTCGAGAACGGTAACTCTGATTAGGAGAATTAATTTTAAAAGTGTTATCTTTCCTTTAAATATCTTAGTTTACCTTCAAAATTGTACACATAAAAAATCTAGTATGTAATCATACATGTATTAAGCTATCCACATTTTTTTAAATATAATTCAAAAAACGCATATAAGAATAGAAAAACTTATTGTATTTTACATTTGTGTTTCCTTTGTAAAAAAAAAAACAATTCGATTAATTTAAACATTCGGTGAACTTTTTTTTTGTAGTCATTTAAAAAATTTTTTTATTATTCACATTGGCTTTATTTGACTCAATGCCGAGTGACAGATCCATTTAAGATTTTTTTTTTTTTTGGTATTGCTGTTAATTTTAAAACCAAAAGACAAATCTTCAATTGGAATTTTTTTTTTTGAAATAACTAATACAAAAAATATTCTGCTTTTGTCTTTTGTTTACCCTCCCCCTCCATAGGCACAAATACCATGTTGACGGTAACTTCTCTGTCTAACCGGACAGCGAGCGTAACTCTAGTTTTCAATTTTCAAGACACTCTAAGAGTTGTTTCCCTCGGTCCTATATCACTTAAGTAAGTCTTAAGACCGTTTCATTAAATTTAATTAATTCGAATTTCAGAGAGATTCAAAAAGTTGTATTTATAATCATCTATTAGTATTCATACACATATAGCCTACATTTTTATCTTTTTTCGTAGTTGTGATGACGCAAGAGATTAAATTTATTCAAAAGATTATTGTTCATACCATTAAAAAACTACATCATTGTGTCAGTGTCTGGCAAACAGGGCTGTACTATAATATGGGCTAGTTAAGGCCTCTCTAATGTCACTGAGTTCAAACTGTCAAAGGGCCCTTACGGTCAAGGCAAACCCCCCCCCTTACTGTTAAAAGGCCCATTTCAGCATTTTTTTCTAACATTTTTTTTTGCGTTAAGAGATTCACTGAAGGTAATTTCAGTTTGGGGCTCCGAATTATATTTAGAAGGTCTCTGCATAGCTCCGACCCTTTCCTCCTCCAATGACCTAAGAACAGCCGTGTTGGTACGCTATTAAACATCTGGAACTTGGTGTTCATGTAGACTAGGTCCATGACGTGGATCAAACGCCACGATACTGTCAATAGTCAATTGTAGCTTATGACAATTATTCCATTCCCATGTCTTCGATAAGTTCTCACCGTTGTAAGCAGAGGGTGGGCCATTTTTTTCGAACCGCTGCCCACTGTGGGCTCTTAATTTTGACAGAAAATGTTGACTAAGGGTATATAATAAATTTCAAACGTAAAGCACACACTTTGCTTATATCCCTTGCTCTTACGTAAGGAGCAGAGAGCGTGGGCTGGATACATTGGCTCAACGGGACGTGTTCGGGCCGCGGGCTGCAGTTTGCCCAACCCTTGGTATATTTATAGAATGCAGCGAAAAAAACTTCTTCATAAACAACAACCGGATATAAACAATATTTCAATAAGTTACACACCGGTACGGTGAGAATAGTCTTACCGTACGCCAAGTTGACGTCAGATTGAATGTTTTATTAAGATACATACTCATATTAATTTTAAAATAAATGTGTTTTCAATCATCCACCCGATAAACAGCAAAGTTGACTCCATCACCACAAGTCTAGACTCCCTGTACCAGAGTTTAAATATAAACATGAAAACAAATCTGGATGGAACCTATTTATATTCAACTCAACCTGTCCAAGTTCTTATCGCCACAACTACGGTAAGTATTTCAATTATGTTACTTAACCTATAAATGGAAATTTATAAGTAATCTTCCGTGGTAAATTCACGGGATAGTGTTAATTGCACCCAATTCTATTTCAGTTGAATAACATAGATCGATATTAAAGCCATTTACTCATACTATATTGATTAATACAAGTGTAATCTTTTAATTTTTCTCTGACGCGGTACTAGAATTCTAACCTTTTGGACCAATTTCCAAACCATGAAGACTTTTACTTTTATTATAGAACTAATGGTAAATGGAGTTTACAATGCCAGTTTGTTTTTAACCAGCAGAATAATTCTAGTCAAAAGTCCTACGATACTTCACTTGATGAGTTACTTCCCCTGACACACACCAGCCGTGAGTATTTTATTTTCTCCACCACACAAGAGAAAAAAACTGTCGTCAGGTGTCAGGCAGTGTATGGCTGGACTCTGATTACATGGGTATGTCAATCGTGAACTATTATAATCTGTCATGTGAACTATCATAATCTGACGTGTGAATTATCATAATCTGACATGTCAGCTATCATACATCTGACATTTGAGCTATCGTTCATCTGACATGTGAGCTATCATAATCTCACATGCGAACTATCATAATCTGACGTGTGAACTATCATAATCTGACATGTTAACTATCATACATCTGACATTTGAGTTATCGTTCATCTGACATGTGAACTATCATAATCTGACATGTGAACTATAATAATCTGACGTGTGAGCTATCATAATCTGACGTGTGAACTATCATTCATCTGACATGTGAACTATCATAATCTGGCATGTGAACTATCATAATCTCACATGTGAACTATCATTCATCTGACATCCATACAAGAAAAATATCATTAAAACAAAATGAAAAGTAATCCAATGACTTATTCCTAAAAACACTAACAAAGTTTTCAACTAATATCGTACATTGATCTAATTTAAAAATTCACATTTAAATTGAAAAAAAATATTTTTTTTAAACCGTTGCATTAACATTTTTTTTTTGCTGATTTATTTTCATTTCAACTTTAAACTGACTAGTTGTATTATTTTTTAATCGACATTTTAATTGAATAAAGTTATAACTATTGCAGCCTTAGCAGTAGGCCCACTGGGGATGGGAGGAGGGGGGGGATAAAGCAATTATCACATGCGATAACTGTGGCGTGTTTGGGGGCCACGGAATACACGTTTTGTTTTGTTACTGTTAGGAAACCAAAAAATAAAATAATTCAAGCGCTGGGTGGTGGGGGGGGGCCCTTACAGACATGGGTCGTCCCCACACAATGGCCGACTTCTATGGCCCCCGCAGCTGTTTATGATGGTTATTTCACTTTTAAGTAAATAATTGCACTTTTAAAATAAAATATTCTCATTGGCCGTAGATTGTGAGGAATAGAACCAAGAGAGCTCTTCTTCCTTCTGTCGGCGACACCTATGATATACACTTAGAGAACGGCACTTTTGAGTACATCTCCAGCAACTCTAGTTTTACTGTCCACCAGATTCATTCAGCCGTATCAGGTGAGCACATTAATATTTCCGCTCCATTTAACATCTGCTATTGAAATAATTGTTTGCCTTCTTGTGTTATAAAAACGTGCATGCAGTTTATAAAAGCGATTTAATTTCTTTTTTAAAATTTAAAAAAAAAAAAAAAAAAATACCGAAAACCAAACTCCATCCCCCCCCCCACAGTCAGTGGCGTCGCTAAAAAAAATGGGGTCCAACATGCGAATGTTTTTAATTGGTCTTTATAGAAATAATAATTAACAAAAAAAAAACTATCCTGATATCTTGTGTTCGTTTCCCCTCCCCCGGGCCTCATATAACAACGCCGCTGAATGAAACATCCTTAAAGAGTTGTATGAATCCATCTTTCCTTTTTCACAGATAACTCCACAGATGTCTGTGTGACGACACTGTTACCATCAAGTCTGTGGAGAGATGAGTATCAATTTGTCCAGGTGTCTGACAACTTCACTGCCACGGTTTACATTATAGTTGATGTCAACATGACACATGACATTGACGCCGGTGACATAAATGTGACATGGAGATGTCAAAATATCACAGGTGATGTCCCTATTTTTTCTTTAAATTATTCACCAGTTACAAATTGACTTTACATTCGAAGTCAATGAACTTTTTTGAATTAAATGAACTGTTTCGAAGTAAATGATCTGATTCGAAGTAAATGATCTGATTCGAAGTAAATGAACTGATTTTAAGTAAGTGAACTGATTCGAAGTAAATGAACTGATTCGAAGTAAATGAACTGATTCGAAGTAAATGAACTGATTCGAAGTAAGTGAACTGATTTCTTGAGTTCTAATTTAGAATCTACAGCAGAGATATAACACATTTTTTTTTAAGTCGTTTATATTTTTTTTTATAAAAATGAATCAAAGTAATAAATCTATAATTATTTATGTTTGACACAGGTACGTCATATTCAGGATGTTACACTGTACTTCCCAATGCTGTCACTTATCTACATCTACAACTAACAAACAGACAGAGACCATTTGGAGCTTATGTGGTGGGGTCAGGTCAGGGGTCAATATTTTGTCATCCAATGGGCATCGATGACTTGAAAGAAAATGGATCTGTCAATATCACAGTGAGTTTAGAATACTTGTTACTTTTTCTTCGATGCCTATATGGTAAGGGCCGACTCATTATGTGTGTGTGTGGGTGGGGGGGGGGTAGTGCTTTGGCTTTAAACCCTATCTGCACGCGAGTAGTGTCACTTAACTATATCTCTTGTGGTGCCGGTAATTCTACCAGTTGACAGATGGTCTTGTGGTAAATCGTTCGAATGTCGAATTGAAAGTCCTCCGGTGAGTACCTATGAATATTTCAGGTTATGGTATAAGTCCCTCTTTATATCTCCCGTGGTGTCTCCATGGTCATTGCACAAATAATTATGGTGGGGATGAAAGACGGGCACCATAAAATACCGTCCCATCAGTGGTTTATAGGATCAAAGAGATTTCATCTCATCCTTACAGGGACTTCACACAGAAATTAAGAAAAAATTACACGGATCTTTAACTCACATAACATTCTATATACCCCCCCCCCCCAAAGCAAAACTACCTTATATGGATTATAGTTCTACTTATAGGCGTGGCAGTTTTATTTTTACTCTTTCAACTTGTTTTATTGTTTCAGTTCCACCATGACGATTACTTACAGTACCTCATGAGCCAACGGGTGAGTAAATGTGGAAATGGATCAGGGCCGACTCAGACAAGGGGGACTGGTGGTGCCACATCTGTTGGCATCCCAATGACCACGTCCGGCAGCTCTGTCTCTCCCAAAAACGTCACCATTACCCACAGCACCACCGCCCGTAGCACCACTTACGTCATGACAACAAGGGGGGCGGACACCACCACGCCTACGACCGACGACGTCACCAACACGTCGTCTGAAACTACGTCACAGATCACGTCGACGCTGAGCAGCAGACAACAGTCAGACGCCATTGTCGCCTTCCTCAAAGTGGAGCACCAGAGCCTGTCGTCTTTCAAGCGAACTCTGACCTCCGCCCCCGACCCCAGGGTGTCGTCGCAGACGTGCGGCTATGTGGGCGTGGTCATAGTGTCCCTGGTCTTCATTTTACTGATGCTGAGTGATGTCATCAACGTCATACAGTTCGTCATGTCACATTGTCACAGACGATAGGACGTTTTTTTTTATAAGCACCCCGCGTTTACCAGTGTACCACGTGGTATCATGACTGGCAAGTTTACCAGTGTACCACGTGGTATCATGACTGGCAAGTTTACCAGTGTACCACGTGGTATCATGACTGGCAAGTTTACCAGTGTACCACGTGGTATCATGACTGACAAGTTTACCAGTACCACGTGGTATCACGACTGACAAGTTTACCAGTACCACGTGGTATCACGACTGACAAGTTCACCAGTACCACGTGGTATCACGACTGACAAGTTCACCAGTACCACGTGGTATCACGACTGACAAGTTCACCAGTACCACGTGGTATCACGACTGACAAGTTCACCAGTACCACGTGGTATCACGACTGACAAGTTTACCAGTACCACGTGGTATCACGACTGGCAAGTTTACCAGTACCACGTGGTATCACGACTGGCAAGTTTACCAGTACCACGTGGTATCACGACTGACAAGTTTACCAGTACCACGTGGTATCACGACTGACAAGTTTACCAGTACCACGTGGTATCACGACTGGCAAGTTTACCAGTACCACGTGGTATCACGACTGACAAGTTTACCAGTGTACCACGTGGTATCACGACTGGCAAGTTTACCAGTACCACGTGGTATCACGACTGGCAAGTTTACCAGTACCACGTGGTATCACGACTGGCAAGTTTAACAGTACCACGTTGTATCATGACTGGCAAGTTTAACAGTACCACGTTGTATCATGACTGGCAAGTTTACCAGTACCACGTGGTATCACGACTGGCAAGTTTAACAGTACCACGTTGTATCATGACTGGCAAACCCCGTCGGCTTTGAAAATTATATGATCGCCCCTTAAATCATATGGACGCCCCCCTCCCCCCTAATAATAATAAGATGATATATGATTGCCCGGTTAATTATACAATGATATGGACGCCCCCTTAATCATACAATTGTATGAACGCCCCCTTAGTTATTCAATGGAATGAACATTCTCACAACAGTTTTTGCTATTTAATATATTTACTATGAACATCACATGACGCTTCTGTTATATTCACAATGTGTTGACTCTCATAGCGTGATACATAGCAACTGCAACACATTTCCGCTGACTGAACACATGAGCTACATTCCATCACTTGCCATTATCGATCTGACCCAGTGGTCGGCAGCCGGTGATCCGTGGCCTATGAAAAAAATTTTGATGGTTCAGAGACGAAGCTATAGACATTTTTTAATTTTTTTTTTTTTACTTTTGTTACTTATATATTCAAATTTATTTACAATGTAAAATATAAATAAAATCACCGAACAATAAAAGTGGCATTTGAAAATAAGAATGATACATTTGGTGGTATGCAGAGACATCACGTCTTGAAATTAGTAGGGTGGTTAATTTAGTGGTGCGCATGAACGAAACCTACACATTTTGTGGTCCGCGGGGTCCGAAAGGTTGCCGACCGATGATATCCTAGAATAGAATTAATTATTTCATCGATGTTGGGTTACATATTTAATATTGAATGTCTTAACAGATATATCTTATATTTTCAAATAGTTATTATTTTGATGTGATATTTTGTATTGTTTTTTTTTACGACTTGTATGCTTCTAATGTACATATTTGCCTGTATTGTGTGATATTGTGATATTATGTAATTCATCAATCATTGAAAGATTTTAAAAAATATCCCAGTTTTTGTTTATTGTTATTATTTTTTTTTAATGTTTAAGTTTGTACACGGGACATCCGGTGAAACCAGTGACCTCTGACCTTCGTAGTGCCCGTATAGTCATCCGCCTCTTATCTATAGTGAAAATATAGGCCTATAGGGGACGGGGGGTCTACTAAAAACTGTCGTTATATTGGTCACTAGACCAAGACACAAATATCTCACCCTTAACAAAGCTCGCCACTGTGTCACCGGAGACCGAACCAAGGGGTCACCCGTCCATTTTGTATGTGAGTTAGAGAGGTTGTTTTTTTTACTGTTAGGTTATGATATAATTTTGTAACTCCAGGGTGGTCGTATGGGTTGGTACCCCGGGGTGTGGTCTTATGGGGTTGGTACCCCGGGGTGTGGTTTTACGGGTTGGTACCCCGGGGTGTGGTCTTATGGGTTGATACCCTGGGGTGTGGTTTTATGGGTTGGTACCCCGGGGTGTGGTCTTATGGGGTTGGTACCCCGGGGTGTGGTCTTGTGGTCTTATGGGTTGGTACCCCGGGGTGTGGTCTTATGGGGTTGGTACCCCGGGGTGTGGTCTTATGGGGTTGGTACCCCGGGGTGTGGTCTTATGGGGTTGGTACCCCGGGGTGTGGTTTTATGGGTTGGTACCCAGGGGTGTGGTTTTATGGGTTGGTACCCCGGGGTGTGGTCTTCTGGGGTTGGTACCCCGGCGTGTGGTCTTATGGGTTGGTACCCTGGCGTGTGGTCTTATGGGGTTGGTACCCCGGGGTGTGGTCTTATGGGGTTGGTACCCCGGGGTGTGGTCTTATGGGGTTGGTACCCCGGGGTGTGGTCTTATGGGGTTGGTACCCCGGGGTGTGGTCTTATGGGTTGGTACCCCGGCGTGTGGTCTTATGGGTTGGTACCCCGGCGTGTGGTCTTATGGGTTGGTACCCCGGCGTGTGGTCTTATGGGTTGGTAACCCGGCGTGTGGTCTTATGGGTTGGTACCCCGGCGTGTGGTCTTCTGGGGTTGGTAACCCGGCGTGTGGTCTTATGGGTTGGTACCCTGGGGTGTGGTCTTATGGGTTGGTACTGGTAGTCTGGGGGTGGCCCTCCTCATTGCCTCACCCCTCATGCCGCCAGTAAATGTAGTGACGTTGAACAAACAGGTACTCACAGTTTATTTCGTTGTGAGTAACTACGAAGGAGTGCAGTGCAGCAAAGTGTTTCACTATGAGATGGTCAGCGAAAGTAGATGTTAATTACGCAACCAGTGTCCTCGACTTAGACAATTAAAAAAAACATTTCTAGCGATCCACTGCAAACTAGCCCCCCATTTTTGAGAATCACTGTTGTAGTCTGTTTCATTCAAGCATGCCCAAAGAAATTATTGTTTGTTTTTTCAACAAGGAAAGTGAATGGAGGTAGGACGTGGATGCATTATTGATTGTATGTAAACACTGCAAGTTAGACTGTATCATGACAAGCAACGTTTGCGCTCTGTTTCTAGTCTTTGAAGAGAATAAAATCATTAGTTGATTTTTTTTTTTAAATTGCCTATAGAGTTAACAAACTTTCAACTGCAAGATAGATTGCTGCAAGATAGTCTGTGCAAGATAGTCTGCTGCAAGATAGTCTGCTGAAAGATAGTCTGCTTGCGCCCTCTGTTGTGATTTGCGCGCGAGTTCGGCGATCCCTTCTCTTTCAAAAGCGCACAGTATAGAACACATGTCAGGGACGTAGACATTTAAGGCCCCGTTCAAAGTACGGTAGCCTGTCTGTTGTAAAATAGCATAGCCCCTGGATTGGGCTTAAATGTGGCCCATTAGATGGAGATAGCCAGGCGCCCAGAATAATGTTTCGGCACACTCGGTTGGAACCAACCCTCACCTCCCCGGCCCTCGTCCCCACCCATACGGCTTGAACTTTAACCTCCGCTGTTCTCAACCGGTGGTAAGCGAACCCTAAGGAAGGGGGGTACCGGAAAGGCTATGCAGGGGTACGCAGCAACATATGCTCGTTTAAAACAACCGAGATTTTAAAGAGGATCGCCAGTTGTAAGGCTGTGTGACTCATCACCAAACCACGTAACCAATGTCTCGCATTAGAAATGTCAGCACATTCCGTTGTGAAAATAGGTAAAACTTGTGTGCACGGACATACTTTTGCACCTCTTGTGTGTGGTGTAGTCGCGGGAAAACAAATGTTGACAGGCGCTGCTTTATCTTCAAGTGAATAACACAGACACATCAAAAAGTAGAAGTAAACTATCTACAAGAATGATATTTGAACTCATATTGAAATTAGAAGCGTTTACAGTAAAGGAATTAGAGACGAAACAGATGACGAGTGCTAGAGATAAAAAAGAGACGTTTTTTATTTATATATTACATACTACAAACACATGTTTATCATTTCACTTGAAAAAAACAATTAACTTGAACAGTCAGAAATTAACCAGTGGGCCGCGAGCTACTTTAAAGTGGTCAGCACAAGTTTGAACAATTAGATAATCGATAATGATGTCAAGGTTGGGATTTGCATCTGGATTCCTTTCTTTGAAATTTTTTCCCCCTTTCATCAAAGAAGAGTTACACACAAAACGAATTGATTTCTGTGTGGGTCGCTGTTTGCCAAAGTTTGAGAAAACTTGGTCTTCGTTAACAATTCTGTAGTAGACAATTTGAATTATTTATTGTTATCTTTTTCACTGACCAATGAAAGAGCGCAACGAAGCATGAGAATTTGTAATAAATTTGACGAGGAACTAAAATTCAAACAATGGATGGTGTGCAATTGTTGACATTTGACTGTCCTAACGCCACCATTAAGTTACTATTCAACACATTGTCGTCTCGTTATCTTTTAACATTTTCAGTCGTTTCTGTCTGAAATTAACATTTGAACAATCACTTCCGTCTCATCTACTTCGTTCAACGTTAATTTTTAATGACATACTGTGGATAGGTACTTTCCTTCTGTACTATGTTTATGTCTCGAAGGACGGGATAGGTTGGTATTCAAAACTAAGCCAACATAGAAACCGTCAGTGAAATAAATAAACAAACGCCGGCGTACATGGGGCCAGGGATAGTCTATTAGACTAATCAGGTTATACCCTAAAGGCCCTTGACAAAATTGGGCCCTCATCTGTTTATCTGACATTTGTGAAATATTTCGACATTTTTTCGGTAATAAGCCTTAGGCCCACAGCAACTTAAAACCGGCCCTGCATGGGGGCTACACACATTTATTTTTTTACGTCTATTTAAGTTTCTGTGATTTGATTTTTTTTCATTTTTAGATTTTGGTATTGGTGAATGTGAGGATGAGTTATCAATATTCTTAAGTGTTCTGAACTATGTTGGAGTTTAGTGAATCACAATATTAAAAAAGAGAAAGCAACTGAATCAACCAGACACAAAAAAAAAATGGAACATTTACTCGTTTTAATATTTTGTTGTATCTCTACAATATTAGGTAAGTATTTTAATCTCACAATCCACTACATAATTATATTTTTTATTTACATAAATATCATCTATACATTTCCTCTACCTCATCGCTTTCATCATTATTATCATCATGTCACCTAAACCATCTTCATGATCCTCATCTTTATCGATTCGACATCTTTACTTCACAACCAGCATATTTATCACATTTTCGTGTATCCATATTTATCACATTTGCATGTATCCATATTTATCACATTTGCGTGTATCCATATTTATCAAATTTGCACTTATCCATATTTATCACATTTGCGTGTATCCATATTTATCACATTTGCGTGTATCCACATTTATCATGTTTGCGTATTAAGCCATATTGATTCATAAAATAACATCTTTTTTTTTTGTCCTGAAAATAACATTTAAAATAAACAAAACCATTTGTATTTTATGGACAATTCGACAATCATGCAGGCAACATGAGCTCTGACCCTTGTTCACCTAAAAGTTCAAATACGATGTTACTATCTGGCAAATGTGTAATATTTATCTACAGCATGTTGAACTAGTCCGATGCACTGGTAGGTATTCTTTTATTTTTTTTTTAAATATTGTGTTATGTTTAACTATCTTTACTTCTACACAAATTTGTTAATAGCGATGATTAATATAAGTTTAGAAAGTAAAAAAATATTTACAAGTAATATTTCCCCATTGCTAATTATGTTTGTAATTAAATAAAATCAGATAAAAACATTTTTTTTTTTACAATTTATGGTTAGTAAATAGTCAAAAATAAAATAAAGCGATTTGGGCTCTGCGTTAAATCGAAAGTAAAGAATTAATATAACCGTATTCCAGTTTAAAATACAATCATGAAAAAAAAATCGGATCTGCCCGAAACCAAAAAATAACCTCGCTTGCCGATCAAACCTAAGGGGATATAACTCTTTGCAAATGTTTAGCAGGGTACAGCTAGTTTTACATAATTGTAAAAAAAAAAAAGAAATATTACTCCGCATTTAAAAAAAAAAGAACCCAACAAACTCAGCAAGTTTTTGACAGCTTTTTGTCAAGTGTAGACATAAGCAAGAGCCCAGTAGCGTGAAAATTGTACAGCAGGGGCCAGGTTTTCTACAGCAGGGGCCAGGAATTCTACAGCAGGGGCCAGGCATTCTACAGCAGGGGCCAGGCATTCTACAGCAGAGGCCGGGCATTCTACAGCAGGGGGCCAGGCATTCTACAGCAGGGGCCAGGCATTCTACAGCAGGGGCCAGGCATTCTACAGCAGGGGCCAGGCATTCTACAGCAGGGGCCAGGCATTCTACAGCAGAGGCCAGGCATTCTACAGCAGGGGCCAGGCATTCTACAGCAGGAGCCAGGCATTATACAGCAGGGGGCCAGGCATTCTACAGCAGGAGCCAGGCATTCTACAGCAGGGGCCAGGCATTCTACAGCAGGGGCCAGGCAATAGCGGGGGGGGGGGGGGGCAGGTAATACATTTTACTAAGTAGAACAAATAAGCAGAGAGGGCCAGACCTCCTCCCCCCGCACGCTACGGGCCTGATGAGCAAACATACGTCCTATCTGGCTCCACTCCACTGATATACATCGACGACGATTACAAAATTATTAATTGTTATTAATTCCGTGTTCACATAAACGCATCATCCATCTCCATTTGTTCTCAACCCATCTGTAAAATTTTAATACAATCGTTTTCCTGGTCTAGTGGTACATCTTGTATTATGAACACATGCATGAGAAGGCTGATATTATCGGGGCGCCCGACGGGCCGAGAAAACCCGAATTAAACCCTTTTACCCTTTTCTGAACTCCTTTTTTTTTACGGGCCCATTGTTTTCATCAGCGCTCGGGGGCCTGGACTGACCTTAATTCCCCTCTGCGAGTTCGGCCTTTAGTTTATTGGTTGTACTCACTTAAAAAAAAAAGGTCACTTCTTACTAATAAACTCCCTATCTTGGCGTGCGTGCAGAATGGGAAAGCCGCGGCTATAAATAATTCAGCACTTGGGATATCCTCTATGACGTCATTTCGGGGTGAATCCATGATACGGTAGTCGGCTGAGCATGTGACATGACAGAACAAGATGGCGGTGTTTTGTATATGGTAGTATTTTTACCCTGTTAAAACCGTGTTAATAGTTCCGATTAAAGAAGACAGTAAAGCTTTCCTCTAACCAAAGCGAATTTCGCGTATCTAGGTAGCTCGCGAAATTCGCCCCTCTTTCGCGGCAATGTATTTATATGGAGATGCTCAAACAGCGTAGAATTTCCGCGGCGGTGCAGAGAAATTTCGCGGCATCGCTTCTTTCAGAGTTTTTTCGCGTTTCGCGAGTGTAAACAATCCAAAATGGCTGCCTAGAAACATCGACTCAAATGAAAATCAAGGTTAAAATTGATATAAATATCTTAAAATTAACAAATAAGACTTACATTTATATATAGCAACTTGAATTATATCAGATTATACCAAAAAGTAAGTGTTTTTTTTTCACTTTTTACTTATAAAATACCATAACTGTAGAAAATATATCATAAGAAGAAAATGTCTGCCGACGTCTTCAAATAAACAAAAAGAAAATTTAAAAATCATTATATCCGGTCGGCTGACGCCTACGTTCGCTTCGCTTAGGTGTAGCGAGGGTTTTTCGCGCTTTGAAAAATCTCACGTGAGAAATAGCGCAGCGGAACGCTTCGCTTTGATTTGAGGATAGCTTAAGACAAAATTTGCGCACAATACATTTGCAGCGGATCAATTACGAAATGCTGAAATATTTTGGACGCACGCCATTAGCACATTATTAGTAGGATATATTTATATTTTCAACTCCAGCTGCGTGCTTTCCGGGTACCGGGCCTTTGTTCACTAGTTATTTTATGAAGTAAACCGGTACATACAAGATAAAGCTAGCTTTTTTTTTAGCATTGACATACATTGACATAGCTAGACTAATATATTCGTAAGCATAGAGACTAAATACATGATGGCTGAACTCAAGCAGTGCCGACCCTCTTTGGGAGGGGGAGTGGGGGTTGGGGCCTGCATTTTGACATTTGACATTTGACACCATGAAATGAGATAATATACTTAATATTTTATGTAAAAAAAAATGTTGGGAACCCCCTCAAGCTGGTGCCCGGAGGGACTTTCAAATTTGGACCCCCTTCCCCCCCCCACCCTAGGTACGCCTCTGAACTCAAGTCTAATACGTTTTCTTTTAACTTGTCATAACCAGAGAATATAAATTATACAGAAGGCGCACAGCTATTTAAATAGTCCTCCAGCAATGACTAAAAAAAATTTCCTGTCATTTGTTTAAATTTTCTGGAAAAATCTATTAAGATTGTCGATGCTTATTCTGTATAATTTGTGTTTTATTTTCAGAACTACTGCCAGTCAAACTTTTTAGCAGGAACTTTGGCAGAACCGACTACTGACGTGGAAATGAAGGCCACTTTTGATTTTGTGACATCACTTAATTACTTAGCATGTTCGTCACTCTCTAATATTAATCTCCTAGCGGAAAAATTCTCTTTAACTATTATTTAAAAATCGAATTTTTATTTCAATAAAGAAAATATAACTTTTTAAATAGAATTAAGTTATATATAACTACATGGACAATGCTTTTCTACCTTTATATAAATAGAGCGCCAAAATTGTGTGTCGAACATAAATTATACATATATATATATATTTATATACATATATATATATATATATATATATATATATATATACAACTTTGGTGATCGCGCATTTATTAGGATTCACGTGGGCTTAAATCCATATATCATTGGTGGACTTTTCTAAATACGATTATGGATCGAACGAAGTAATGAAATCTCTTCCCCATCTTGATTACAAGTAGTAAATGTCCTATTGGTAGTATAAATATGTAGTGAACTGATGAATGAATATGTAATGAACTGGTGAATAGATATGTAATGACTTGGTGTATACATCTCCTATACACTAAGCGTGGTACGGTACCTTATTTCAACATCTGATAAAAGAAATATGTTCTATATATCTTATGCTTAAGATTATATATAATTCATTACATACTTATACCGATGGGGATTTTGTCGATGGGGGTTTTTGTCCACTCACGCACACACACACACGCACACACATATTTATATGATCACAGCCCGTAGCGTGAAAATTCTACAGCAGGGGCCAGGCATTCTACAGCAGGGGCCAGGCAATAGCATGGGGGGGGGGGCAGGTAATACATTTTACTAAGTAGAACAAATAAGCATAGGGGACCAGACAAAACTCGGGGGGGTGGACCCTCTGCCCCCCCCCCGCAGGCTACGGGCCTGTATTATCATACCCAGGGCCGGCGTAACTAATTTTTGGGGCCCAACTCAACGGAGGCTTGTTTTTTTTTACAATAGCAACTATTACTATTAGTATATATGTCAATTGCGGGGCCCCTGTCTGGCGCGGGGCCAAATAAGGAGCATTAGGTCAAATCGGTCCTGGTCATACAATTAAAAAAACGGGAAATTTAGTTGTATTATGTAGGTAGTTATTTATTCAAAACACTTTTTTAATAGGGATCACCTTTTTCCTCCACAGACGTCTGGCTCGGGGCCAATGATATCGCCGAAGAGAAACATTTCGTCTGGGCGTCCGACAACGGGCCAATGAACTCGTCGCTGTGGTCACCAGGTCAGCCGGATAACGCGGGATCGGATGAAGACTGCGTTCATATTTGGGGGCTACCTAACGGTGGTATTAACGACCTGTCGTGCAACAGGGCACTTTACTTTCTTTGTCAAACTGGTAACTGTGTTTCTTTTATGTTTTTTTTTTAATTACTAATTCTTGTTTTAAAACCTTCTCTCTTGAATCCAAACTTCTTCGTAATTCAAGCCAAGGTTGTCTCCAAACCCAAACCCAACCCCCCCCCGCACACCCTCCACATGGTGTCAAAAATATTTATATTTACAGGAGTGTATTATTTAATACTATGATGTCTGGAAGAGAACAGTTGCTGCAAGGTGATCTTAACCCCCACCCCCCCCCAACCCCCACATACACACACACACCAACCTCTGATGATGTCCATTAACGTATGGTCACGACCAGCCCTACCAATGAGACCCCTAAAGGCTGATAACCCCAAAGGCAGAGACCCTTAAAGGCTGATAACCCCAAAGGCAGAAAGCTCCAAAGGCAGAGACCCCTAAAGGCATAGACCCCTAAAGGTAGAGACCCCTACAGGCAGAGATCCCCAAAGGCAGAGACCCTTAAAAGGCAGAGACTCCTAAAGACAGACACCCCTAAATGCAGAGAACCCCCCAAAGGCAGAAAGCTCCAAAGGCAGAGACCCCTAAAAGGCAGAAAACCCCAAAGACAGAAAACATGAAAGGCAGAGACGACCCCTAAAACGTGTTCGAGTTGCACCCCTCGTCGCCATTAGCACTGTACACGCCTTCTTTCGATTCAGAGGCGTAAACTAACGATAGGGGGGGGTTTGAAAGTACTACCAGAGAACCCGAGTTGGTTCCGCTCATGTATGTATCACATTACGTACTTGATTGTTGGCCCACATTAATGTATACGCCTTCAGTCAAGTATAATCCACTATTCAACATTTCAGATCCATGCAGATCAATCTTCCCTGGATCTGTCTATGGATACGGTCAGTGTTTTAAATACTTTGACCAACAGCTGACCTGGGAAAACGCAAAAGTGAGTCTTCACCTCAACCGCCCTGTTTAAAAGAAATTATAATTGTAAACTGTGCTATTATTAGTCAGGTTATATGTAAATAACGTATTCATAGCATATCGATTTTATAAACTGCACATGCCATAACACTGAGATCGATATGACTTGAGAATGCCACCGATCGACTGAACGCTCAATTAGCTTATCACATATGATGTAACGTAGTTATAGTCCTGAACTATAACATGAAGTGAGTTTCTTAGAATATTGCCATATATATATATATTTAGAATAAGATCTGCTCATATCACTTTATTTGGTCTCCGTACATCTGGTTATACATCGTGTTATATACATTGTTTCCCAAAATGTGTTTGGCAGGGGGTACGAGCTTCATCGAGGTGAACAAATCGGGTGAAAACATGAACCAATGAGATGAGGGGGATCCAGGACCATAAAATCAATAAATGCCAGTTTTTGTTTAGTTTATTTTATTTTTAAGTAGGGTACTCGGTAGGTTATTACAAAAATAAATAACAGAGGGTACACAAATGTACACAACTTTGGGAAACATTGATTTATAACTCTAAAATGGATGCACGTGGTAGACTCTCTTGCTCTTTATATCTATCTATCTATCTATCTATCTATCTATCTATCTATCTATCTATCTATCTATCTATCTATCTATCTATCTATCTATCTATCTATCTATCTATCTATCTTTCTGTCTATCTATCTATCTATCTTTCTGTCTATCTATCTATCTATCTATCTATCTATCTATCTATCTATCTATCTATCTATCTATCTATCTATCTATCTGTTTATCTATCTATCTATCTATCTATCTATCTATCTATCTAAAAATTGAGTGTCTGGGTGTGTATGTCTGTAATGAGCCAGTTTACACTTACCTAATGACTTAACGACCAATCGATTTGACTTTCTTTGCACTACCAGCAAACGTGCCTTGAAGTGAACTCCCATTTGGCCGAACCAGAGACAGTTCAAATGCAGCAGATACTCCAGGTCTACCTGGGTAGCAAATCAGGTAAGCCCTCCCTCCCTCCCTCCCCCCGTTGACTTGCGCCAACGGAGAACACACAAAAAATCTATACATATTTATAATTTATTTTTTTTTTTTTTTAAATTCTTGAAGTATTAAATCGCAACAAAAAAAAAGGTTGGAAAATTGGATACAAATAAAATTAGATTATAAATGTCACTATGACAACATACTGACGCGCTGATAACAAAATTCATTTTAATTTGATTGGTCATTTTTTTTTTCTTTTCGATTTGTTGTATCATTTGGGACTTCAGTTGAGTTCTTTTTGCCATCTACGATTTACTAAAAAAAAGAATATACCATAACTATTTCACATATTTAATGATCAGCCATAGATATATATTAGACTTACATATGTATGTTATCAGCTAGCACGATTTTTTCTCTAGCACACGGGTTCTAAAAGTGGACGTCCATGACCACTTTAAAAAGTAGGTCAGTAATGTTTTTGTTAAATAATAATAAATTAATGGGGAATCTAGGATAGCACACTTATAGCACACTAATAGCACACTTATAGCACACTATCTCTATAAGTTACAAAACAAAAACAAAAATGTCAGACTTGTATGTGCGGGGGGGGGGGGAGTCTAAATACATAATTCATGACTATTTTTTTTTCTTTCATCAACATTTTTTTCTTTTTGGGTTTGTGGCGAACAGTTTAAATTTAGAGAACCCTTGATCTAGTGCATTGTGACCTAGCACATTGTTTTAGCACATTGTTATTTAGCACAATGTTATTTAGCACAATGTTATTTAGCACAATGTTATTTAGCACATTGTTATTTAGCACAATCTTATTTAGCACAATGTTATTTATCACATTGTTATTTAGCACAATGTTATTTAGCACAATGCTATTTAGCACATTGCTATTTAGCACATTGCTATTTAGCACATTGCTATTTAGCACAATGTTATTTAGCACAATGTTATTTAGCACAATGTTATTTAGCACAATGTTATTTAGCACAATGTTATTTAACACATTGTCAACATGTTTTGTTTTTTTTCTCCAGCCTGGCTTGGTGCTTTGAGAACAGCCAACAATCCAAACTTCACCTGGTTGATCAGCAACAACACAGTGAACAGCACGTTCCCAATCACACAGTCCGCCATCAGCAGCAGTGGTAGCAACAACAACTTTATTTTGTGGACATCCACAACGACCGGTACGGTGTTAGAGGCTAAGACTGGTCAGAGAACTCAAGGATTTGTCTGTCAGAAAGGTACACATGAATTTCGGCAACTACACACACACCCACACACCCACACACATACGCACGCACACAGTGTGAGAAACTTTCGGCTTTCGGCCCCCCGCACATGACCAGGGCTGGGGGGTAACCATTAGACTCATTAGCTACAGCCTGAGAACCTTTAGAAAAGAAAAAAAAAACAGATTGGCTAAGTCAGCACTTAGTTCAAGAAAACTGTCAGATTTCTAAATAAATCGTTGTACCTTGTGGTAAGGTGCATTTCATATGAAAATGTAAACCTATTTTGTGTTCGCCGAAATAAGCCCTTATGCCCACAGCAAACTCTTCCCCATAAACTCAATCTAGGGCCCAGTTATTAGATTCTAGGCCGCTTCTGAATTTGGAAGTTATGAAATTCCCTGTAAGAATTAGATTTGTATACCTTGATTATCTAAACACTGATTAGGCGGTTTTTCATTTGTAATGCCCTTTTTAATTATCATCTTCATCTTCATCACCTTCATTATCATATTTATCATGAGCATCATCTCTACTATCTTCATCATCATCGTTGTCATCGTCATTATCTATATGATCATAATCATTACTTTCATCATCATCATCATCATCTTTATCACCATCATCACCTTCATCATCATCATCATCATCTTAATCACCATCATTACCTTCATCTTCATCACCATCTTTATCATCATCAACTTCACTATCATCATATTCATCATCCTTTTCATCATCATCATCATCATCATCACGAGCATCATCTCCACCAACTTCATCATCATCGTTGTCATCGTTATTATATCTTCATTATTATGATCATCACATTCATCATCATTATCATTTATTCCTTATCAAGTTTTGTCGTTGGGGGGCAGTAAAGGGGGGTGTATAGTGTTTACATATTAAATCTAATATTGACAAGTGACATATTTAAAAACAGCGGCTGTTGCCTCAAATCACCAAATGTACGTGGCTGTATTTCCCAACATATCGATGGACAGCTCAATGAAGGGGATACTTCAAGTGACCTCCGGCTACGACAAGGTCATGTACGTAAGATTCAAGGTCAGGTACAACAAAAGTTCACAGAATACAACAATATTACCTCTGGTGCCACGTAGCGCGGTCAACTTTGAGGTCACTGGCAAAGTTTTCCTGAACTCTACAGGTAGTGACATGTGGAAACACTATATATAGGCCTAAATATATGTGTTGATAGATAGAGAGAGAGAGAGAGAGGAGAGAGAGAGAGAGAGAGGAAAGAGAGAGATAGAAAGAGAGAGAGAGATAGAAAGAGAGAGATAGATAGAGAGAGAGAGAGAGAGAGAGAGAGAGAGAGAGAAAGAGAATGAGAGAGAACGAAAGAGAAAGAGAGAGATAGAGATACATAGATGGATAGATAGATAGATAGATAGATAGATAGATAGATAGATAGATAGATAGATAGATAGATAGATAGATAGATAGATAGATAGATAGATAGATAGATAGATAGATAGATAGTTAGATAGATAGATAGATAGATAGATAGATAGATAGATAGATAGATAGATAGAGAGATAGATAGATAGATAGATAGATAGATAGATAGATAGATAGATAGATAGATAGATAGATAGATAGATAGATAGATAGATAGATAGATAGATAGATAGATAGATAGATAGATAGATAGATAGATAGATAGATAGATAGATAGATAGATAGATAGATAGATAGAGAGAGAGAGAGAGAGACGTAGTTAACTATTGTGGCGAGTTAAATTTTTGGCACCCTCTTCCCAATATTAAACAAGCATAATAAATATAGCAGCCCCTCTCTTAGTTCGGCGCCCTGTGCTGTCGTACAACCCACAGCACCCTCTCAACGCCGCTGTGTATGTATAATAATGTATATTTATAAATATTAAATTAAAATATAAAGACAACTATGACTTTAATCTTTTAAAACTCTTAACCAGTGAGGAAAATAGTAAAAATTAATACCATTGGTTTATTGATTATATTTTTGTCACTAACGATATGTTGTGAAATAGATAGTTCCGAAATCTTTAACAGATACCTACGATACCTGTGTTGAAATAAACGCCAGCCAACCTGTCACCGTTGTCCAGTACATAACTGACCAGTCACTGACCTATGCTAGCTCCACCCTACTTTACCCTGTACACATTGACACAAGCTTAGACGCTTCAATGACGTCATATCTCCTTTTGTCGACTTCGCCTCTCGAGAAAGGTAACTCTGGCTATTTATCACAGAGAATTATTATTGCGCTGCAGGATTATCTTCCCTTTGTTTTGTTTTCATCTCCCGGCGTACGTGTTCCACTGAATAAAAACAGACCAGCGATGACAAGATTTTACTTTGAGTTACTTACAAAGACACAATTTTTTTTTTTCCTTTTTAAATTAAACAATGAGAAAATGGTTGCACATCAATATATAATGTGATCAATATTTTGTCATAATAAGGGTTCAGCTACACAGTGTTACATCTAGACCGGTGAAGTGGGGGTGGGGGGGTGGGGGGTAGGGGGTTGGGGGAAGGTGGGCAAACATTATTGACCGTGGACCACACAAGGTTCTTAAATTTGACAAAATGAAGATGGATACATGAAAACGAAATAATATACATTAAATATACTTCAAGTATAATTTAGATTATGTCGGAAAAGGTTGGGGAGGGGAGGGGGTGGGGAAGAATAAAGGTGACCAGGTGATGTGCTAACCACGCAATCCCTTAATATGTTGTGGTCACAGAAACAGTTCAATCAGTTCTCAACCTAGGGATGTGGGGGCCCGAGGGGGATCTTGGCCTCTGAGGGGGGGGGCCCTGCATTTTGACATTCGACACCATGACATGAGATAATGCACTTAATATTTAATGTAAAAAAAACAATTGGCCCCCCCTCCCAAGCTGGAATGGGGTAATCCCCTACCCCCCACCCTAGGTACGCCCCTCAGTTAAATTCTACCATTCATCTGCCCCGAGGGCTCGTCAGGGCTAAGGGAACTTAACTTTTTTTTTATTTTTAATCCGGCATAAAATTTTTTCATCCATTAATAACTCATTTGTACTAAACCAGTTTATTGACTGTCCACTTACACAGTTACAGACTTCATGTTGACAGTAACCTCCATTTTATTGACTGTCCACTTACACAGTTACAGACTTCATGTTGACAGTAACCTCCATTTTATTGACTGTCCACTTACACAGTTACAGACTTCATGTTGACAGTAACCTCCATTTTATTGACTGTCCACTTACACAGTTACAGACTTCACGTTGACAGTAACCTCAATGTCTAACTTGACAGCGAACGTAACTCTGGTCTTCAATGTCCAAGACACCACGGCAAGAGTTGTGTCTCTT
Organism: Bulinus truncatus; assembly: GCA_021962125.1. Lineage (NCBI taxonomy): Eukaryota > Metazoa > Mollusca > Gastropoda > Planorbidae > Bulinus > Bulinus truncatus. The sequence goes on along the minus strand of JAGDYQ010000063.1, from coordinate 3,079,801 downwards.
GGAAACAGTCCTCTCTCTATGAGGTGCGTCTTTTATTTAATTATTCCTAAACATTCACATTTAAAAAGTTTATAGAAATGTTTAAAATCATGATATTTTGGGCAGAATAAACTTTCTTACTAAATGTTAAATAGTATACAATGATATAAAAGTGTCATTATATAAATATATAAAAAAAGAAACTTAATTACCGCTTGGTTTGATTAATTCTTTTCATGTTTTATTCGTTATCAACATTTAATTGTAATACTTTATTCATATAATATTTAAAAATGTATTTCCTCTCTTAACCCTGAAAGCCAAGTTGACTCCATCACCACAAGTCTAGACTCCCTGTACCAGAGTTTAAACATAAACATGAAAACAAATCTGGATGGAACATATTTATATTCAACTCAACCTGTCCAAGTTCTACTCGCAGTGAGCAATCTGTTTATACCAGTCTATTATTTCTACATCTGTAGTAGAACTGTAATATGTTTTAAACTATTCCAATCAGTCTTCTCCAGTTGGGGACGGATGGTCGAGTGGTGTAGATACTCGGCTGTCGACCTGAGTGTCCAGGGTTCGATCCTCGGTGAGAACCATGGGGGAATTTTTCCAGGTGAAATTTGATGCGAAGTCATCCCACAAATCCATCCAGCTTTAAATGGGTACCTGGCTTAAGTGGCGTCCGGGCGTTGTGCAGACCACACAAACCGTTTACATGTCGAGGTTATAGAAACTGATAAATTTTATATTTCATCTGCCCCGAAGGCCAATTAGGACTAAGGGAACTTTAATTTTTCGCTCTAGTCCAAGGATTGGCAACCTGCGGCTCTCGAGCCGCATGCGGCATCTTTTGATGTCAAGTTGCAGCCTCCCAGTTCCATGTGCAAATGATAATAATAATAATAGTAATATTTTATATACCTAATCCTAATCAAATACCATAATATTGAAAGAACAATTTTAGTGGCTCTTTACAAACTGAGAAAATTATAACTTTTGGCTCTTCCGTCTCATAGTGTTGAGGACTGCTACCCAGCATATTACTCGACTTAATTTTACTTTGAAGAAACATATCCGACAAGTTGTTTTGGTTATCTTATGTAAATATTCTCTTTGGTAATGTTGTTTTGTGTTCAACTGACCAACCGATCATTTCATTAATGGGAGATAATTTCTCAACAAACAGAAACAGAGTTATGACTATTTTGATTCTTCCCTTGATGAGTTACTTCCCCTGACACACATCAGCCATGAGTATTTCATTTTCTCCACCACACAAGAGAGAAAAACTGTCGTCAGGTGTCAGGCAGTGTATGGCTGGACTGTGATTACATGGGTATGTCATGTGACTCTGATTACATGGGTATGTCATGTGACTCTGATTACATGGGTATGTCATGTGACTCTGATTACATGGGTATGTCATGTGACTCTGATTACATGGGTATGTCATGTGACTGATTACATGGGTATGTCATGTGACTCTGATTATGTCATGTGACTCTGATTACATGGGTATGTCATGTGACTCTGATTACATGGGTATGTCATGTGACTCTGATTACATGGGTATGTCGACTGGTGAAAGATCAACGTGCGCATAGTTATGAACGCTTTGTTGCTAAACTTTAAATGTAATTTTGTTCTTTTAAAATATATTTTTGTAATATATTCTTACCATGAAAGTTTTCCTATAATTAACAATGAATTATTTCTCATTTTAAAATATTCTGATCGGTCAAAGAGTGACCAGGAGGGACAGCGCCTTCTTCAAGACGTCGGCACCACCTATGACGTATTTCTGGAAAATGGCGTCTTCTCCTACATACACGGCAACGCTAGTTTTTACGCCTATGAAATTAACTCAGGTAACCAAGGCAACCATCAAGATGTCTGTGTGACGACATTATTACCATCAAGTCTGTGGAGAGATGAGTATCAATTCGCTCAAGTGCCTGACAGCATCACCGCCACAGTTTTCATTATAGTTGATGTCAATATGACACATGACATAGACACCGATGACATTAATGTGACATGGAGTTGTCAAAATATTACGGGTAACTTGTCAATACAGTCGATTCCGCTTAACTGGAACACATCGGGACCGAGGCTTTTTGTCCCAATTAAGCGGCTGTCCCAATTAAACATACACATTTACTATTGGCTTCTTGGTTTGGTTTCTTTGACATTTGTCCCAAATAAGCGGCTGTCCCAATTAAGAGGAATCCACTGTATTTGTAATTGTCTTCATGACGTTCTTTCTTCTTTGAAAATTTCACGTATAAATCAATCTTAACTTATAGTTAAGGACTTATTTTGTGATAAACAAAAACTTCACCCCTCCCCCCCCCCCGGGGCTCGCGCCACCTCTCACCTGCATCTCAAGAGAAGACACAGACTATGGACAGTCCTCTTTAGACGACTCCATGGTATTTCTCTCCTGGTTTACTTTTGTTTCTCAGAGTTCTTTTCCTTGCTTAATTTGTCCCCCCCCCCACACACACACACCTTCCCTGCTTTGTTCATGCTTTTTGGTTTTCATTCAAAAAAAAAATAATCTATCAACACTTCTGCAAGTTTTCAAAAAAGTCTTTCCTATCCACGCCCACCTACATTAATACTCGTCAAATGTTGTACTCTCTAACACAATTCATTTTTCAGAATAACTGAAATGTATTTTGATATATTATCTCAATTAAAAATATATGTTATTTAATTATATCGCAAATAAAAATGTGGAGTTAAGTTTTTTAAAAATAAAGTTTCATGGTTATAACATCAAGTAACGAAAGCGATGTTTTTTTCACGTTTTCTCTTTGAATTTCTTCGGATTCCTCATACTAACAGGTACGTCATATTCCGGCTGTTACACTGAACTTCCCAACACCGTCACTTACCTGAATCTGCAACTAACAAACAGACAGAGACCACTAGGAGCTTATGTGATTGGCTCCAGTCGGACTTCAACATTCTGTCATCCAATGGGATCTAAAGACTTGTTTATTAATTCAACAGATAACACAGTGAGTGAAGGGCTACATATATCATGTTCAAACGTGAAATCTACGCTATATATATATATATATATATATATATATATATATATATACTAGTTGCAAGTACCCGGCTTTGCCCGGGTTTAAAATAAGGTTTTCTGTTTTTCTTTTGTTTTCTCCCTCCCCCCTCTCTCCCTCCCTCCCTCCCCCTCCCTCTTTACCCCTCTCTCTCTCCCTTTCCCTCCCTCCCTTTCTCCCTCCCTCCCTCTCCCATCTCTCTCCCTCCCTCCCTCTCCCATCTCCCTCTCTCCCCCTACTTCTCTCCCCCTGTCCATCCCCCTCCCTCCCTCTCTCCCCCTTCCACCTTCCCTCTCTCTCCCTCCCTGCCCCCTCTCTTTCTTTATCTCTTCCTCACATTTCTCCCATCCTCTCTCTCCCTCTCTCCTTCCCTTCCTCTCTCCCTCCCTCCTTTCCCCCTCCCTCCCCTCTCCACCTCTCTCTCCCTCCCCCTCTCTCCCCCTTCCTCCTTCCTTCATTCCCTCTCTCTCTCTCCCTGCCCCCTCACTATTTATCTCCCCTCCCTCCCCTCTATCTCCCTCCCTACCCCCTCTCTCCCTCCGTTCCTTTCTCTTTCCTTCCCTCCCTTTCTCTCTTCCTCCCTCTCCCTCTCTCCCCCCTGTCCATCCCCCTCCCTCTCTCTCTCCCTTCCCTCCCTCCTACCCTCCTTTCCTCTCTCTCCCCACCTGACCCCCCTCTGTCTCTTTATCTCTCTCTCCCTCCCTCTCTCTGTCTGGGACAACAAATGCGTCTTATAAGTATAGAGATTATTCTGAAAAAAAAAAAAATTGAAAAAAAAAAAAAATTTCACTGTCGGGATTTGAACCCACACATAGTCGGCCAAATTTGAGTCACGGCCAAGCGAGTAAGCGACTGTGCTAGCGGGCCAAACATAATCTCAATTTTTAATAGGTTATGCGCGCATCGGGAAATGACGTCACAGAGGAATTTTATTTATGGCGCCGTCGAGATTACTTTAATATAGTAAAATACTAAAATAAAAAAAAATTAATTACAATTAACCTACTCATCGAGATGAAACGAAACCTGTCCTAAGTAAATAGATATGCAATTTGCCATTCCCACTTCGACAATAAGAGTTTCTTGTTTCTTGCAGTAAAATAATTTAGCCGAGAATTGTTTTTACCACTATTGATTTCACCAGACCATGTTTACAATTTGAGTTTCCGGAAGTTACACATCTTTTGCTTTAGAAACAAAAATGCGGTAAAATATTTCTGTCTCCCACCGATCTCTTATCATAATAATTAATTACAATTAAACTACCCATCGAGATGAAACGAAACATGTCCTATAACCTTCCCCATGTAATTATGTGTACGTGTACCAAATTTCACGTTATCTCTTTTTCTGGATCTTGAGTTATAAGGGAACAGACAGACAGACAACAAATGCGTCTTATAAGTATAGATATATATATATATATATATATATATATATATATATATATATATATATATGTAGATGTGTGTGTGTGTTTGTTTGTGTGTGTGTGTGTGTGTAAGCTGTTGTTTTTTCCATTACAACCATAATATAAATAGAACAGACCATCATTATGTAGATACACGTACAATGGTTATTGTCTAGGCAGTCTAGGTGTCGTGGGGGGGAGGGGGGGTCGGGGAACACCATTTTGAAACGTCAGTACAACAATGTACAAGCTTGAGTACTGACTGACCCACAGACATACAAACACACAAATACACACAGGCTTATAGGTAGTCGAGTGGTGGCAGTGGCGTACCGAGCTGAACTCGCTCCCGGGGGGCACAATACATTTTTAGCACCCTCCCCATTCGATAACCATATAATATTAATATATGTAAAACTTGGTGCCTCTTTTATGAGTGGCGCCCTGGGCATGATGCCCTCCCCCTCACTACGCCACAGAGTGGTCGTGCTACTGTAGAGCGTTCATCTTTCAAGTTGACCCAGGTTTGAACTCTAGCGAAGACCTTGGGATAATTTTCAGAACTTAAAAGTCTATGACTTATGTGGGGAAGAGAGGGGGGTGGGAAAAAAGAAAAAGGCGGCTGAATGTTGTGCAAACCACAGAATCCCTCTCTCTATCTCTCTATCTCTCTATCTATCTCTCTCTCTATCTCTCTCTTTCTGTGATGGCTACTGAAACAGATAAAATCTACTCTTGATCTGACCCGACGAAAGGAACGTTTTACGTGAACTTGACATAGACTTAGACAGACACGCAGAAAGACTAAAACGCAGACACAGAGATAAATACTTAGGTCTGACATATATCAACTCCCAGCGGTACTCTAGATAACGCCACGCTTTGGGTGTGGTCAGTAAACAACTATTACAAATGGACAGGACGTTGTGTAATCCATTCACACCTCTCTCTCTCGTCATATGCCGAGGCTACAGAAGTAGATCTGCCCCCAATGTTCCTTTAGGGAGTAAGTGAACTTCACTGACTTACAAATTGACTACACAATCATTTTTTGAGTTGAATGATACTTTAAATCCATCTTTTGATAACTTTAAAAAAAAAAAAACTTAAAAAGAATAAAAAGATTATAATTTATTTTTTAAGAGAGAAAGATTTGGATTATGTTTTCTTTCGTTGGTTTGTTTCAGTTTCAGCACGAAGACTACCTACAGTACCTACTGGAACAACGGAAACCTAACTGTGACCGTGACCTAACCACGTTTCAGACAATGGTCACTACAGCTGTTTCCCCATTAATAAGCAAGATGACGACATCGTATGACGTTTCCATTTCTCCTGAGGGCACCACCGGTGACCTCGACACGACGTATGACATGACAACGCAAGCTGTGCAAACAACTTCCCCGAGTGACGACGTCACTAGCGTCACCAACACGTCAGCCGTATTTACTTCCCCCGGTGGTGACGTCACTGTCAGGTCATCTTCAACTACGTCACAGACCACGATGAGCGTCAAAGAAAAATCAGAGGCGATCGTCGCCTACCTCAAGGTGGAGCACCAGAGCCTGTCCTCCTTTAAACGAGCTCTGACCTCCGCCCCCGACCCCAGGGTGTCGTCACAGACGTTCGGCTATGCGGGCGTGGTCATAGTGTCAGTCGTCTTCATCCTACTGGTACTGAGTGATGCCATCACCGTGGTACAGTTTATCACGACGCACTGTCTTCGACGATAGAACATTGGACAGAAACACCTGTAGTTAGACATTTGACAGAAACACCTTGTAGTTAGACATTTGACAGAAACACCTGTAGTTAGACATTTGACAGAAACACCTGTAGTTAGACATTTGACAGAAACACCTTGTAGTTAGACATTTGACAGAAACACCTGTAGCTAGACATTTGGTATAACCACATGTAGTTAACACATTTGACATAAACACAAGTAGTTAAAGACATTTGAAATAAACACCAGTAGTTAAAACATTTGACATAAACACCTGTAGTTCAAAATAAAATTGTAGCTCATTCACCACTTATAGCTGGCGAGGCAGAGACCAAAGAAACACCTTCTCTGCGTTATTTCTCTTCTATGCAAATACATCGACAACCAAAACTTTCTTTCAATGCTCCGTCCAGTGGCGTAATTATAGAAGGGTAAAATGGAAAGGGGGCGGCCCGCCCGGGGTTGTACTTACATTGCCATCAGCACGGAGCGGCGTTTTTTTTTTAAAAACGTTGATTGTTGTTTACTTTGGTTTTTTTTTTTTTGTGTTTCTCGTGTAGCGGTATCTTTAGATTCCGCTTCCATGCGTGACGGACAAACAACACGATCACAATTAAAGCGCAACCACGTCAACCGATGTCAGGGAGCAAGATGTTTGAAGTGATCCAAGGGAAAGAACCGTGTTATTTTTTTTTACCGCATACTATGGAAGAGCTGTCTACCCCTACTCTAAAATTTGTTTCTCTCTCTCTCTCTCTCTCTCGTTTTACTTCTAAAATTCACCCTTTCGATATTTGTTTTAAATCCTCATTACAAGCTACACATGAAACAGTAATAACATTTTATTACGTGTATTATTACTTCCGTTTGATGATGTTACATGATTAAAAAAAAGAATAAGTTTTAATTATGGGATATATCTTCCAAGAAACAATAAAGTTAACCAATGTTTATATCTTCCAAGAAACAATAAAGTTAACCAATGTTTACATCTTCCAAGAAACAATAAAGTTAACCAATGTTTACATCTTCCAAGAAACAATAAAGTTAACCAATGTTTACATCTTCCAAGAAACAATAAAGTTAACCAATGTTTACATCTTCCAAGAAACAATAAAGTCAACCAATGTTTACATCTTCCAATAGACATTATAGTTAACCAATGTTTACATCTTCCAAGAAACAATAACGTTAATACATTGTTCATACTACAGTGTTTCCCAACGTGTGGTACATGCACCCTTGAGGGTAAGCGAAGAGTTTTGTCGGGGTACGCACCCCAACGGACTGAGAACATCAGGCAAACTTACAAGGCGGACACTAAAACAGTAAAATGAGGGGGAAAACTAGATTAGTTATAGCAAATAGTGTATTGTATTTTTACAAGAGGTACTTATAATTAATAAAATAAAGAAGGGGTTACTACATGTCGACAGTTTGGGAAACACTGGATTAATGAGAGGAAAAAATCTGAAAGGGAGACACTTAAGCAGTCAAAATACTACCTACATACTACCTACATACTACCTACACACTACCTACATACTACCGATCGACTTCTCTTGATAAAATATGTAAACAAAGCTAAGTCCAGGTGTTGAAAAAACATGGCCCAGGGGTACCAAGTCTTGTAAGCAGAGCACGGTCCAACAGTTTCATTAGGGGAAGTACCTAGTATAGTAAACAAAGCTTAGTCCAGGTGTATCAAGAATGTGAAAGTCGCTCGAACACCTAGCTTAGTAAACAAGGTCCAACAGTTTTTTTAGGGGAAGTACCTAGTATAGTAAACAAAGCTTAGTCCAGGTGTGTCAAGAATGTGAAAGAAGGTCAAAGAGATAGCTTAGTAAACAAAGCACGGTCCAACAGTTTTTTTAGGGGAAGTACCTAGTATAGTAAACAAAGCACGGTCCAACAGTTTTTTTTAGGGGAAGTACATAGTATAGTAAACAAAGCTTAGTCCAGGTGTATCAAGAATGTGAAAGTCGCTCGAACATCTAGCTTAGTAAACAAGGTCCAACAGTTTTTTTAGGGGAAGTACCTAGTATAGTAAACAAAGCTTAGTACAGGAGTCTCAAGAATGTGAAAGTCGTTTGAACAACTAGCTTAGTAAACAAGGTACAACAGTTTTATTAGGGGAACTACATAGCTTAGTAAACAAAGCATGGTCCAACAGTTTTTTAGGGGAAGTACCTAGTATAGTAAACAAAGCTTAGTCCAGCCATCTCAATAAGGGGAAACAGCCAGTCCAAACAGTAGACAGGATTATATACCCAAGTGCAGCGATTGCTGAAATGATGTACTTGAAGGCAGATTTGTGTACTTGATACTAGTTTTAAAACTACAAATACTTTATTTTCATGAGTACTTGTACTTGTACTCGTACTTGCATCTTGGGTAATTGTACTTGCATGGCCAGTATTTGCAGATCGATAAATTCAACACTTTCATTCCCGCCAACCACTAGAATCATCATTTTTATTTATTTCGTCTATCTCAGTTTTCACTTTATTACTTACCAGTACCACCAACCACTTTATTACTTAGCACCAACTACTTTATTACTTACCACCAACCACTTTATTACTTAGTACCAACCACTTTATTACTTACCACCAACCACTTTATTACTTAGTACCAACCACTTTATTACTTACCATCAACCACTTTATTACCACCAACCACTTTATTACTTACCACCAACCACTTTATTACCACCAACCACTTTATTACTTACCACCAACCACTTTATTACTTACCACCAACCACTTTATTACTTACCACCAACCACTTTATTACTTACCACCAACCACTTTATTACTTACCACCAACCACTTTATTACTTACCACCAACCACTTTATTACTTACCACCAACCACGTTATTACTTACCACCAACCACTTTATTACTTACCACCAACCACTTTATTACTTACCACCAACCACTTTATTACTTACCACCAACCACTTTATTACTTACCACCAACCACTTTATTACTTACCACCAACCACGTTATTACTTACCACCAACCACTTTATTACTTACCACCAACCACTTTATCACTTACCACCAACCACTTCATTACTTACCACCAACCACTTTATTACTTACCATCAACCACTTTATTACTTACCATCAACCACTTTATCACTTACCACCAACCACTTCATTACTTACTTTCATATGAAAACGCCAATATGACCGTACAAAACTGAATAAACAACAAATCACCAATAAGGATACAGTATCAATAATCGATTACTCTTAAGCACGTGATTGCTTTTGCATATTTTCCTATGTGGTCCAACACAATTCTCTTGCTGACCACTGATGGTCAGCTGACCACAGGCTACCGTCCGCTATCAAAGAAGTTGTAATAATATAGAGATAGTCTAATTTGACTTCAGAATATTCCAAGAGATAAGTATATTGTAAATGACCAACAGACCAGTAAAGATATATCCCAGTCAGTGTTTCCCAAACTGTGGTACGCTTACCCCCCAGAGTGTAAGCATGGAGTTTAACTGGGGTATGCGCTGCACTGGGCTGAGAACACACAAAGTTAAAGTGTAAACAGCGAAATGATGAATATTTTTAACAAGACAAAATTAACCTGAATCGAGCTATAAATATATATATTCTGACGGAATAACACCTTTTAATCTGGCTAGTTATTTATATTCTGACGGAATAACACCTTTTAACCTGGCTAGTTATTTACATTCTGACGGAATAGCACCTTTTAACCTGGCTAGTTATTTATATTCTGACGGAGTAACACCTTTTAACCTGGCTAGTTATTTCTGCAATAAGAGAAAACATTTTTGAAACCCTTTACAACGAATTATAATCTAAAAATTGAATCCACTCATCCAACTCAAAAAGAATAAAACTAAAGGGAAACTACTGAAGTTTGCAACAAAAATTTAATCATAATTCCTTTTGCTGGTTTTCGTCCCTTAGTTCACTGCATCCTCGGCTTGGTTGTTGTTAATTTCGATATAGCAGAATTGATTTTCCTCTTTTCAAATTCGAACTCATGTCTAATCTGTACATAAAAAGAATTTAGAGTATTTACTATCATATCATAAGGCAAATAGTTAATAATGACAATAAACATTCAACAATAAACATTCAACAATAAACGTTCAACAATAAACATTCAACAATAAACATTCAACAATAAACATTCAACATAAAAGTAGGTCATGGGAATGAACTGTTTTACCGCATCAAATAATTTTTTGCTTTACCAGTCTGTCTTCGTTGTTTCCAGACGACGACGCAACATCATCTAACGGTTGAATCACGTGACCAACGACTGTCATGTCACAGACAATGAGACCAGACACCAGAACAAGTAACAAAACTGACCAGCTCATGTTACCCCTGTATAATTATTATTTTTTTCAATATGAGTTCAGATAAGTTTACAATATTAAATTATCAATCCATCGCTCTATTAAAACACTCTACCTGAAATATGGAAAAGTTCACCGTTTAAATAATCAATAGATTAAACTGTTAGTATTTCACTGTAATTGAACACAGATTATAAAATAAAAAACAAACTAAACTTATTTATTAAACTTTCTAAATAAACTTAAGTAGACCTGACTACACTATAGACGTGAGCTTTATGTAACATACAGGCATTTCGTCAATTGCTGAACAACTCCGGAAGAGTTGAATGAATTGATCATAAAATTTAATGATTCTGTTATGGTCAGATTGTTAGTGTTGGCGACGACAGAGCAATCAATCACTTCATACTGAGTTTATGATTCGATGGTACAACGTGAGTCGTATGCAAGTATCGGGACGGTGAAGTGAGTCGGACGGACGTAGCGAGATGTCGAAGTGTCTCTAGCGATGTAACATATTTATTTATTTTATTTTATTTTATTTTGAAGGATGGATCTCAAAGTACTGCCTCGACGTTAGTTTCGTAAAAAAATTTAAAACATCTCTAGGACCTAGAGACATTTATCTAACAGTTGGACTACCACCAGGTCCGTCTCTAAGGTATCAGGGGCTCTAAACTTGACGGACCCCCATCGCTTTCAAAATTTATTTGTTTTTATTTCATTTTCACCAAATTTGAGGATAAAATGAGCCCCCCACCCCACATCCATTGTCAGGGGGGCCCTGGAATTCTTGACTACGGACCTGCTACCGAAGTACAATATTTCACTATTCAACACAGTCAGCGATCTCTGTAAAGTCATTTGACTACTTTATAAATCTGATGTTTCTTAATCTAATATTTCCAGTGTCATTTCCATCGGCTTTTAAAGCGAACATGAAAAAGTTCAACCAGATATAATTGACTTTGTTTTAACACTAAATGAAATGACAGAGTGATTAGTCACCAGTTGCCAACCACAAGTTCCCGGGACATTTGGTAGGTCACCAGTTGCCAACCACAAGTTCCCGGGACATTTGGTTGGTCCGATCAATGTCCCCCCAGAAATCATCTAAAGAGGGTTAACATGAACTCTGCTGGTCAAGTGACGGCGGCTGGACATTTACTAGCCAGACAACTCTATAATAGTGCAGTGGTCCCCAACCTTTTTATCTCGACACGGACCTGTCAGCGTTTGATAATTTTACCGCGGCCCACTGGAAAGGGGTGGGGGGTGGGTGGTGGGGAAATGAAAAAAAAAGGGGGGGGGGAGTGGAGTTGATTATTTCTCGTCCATGGAAAGTCTCACAATTCCAGAGAGAAATACACACCACAGTGGATAAAGGAAATCATTTAATGTTTCTGGGGGGTGTCCCAGTACCATTCAATCCACAGACAGGTACCTGTTCGCGGCCCGGGGAGTTGGGGGACCACTGCTATAGTGTGTAGTGCCCGCCCGCCCCCCCCCCCGGCCAAATGACAAAAGAATAAGGTGTAAAATGATTGATCATAGCACGAGGCTCTGTTATCTAGTGAGTGAGACCCCACAGTGACATTTTACCTTCTGAAGCCAGAACTGTCTTAACCCCCCCCCCAATCCCCCACCCAATGTCCCCTCTAATTTTTGGCCGCGTTGCGCGGTAAAAAAAATTTCTTGTGTAACTTTTTAGAACTTCGAACAAATTTGGGCGCCAATTTGGAAAATAATATTATAAGCAATTTAGTTGAAGTAATATTTTCATCAGATTGTATTCTGTGCGCGGGGAATAATTTTTTTCTGAGCGAAGGTTTTCTAAAAATAGCGCGCGCGCGCAAGCGAGCGGCTTAGAGGGAACATTGCCCCCCACCCCCCAGTGTGTTGGCCTACGCGCCCAACCCCTCCTTTTCCATAGACAGTAGACTAACGGAATAACTAATAAAATAATTAATTAAAGAATCAGGCGTTTCGACTCCCCTGTCAGTAACAGATCTAGGTTAAATACAATAGTACATTGTTTGAGAGATAAAGAGAAAAAAGTAATTACACAATAAAACAGCTTAGATAAATAAATAGAGTGTTTCCTAGGAAACGTCAGTCAACATGTCGCTTGAATGGCTGTTATCTATAGACCAGGTTTATGTCAGTTTTACGAAGATTTATTGAACGTGTATGTATTGAAAAAAATTATGTTGGCTTGTGTATACAGTGCAGAGTGTGTAATGAACTTTGTTATATGTGTATTATTGTGATGATGTTGATAACATGACATACGAGTGTATATACAGAAAAAGAGAGAGAGAGAGAGAGACACAGAGAGAGAGAGAGGGGTGAAAAGTGAATTAGAGGATATGAAGAATGAGATAGAGAAATATGTGAAGAGTAAGAGAGGTGAAGAGTGAGCTATAAAGAAGAGAGAGAGAGAGAGAGAGAGAGAGAGAGACAGAAAGAGACCACCTTTTACAATCTCCAAATAGAGGTGGTGGCAGCAAGTGAAGCCATTAGAGGGGGTGGGGAGGGTGTGTGTGCACCTTGTGTTCAGTTGAGGGTTGGATGTACTCACTTCAATATTTTGTACTTCACACATTGGGCGCTAGTTACACCACTAGGTCCACCTGGTATATTGTTCCCTGCTCCCATGAAGCTAAAAGGCCTTAAAAGTGGTGGTCTTGTGTCAGTATAGGCCTGGGAGGTTGTAGAAATTTTCGCGTCCCTCAAAATATGTAAAAGTGTTTAAATTTGGGATCACTGGTGGGGGGGCCCCCTTCAATAGACCGAGATCTCAGCGCGGCCGCTTAGATTCGCCTGTGTACCCCCACCCCTCCCCCCCCTCCCAGTTTTATCTATTTTTACGCAGAGGCGTTAACGTTTTGTTGTATTCAACGTCTTGTGTTTATTCCCACTTATAAGCCGTAGGCAATGTCCCCAACACCTACCACCCCCCAGAAATGATGTAGTCTTAGCCTAGAGGGAATCAAGATGGGGGCTTTGCGCTTGGTCGAAAGACAGACCATGTAGCATGGGACAATGCAGTATGCACTATGATGTCATGCAGTATGATGTCATGCAGTATGGTGCCTTGCATTATGGAGTTATGCAGTATGGGGCATATTGTATGGTGCCATGCTGTAATGTGACATACAGTATTAGCCCATGCAATATGGGGGCCATGCAGTATGGGGCCATGTATACAATAACACTCACGAAGAAAGACAACGTATCGACTTCATGATTTAGATAAGGAACACTAAGTTGTCCAGACAGTTCAAACTCTTTCGCTACAACATTTGGAGATGTGCACAGCTACCGACAAAAAAAAATAACAGATTTTATTTTTAAAAAAAATTAAGTTTTTAATTGGATTACTTCTGGGTTTAAAAAAATTGGGAAAACATTAAACACATTTTTAAACATAAATCATTTTTTGTATAACTAATAAGTAACACATTTAAAATTGTGTGTGTGAAGTCCCTTTAAGTCATCCAGGATTGTGAGAGTTAGTCATTACCTATATAGATCAATACACTTTAAATACACTGTGATATGCGAATAGACTATTAACACAAATTCTTTGATAGTATTGCGGTGTTTGTTGGTGATAAAACACCACTGATATATGTCATTGTTTCACCGTCTATGACATATTATAGACATGACGAGCTGTACTATGTTGATGACGTCTCCCAGCGTCAGCAGCACGAAGACGACTGACACTATAACCACGCCCACACAGCCGAAAGTCTGCGACGACACCCTGGGGTCCGGGGCGGAGGTCAAAGTTCGCCTATAGGAAGACAGGCTCTGGTAGTTCACTTTCAGGTACGCTACGATTGCCTCTGATTGCTCTTTGACGCTTGGCGTAGTACGTGACGTGGACTGGGATGACGTGTCGGTGACGTCATCACCCGGAGGCGCGGTGTCCGCCCATTGTGACGTCACTGTCATGTCATTTGTGGCGTGGCTGGCGTTGCTGGAAGCTGTGGAAGAAAAGTCAGTTGTCGTTTCGTGAGCGTTGGTGGAGTCCTGTGGCGAAAGGGTGACGTCAGATGTCGTCGTCCAGTTGATCTCAGAAGTATCCCCAGTAGTGCCTTCTGTTTGATAAGTCGTCAGTTCATCGTCACATTCTGTGCTGCGTCGTTTGCTTAATAGGTACTGCAGGTAATCCTCATGGTGGAACTGAAACAAAGAAACAAAACACATTGCAACACACGCCTACATTTCTCAATATTCTCACTGGGTTCGTACATTGTGTAGCATTAGAAGCAAGGAATTCTCAAACTGATATTTAAAGTACAAGACACCCACGTTGTACATCAGTAGTTCTACCATGTTTATGAACCATATTTAAAACAGATTTATTTTGACGAGATGTGAAGAAAAACTAAGACAAGTTACAGAGTTTACATGTTTCATACATGTTTTAAATCGATTGTTTTCCAGAATAACCAACTTTTAAAATTTTTAACATTTTGAGGAATATGGTAATATTTATATACACGCAGATTCTCGAGTTATCAATTATCAATACACAGATTCTCGAGTTATCAATTATCAATACACATTTTGTTTGTGACCGACAATTTCAGAATCTCTGTTGTTTTCCTATCGGCAACATTAAAAATGTAATAAATTATTACGAATTAATATTGAAAAGTTTTAAATAATAATTCATGAATTACATTTTACCTGCTACATAAATTTTGTTTGGTTTCCAATATTTACTCACCTCCAATGTTTATTTTTAGAAATCTTCACGCAATAATTACAGTAGTTCCCATGTATAAGGCGATATTTATTGATAGCTAGGCTAGGTTATTTTTTGGTTTCGGGCAGATCCGATTATTTTTCATGATTGTATTTTATACTGAAACACTGTTGTATTAATTCTTTACTTTCGATTTAACGCAGAATTCAAATCGCTTATATATATATATATTATGAGCAGCCAGAGGATATTATAAATGCTTCTAAATATAATAAAAATCTTTACACTCACGATATTATCAGAACCATTATATATCATGTCTCCTGTGCCCAGGGGATGACAAAATGTCGAGACCTGATTGGACCCGATGACGTAAGCTCCAAATCTTCTTTGTCTGTTAGTTAGTTGTAAATATAGGTAGGTTACATTTTTAGGGATTATAGCCAGGCATCCTGCGTAGTTGGCACCTGTTGAATAAGAATGACACAGAAATTAACGAAATAAAGCTAAATATAACTTACGTTCAATTTATTACTTACGTATTTTTTTTCTACAAGTTGTTAATTTTTTAGTTTGTTTTGTTATTTCGATGATGAGTATAAATCCTGAATTAAAAAATTTTTGTCTTTGCTAAAGTTCCTACAACTTAATTGTTTTTTTTTATCTTTCATGAAACAGAATACTAATTTAACGTATTGATTTTTACCTGTAATATTTTGACATCTCCATGCCAAGTTAGTGCCACTTGCATCGATGTCATTTGTCATGTTGACATCGACTATAATGTAAACTGTGGCAGTAAAGTTGTCAAACACCTGAACAAATTGATACTCATCTCTCCACAGACTTGATGGTAACAACGTCGTCACACAGACATCTTGATGGTTGCCTAGGCAACAGCAATATATAAAAAGAAACTTTTGCATTGTATAGGAAGTATTGTTTTTCAACATTTTTTTTTCCTTAAGTAATGTTTTAAATTTGATTTGTTAAAGATTTGTTAAAATTATTGATTTTGAAAAAAAAAGGCAAAATTACAAGCAGCAAACTACATCGACTTATCAACCAATCAAAACTATTGAAATACTTCACCTCACCTGAATGGATTTGATAGGCGTAAAAACTGGCGTTTCCATAAATGCGGCTGAATTTGTTGCTCTCCAATATCAGTTCATAGGTGGCGCCAACTTCACGGATAAGTGTGTCTTGTTTCTCCTTATTAGTGTTTTTATTCCATATATAGAAATGAACATACGTATGTTGCATTAGTTTTTACAAATTATATATATATATATATATATATATATATATATATATATATATATATATATATATATATATATATATTATATATATATATATTGATCTTTTAGGTCTCATTAAATGAACAGAAGCAAATGAAAAGACCATACTCTTAATTTTAAACCAAACTGAACCCCAGTAGGACTTGAAAAGGTTGGAAGATCAAAGTCGTGAATGGAGAGTGACCGGAGTGACCAGTGGGGCATGGCTGTATTTGGTTAAGGAGATCAGGGGGGTTAGGAGGGAAGGTGGTTGTAGGTGAACGTAGAGAAGGGAGTTAAGCGGACTGTAAAGAGTTCGTCCTATGGGACAGGCCGGACAGGTACTAGTTGACGA
Organism: Bulinus truncatus; assembly: GCA_021962125.1. Classification (NCBI taxonomy): domain Eukaryota; kingdom Metazoa; phylum Mollusca; class Gastropoda; family Planorbidae; genus Bulinus; species Bulinus truncatus. The sequence continues at coordinate 3,062,874 of JAGDYQ010000063.1, read as the reverse complement.
GTGTAAAAGTTCGACCGTTGGTGACTATACTATTGGTGTGGACTTTATTGTTTTTTGTTATCATTACAGTTTGTAGATTTGATGAATTAAACTTATATTATTTCGTTTTTATGAATACATTGTTCCTATTACTGATTGGATATTTGAAGTGTTCGTTGTTGTGTATTAGCGAGTGTTTTCCCAAGTGTCATTTGGTGCGTGGTGTTCAAGAGACAGTTGGGATGTTGATCTTAGAAAATGCGGATATATTATGAAGTATTAACGAAGGAGATAAATCGTATGACAGTTCACGATTGACATACCCGTGTAATCAGAGTCACATGACATACCCAAGTAATCAGAGTCACATGACATAACCCATGTAATCAGAGTCACATGACATACCCATGTAATCAGAGTCACATGACATACCCATGTAATCATAGTCCAGCCATACACTGCCTGACACCTGACGACAGTTTTTCTCTCTTGTGTGGTGGAGAAAATAAAATACTCATGGCTGATGTGTGTCAGGGGAAGTAACTCGTCAAGGGAAGAATCAAACGAGACTTGACCCGATGTCTTCTGTTGGAAATGAAACAAAATAAATTCCGTTTTATGTTCATCCCTCACTACTTGATTCAGGACCGTTTTTAAGTCTATGGAGGCCCTGCGGCTAAGGAACATTTTAAGGTTAAAGTCAAAAAAGAAAAAGTACTGAGTCCCCAAGCCATTAATGACAACAGGAGCGTTTCCAACCCCTCCTAACTTAAATAAGATATTTGGTGAAGGAAAATAATTCACAGCAAAGGGATCCCTTAGCAGTAACACAGGAAGGGTATTGAGGGGTGTGCGGGCAAACAAAGTGTCGAAATAGAAAGGGGGCGCCGAAATAGAAAGGAGGCGCCGAAATAGAAAGGGGGCACCAAAAAAGAAAGGGGGCACCAAAAACGAAAGGGGGCACCAAAAACGAAAGGGGGCACCAAAATAGAAAGGGGGCGCCAAAAACGAAAGGGGGCACCAAAAACGAAAGGGGGCACCAAAAACGAAAGGGGGCACCAAAATAGAAAGGGGGCACCAAAAACGAAAGGGGGCACCAAAAACGAAAGGGGGCACCAAAAACGAAAGGGGGCACCAAAATAGAAAGGGGGCACCAAAAACGAAAGGGGGCACCAAAATAGAAAGGGGGCACCAAAATAGAAAGGGGCACCAAAATAGAAAGGGGGCACCAAAAACGAAAGGGGGCACCAAAAACGAAAGGGGGCACCAAAAACAAAAGGGGGCACCAAAAACGAAAGAAAGGGGGCACCAAAACGAAAGGGGGCACCAAAATAGAAAGGGGGCACCAAAAACGAAAGGGGGCACCAAAATAGAAAGGGACACCAAAATAGAAAGGGGGCACCAAAAAAGAAAGGGGGCACCAAAAAAGAAAGGGGGCACCAAAATAGAAAGGGGGCACCAAAAACGAAAGGGGGCACCGAAAACGAAAGGGGGCACCAAAAACGAAAGGGGGGCACCAAAATAGAAAGGGGGCACCAAAATAGAAAGGGGGCACCAAAATAGAAAGGGGGCACCAAAAACGAAAGGGGGCACCAAAAACGAAAGGGGGCACCAAAAACGAAAGGGGGCACCAAAATAGAAAGGGGAGCACCAAAATAGAAAGGGGGCACCAAAATAGAAAGGGGGCACCAAAAACGAAAGGGGGCACCAATATAGAAAGGGGGGCACCAAAAACGAAAGGGGGCGCCAAAAGAGAGCCGTTTTCATTTTTTTTTCACTTTTTATAGATTGGTAGTAGGGCGCCACAATAGGTAGCTACGGCTCTGGCCCTGACCAATGGGAGACATAGACAGAAGTATAGTTTCCCTGGCCCTGACCAATGGGAGACATAGACAGAAGTATAGTTTCTCTGGCCATGAAAACGGCCCTGAGGGGATCTTTTTGAAATTTTAAAATTATTTTTAAGTAAAATCTTTTTATTTTTTCCCATTGTGCTCGTACACAGAAAGGTGAAGGTTCAATTAAGGTGAATGTTAATTAAGGTGAAGGTTCAATTAAGGTGAAAGTTCAGTTAAGGTGAAGGTTCAGTTAAGGTGAAAGTTCAATGCAGTCGTAGAAAATTTAAAAATAAACAGGTTTCAATGTAAACATTTGCTATTCAAGCTGCTCTAGTAAATAACATTCAGCTTATGGCTTGCCATGATTGTTTGAAATGTTCCTTTTGGAAAATGAAATAGATATGATTACAATTTATATCAATGTTTATAGCTTACTGCAGATGTGGCGAGAAGAACTTGGACAGGTTGAGTTGAATACAAATAGGTTCCATCCAGTTTAGTTCTCATGTTTATGTTTAAACTCTGGTACAGGGAGTCGAGACTTGTTCTGATGGTGTCAACATTGCTTTCAGCGTAAAAAAGAGAAGATAAAAATGTTAAAATAAAACCTATAACCCGAATACAGTTACAATTCAAATTTTATAATAAGGCTTTTGTTTACTCTACTTTTGATAACAGAAATCAAAGAGGCATGTAACATGAAGTCTTATACAAACATTAATGAGTAACTTGAATTGAAAGATTACTTTAATTCGCTCATTGCTATTGTCATCGCTTCAGCATCTATATCGGTCATTCCCAGAAAATGAATATTAAAAAAAAAATGTATATTTAGAACAGAAACAGCCTGGGTTTGGGGGCTACCTAGCGCCCCCACACCTTTGGCTAAAAGGGGTGCCACGGTTTCGGTAAAAATTTAAGAATAAAAAAATATATTTAAAGAAGCCATGAATTTGTACAAACCTCAATGAAATAGGACTGCTTCCAAGGGAAATAACTCTTCCTGTTTCTTGACCATTGAAAACCAGAGTTACTTCCATTGTTAAGTTTGACAAGGAAGTTATTGTCAATATGAAATCTGTGTCTGTGTAGAGAAAAAGTGTGTGTATTATCAAGGTATGCAAACATTGGTACAAAAGTTGAATAACAATTATCTCTGTTATTATTTTCAGAGATAATATATTCTCTCAGTTAATTTAAGTGTTGTAACGTTAATATTTTTTTAGATTTTTTAATAGATAATATAAATTCATTATCACAAAAAAAATTAATTTAAAAATGTATAGGGGCCAAAATGGATAGAGAGCAAAGGTGCAAGTCAAAGGGAAATTATCTTTGATATTTTTTTACAATGATGTTTGAATATTATGAAAATAAATAATAAAATATAGAAAAAGGAAGGACATCAGTCCATGAGCAGGCTTATGTTTCTTATTTTAATTGACTAAACAGCAAGAAATCAATACTACCAATCCAATCAGCTAGAAATCAATAAAAACAGATTCAATCAGCTGATATAAGTAATACCACTCCAATCAGCTAGATATAAATACTACCAACCCCATCAGCTAGATATAAATACTATCCACCAAATCAGCTAGATATAAATACAACCAACCCAATCAGCTATATATCAATACTACCAACCCAAATCAGCTATATATAAATACAACCAACCCAATCAGCTATATATAAATACGGCCAACCCAATCAGCTAGAGATCAATACTACCTAACCAATCAGTGATAGACAAATACTACATGACCAAATCCTATGATATTCTACAGATAGTTCATCAATGACGTTGTCTTTCGTTCGCCAATATGTTTGCCGTTAATGTTCCCAATATATATGTCATATGTCAACGTTTTTTTTGAATGACACTTTGTTTACCCTCACAATGGTAAAAAAAAAAAACTGCAATAACGATGGAGGCACTACGGGATACATGTTTAAAGAAAGTCGCTGAGATTTGAACCCACAATCCGAATCTCCACTGATTCACACAGCAACTGGTGTTATTCTTAAATTCAAACAGTAAATCAATAATAGTATAAAAAAAAGAACAAAGACATCATTACCATTAGTATGTACTAGCTGTACCATGCAACAATCTTTGCATAGAGTTATATCCCCTTAGGCTTGATCGGTAGGCTAGGTTATTTTTTTTTTGGTTTCGGGCAGATCCGATTTTTTCATGATTGTATTTTAAACTGGAGTACTGTTGTATTAATTCTTCACTTTCGATTTAACGCAGAATCCACACCGCTAATATTTATATTATATTTATTTGTGTCTGGTATGAAGCTAACAAAGTAAACACACACACGGGTGTAACAAGAGATAATCAAAAATAATTATTTATGTCAAACATGAATTACCGTTCTTGAAGGGCGAGGTTGACACTAGGAGATATGACGTCATCGCCGCACACTCCAAGCTGCAGGCGGCGACTGGGTACAGTAAGGTCGAGCTGGCCATGGTCAGCGACTGGTCAGTTATGTACTGGACGATGCTCACGGGCTGACTGGCGGTTATTTCAACGTGGGCATCAAAAACGTCTGTTTACAAAACAGAGAAATGAAGGTGTGGGGGAGGGGCGGGGAGAGTCTTTATAAATAACAATAAGAATCAGGCCCGTAGCGTGCGGGGGGCAGGGGGGCCGCTGCCCCCTGCGTTTTGTCTAGCTCACTCTACGTATTTGTTCTACTTAGTAAAATGTATTACCTGCCTCCCCCCGCCTGCTATTGCCTGGCCCCTGCTGTAGAATGCCTGCTGTAGAATATCTCACATATTCCCATAAGCTCCCGCATATTCCCATAAGCTCCCGCATATTCCCATAAGCTCCCATATATTCCAATTCTCACTCTCTTTTTCCTTATCTCTCTTTTTCGAAAATTGACATAGAGTTGAATCAACTTATGCATAGCAATTGATCATTGTAAAGTAGAAAATTAAAACGAAGCTTATAGTCCGTTTCGAATATTGAAAAATAGGAGTAGAATTTACTGATGCATAAAAATTTCACCTTACGTGGTTGAAATTAAACACAAATTATATAGTCCCAATCGCCAAATACTTAACAGGAGTAGAATCAATTGGTACATATCTCATAAGCTCCTACATATTCCCATAAGCTCCCAAAAATTCCCATAAGCTCCCACATATTCCCATAAGCTCCTAATATTCCCATAAGCTCCTACATATTCCCATAAGCTCTTACATATTCCCATAAGCTCCCACATATTCCTATAAGCTCCTAATATTCCCATAAGCTCCCACATATTCCCATAATCTCCTACGTATTTTAATAAGCTCTCGGATATTTCCATAAGCTCCCACATATTCCCTTAAGTTCCTACATATTCCCATAAGCTCCTAATATTCCCATAAGCTCCTACATATTCCCTTAAGCTTCCAAATATTCCCATAAGCTCTCACATATTCCCATAAGCTCCTTATATTCCCATAAGCTTCTACATATTTCCGAAAGCTTCTTCATATTCCCATAAGCTCCCACATATTCCCATAAGCTCCTAATATTCCCATAAACTCCTACATATTCCCATAAGCTCCTATATATTCCCATAAGCTCCTAATATTCCCATAAGCTCCCACATATTCTCATAAGCTCCTACATATTCCCATAAACTCCTACATATTCCCATAAGCTCCTAATATTCCCATAAGCTCCCACATATTCTCATAAGCTCCTACATATTCCCATAAACTCCTACATATTCCCATAAGCTCCCACATATTCCCATAAGCTCCCACATATTCTCATAAGCTCCTACATATTCCCATAAACTCCTACATATTCCCATAAGCTCCAACATATTCCCATAAGCATCTAATATTCCCATTAGCTCCTACATATTCCCATTCTCTCTCTCTCTGTTTCTCTTTATTTTGCTCTCTCTCTCTCTCCTTCTCAGTCTCTCTCTCTCTCTCTCTCTCTCTCACTCTGTATATATATATATATATATATATATATAATTATATCCTACCTGTGGAGTTCAAAAACACCTTTCCACTTAATGTCACACTGACCCATCTAAGTTTCGCCAAAAGAAATGTTTTAGTTTTCTGTAAACTCGTGCTGTTGTTGAGCTGGATTGTCAAGTACATGACCTTGGTAAAGCTTGAGGTCACTAGAAGTTTCCCCAAATTTGACCTGTCCATCGATAAGTTGGAGAATACAGCCACATACATCCTGGGATTGGGGGCAACAGCCGCTGTTGTGTATTAATGTCAAGGTTAGATCACACACGTAACAAATTATATGTTATAAAGAACTTTCTATTGTAAATTGTTAATTTCTTTAAACAACAAATCATACAAACAATCAATCTTGAAATGTTACGGGACTCAAATATTGCTCTAAGTAAAAACTTAAAGAAAAATAAAATTAAAAAATAAACCAGCCTCTTAAACCTGTTCCATTCTGGACACAAGGCGTGTTAGCGCATTATAGTGTCATGTATCAGTACGTATGTTAGCTTTCAGTAAATATTTGTAAATTTCGGAAAGGTCAGATCGCGAAATGGACTTTTGATGCAGGAATGGCAGGCCAAGACCTACAAAAAAAAGTATATACATCATGGGTCTAGGACTTAAGGTTGCTGAGATCTAGGGTGATGACAGACGGGCAAAACGGAAACGATAGCGCATTCGACTTCTCGAAAATGCGCTAAAAAATTAAACATTTTTGTGACATAATTTTGATGATTATATAAATATGCAGGGCCGTAGCTGCTATAGTGGCGCCCTGTGCAAGTTACAGTTTTAAGATGGCCCTTCCTCAAATATTATGTTGAAGACACACCCCTCTCTATCTCCCCCACCCTTTTTCTTTCCTTCATACTCTGACAGAACGATGATGCAAGCGTACCTGTTTGGCAGACAAAGCCGTGTGGCTCCAGACCATTTGTCGCCACCCACCCAACAACACCAGTGGTGGTAGTAGACCACAGGATGAACCTGCTGCCTGCAGCGGTATTGTTCACAGTCAGGCGGAAGTTGCTGACCACTGTGTTGTTGCTGACGATCCACTTGAACTGGAAACCAAGACTCGCGTTGGTAGCCCCAAGCCAGGCTGCGGAAAAAGAAAGCCGGATTTTTGGGATTAGGGTCAAATAAGGAAACGTTTGGGATTAGTGTCAAATAAGGAAACCTTTGGGATTAGGGTCGAATAAGGAAACCTTTGGGATTAGGGTCGAATAAGGAAACCTTTGGGATCAGGGTCGAATAAGGGAACCTTTGTTTATCTCAATGACAGGTTGTTAATAGGAGCTAATTATTTCAACCGGAATCTTGGAAAGGTAAAAGATTGGAACACGTAAGGGGCACATTGACTTACTGTGGGGCTCCGTCGAGTACAATATGTGGTTACTAAAAATACCTATAATGGTGGGTGCCCCAGTGTTGGGTGAATAGTTGGGGCGCCGAAAATTAGCTAACGGCAGCCCTGATCTGATCTGACTATCAAGTCATTGAAGAGTGTTACTTAAGCTGTTTGCTAGACTTACTGTTATGTAAACAATTCAGTATAAAACTAAAGGGAAGTAATTTGTTTGTACATGTATACTATTGTATACTGCTCAATATTAAAGGATAAAGGAGATGTGCAATCAAAGTTTGTGTTTGTAATATATGCAAGGTCACAGAGAGGTTATGGAAAGTCTCAGAGGTTATGGAAGGTCACAGAGGTTATGGAAGGTCACAGAGGTTATGGAAGGTCACAGAGGTTATGGAAGGTCACAGAGGTTATGGAAGGTCACAGAGGTACGTAATGAGCCGTAGTCACGTAGTAAACTTCCCCTGGGCTTAGTTAGTAAATATGAAACATATGCAATGAATAAATCAAAAACCAAAATTATATAAAAAGAAACTATCGATTAAAAATATATAACAAGTTATATATATATATATATATATATATATATCGATATATATATATATATATATCGATATATATATATATATATATATATATATATATATATATATGAAATAAGGCCAAATGAAAAGCTGTAGGACCAGTGTGTATAACAGTAATCTACTTACCTCCAAGCTTATATTTATACATTCGTTCTACATGCACCCATTAACACTGACCCGTACGTGAATAATGCTTTTCATTATTAATACTGTCTTTATAATTTCTATGTTTTCGTTTTCATTGTTATTGGACTATACGTAATATCGGTTGAATTCATTTCAAAGTTTTCCTTTGTTTCAATAAATAAATTGTGTTTAAAAATCAGTGGTTCCCAAACCTTGAGCTTCGCTCCCAGTATGACAACAGTTTTTGGTTTCACGGCCCAATGATAAAAAAAAAAGTTCAGTTTTCGCTAACCACCTGCTTAGCTTCATTTATTGTATTTTTACATTTTTCATTTTACTTTCCAGATTTACAATCTGTTAGATTTACAATCTGTTAGATTTACAAACTGTTAGATTTACAATCTGTTAGATTTACAACATGCATAAAAAACAGATTCATAACGACATTACGTATCAATTCACGATTCTTTAAATTACACATTTAAACTAGATCGTCACCGACCCACCATAAATCATAGACGATAGTGTAATAGCAATGGAGGCACCACGGGAGATATATCGGGAACTTTAACCATGACTAGAAAAATCCTCACCGGAAATCGAACCCGGGACAGTGAGGTCTACAGTCGAGCGCTTTACCGCACCACCATCCGTCCCATAGACGCACACTGTGAGAACCACTTTCTTATAGGAACCAGAATTCAATAAAATATATTACAATGTAATCATCCCAACGGATATAAGAACTTTTTATTTAACAGCAATAGCCCCAGGGGCAATAATTTTCTTATTGGGTTCCGTGTGAATGTTTAAAGCTATTAATAAATATATATATATATATATATATATATATATATATATATATATATATATATATATATATATATTCTAGCCGACGGTTATAAGCCAGAGTTCTGTGTGTCTGGTAATCAATCTTTATGTTTATTATTACAAAGACATTATTACTTTGTGCCCAGGTTTGAACGTTTCTCTCACTCTAAATACTGAACAAAGAAGCCAAAGGAAATGCTGTCTTTTATATTTTTTTTTAATGCATTAGCGTCTTTACTGTGTATCTGAGAGAAAGTACGTTTTATTATTGGTAGGCATGGTGGCAGTGCTCATGTCGTGGACAGAAGGAGACAATGACGTTATCAGTGTTATTTTTGTTTTGATTGAAATTAGATCAATAAAACAACGATACCGGGTTTTTTTTTAAATGAAGTTAAAAGTTTATACAGTACTATGTACTCAGTTAATAAAGTACTAATTACACAAGTTATAATGTACTATGTACTTAGTTTATACAATTAAAAGAATTTACTTTATATAGTACTATGTACTAAGATTACACAGTACTATGTACTTAATTTACACAGATTAATTTACTTAGATTATACAGTACTATGTACTTAGTTTATACAGTACTATGAACTTAGTTTATACAGTCCTAAGTACATAGTTTAATAGTACTATGTACTTAGTTCACACAATACTATGTACTTAATTTACACAGTACTATGTACTTAGTTTATAAAGTACTATGTACTTAGGTCTTATAGTACAATGTACTCAGTAAGTAAAAAAATTTTCTGGCAGCCCCAGTACCATCATGTCACAACTCACATGTTTTGTTACTCAGGTAGAACTGAAGCAACTGCTGCATTTGGACAGTTTCCGGTTCAGCCAGGTGAGAGTTCATGGATAAACATGTTTCCTGACAGAAAAAAAACAACAAATGATTTTGTCAATAACAATTAAAACGAAAATGTATTCCCGCAACATGGACCACAGGAACGTGACCTTGTATGGACCCCATGAACCTCACCTTGTATGGACCCCAGGAACCTCACCTTGTATGGACCCCAGGAACCTGACCGTATATGGACCCCAGGAACCTGACCGTATATGGACCCCAGGAACCTGACCGTATATGGACCCCAGGAACCTGACCTTGTATGGACCCCAGGAACCTGACCGTATATGGACCCCAGGAACCTCACCTTGTATGGACCCCAGGAACCTGACCGTATATGGACCCCAGGAACCTAACCGTATATGGACACGAGGAACCTGACCGTATATGGACCCCAGGAACCTGACCGTATATGGACCCCAGGAACCTGACCGTATATGGACCCCAGGAACCTCACCTTGTATGGACCCCAGGAACCTGACCGTATATGGACCCCAGGAACCTGACCGTATATGGACCCCAGGAACCTGACCGTATATGGACTCCAGGAACCTCACCTTGTATGGACTCCAGGAACCTGACCGTATATGGACCCCAGGAACCTGACCGTATATGGACCCCAGGAACCTGACCGTATATGGACACGAGGAACCTGACTGTATATGGACACGAGGAACCTGACTGTATATGGACACGAGGAACCTGACTGTATATGGACACGAGGAACCTGACTGTATATGGACACGAGGAACCTCACCTTATATTGACCACCGGAAACGTAACTTGCATTGACTCCAGGAAACTGACCTATGTGGACACCGCTCGCTGGGCGATAACTTCATTTTCTTTATATGGTTCATAAACAAATACTAGTGCATAAAAAATGAAATGAACATGCTTCTCGGTATACCTTTCTTAGGGGGGAGAGGGAGGGAGGGGGTTGTGGTCCGACATGTGCATGTCGTATCGCAACAATAGCTGGCGTGAGTTTGTTCTGTTTTTTTTTTTGTAAAGTGCCCTAATGTATGAGTTGTTAATCTGTTAGAACATGTAGCTCACTAATGGATGAGTTGTTTGTCTGTTAGAACATGTAGCTCACTAATGGGTGAGTTGTTAATCTGTTAGAACATGTAGCTCACTAATGTATGAGTTGTTAATCTGTTAGAACATGTAGCTCACTAATGGATGAGTTGTTTGTCTGTTAGAACATGTAGCTCACTAATGGGTGAGTTGTTAATCTGTTAGAACATGTAGCTCACTAATGTATGAGTTGTTAATCTGTTAGAACATGTAGCTCACTAATGGATGAGTTGTTTGTCTGTTAGAACATGTAGCTCACTAATGGGTGAGTTGTTAATCTGTTAGAACATGTAGCTCACTAATGTATGAGTTGTTAATCTGTTAGAACATGTAGCTCACTAATGGATAAGTTGTTTGTCTGTTAGAACATGTAGCTCACTAATGGGTGAGTTGTTAATCTGTTAGAACATGTAGCTCACTAATGTATGAGTTGTTAATCTGTTAGAACATGTAGCTCACTAATGGATGAGTTGTTTGTCTGTTAGAACATGTAGCTCACTAATGGGTGAGTTGTTTGTCTGTTAGAACATGTAGCTCACTAATGGGTGAGTTGTTAATCTGTTAGAACATGTAGCTCACTAATGTATGAGTTGTTAATCTGTTAGAACATGTAGCTCACTAATGGATGAGTTGTTTGTCTGTTAGAACATGTAGCTCACTAATGGGTGAGTTGTTAATCTGTTAGAACATGTAGCTCACTAATGTATGAGTTGTTAATCTGTTAGAACATGTAGCTCACTAATGGATGAGTTGTTTGTCTGTTAGAACATGTAGCTCACTAATGGGTGAGTTGTTAATCTGTTAGAACATGTAGCTCACTAATGTATGAGTTGTTAATCTGTTAGAACATGTAGCTCACTAATGGATGAGTTGTTTGTCTGTTAGAACATGTAGCTCACTAATGGGTGAGTTGTTAATCTGTTAGAACATGTAGCTCACTAATGTATGAGTTGTTAATCTGTTAGAACATGTAGCTCACTAATGGATGAGTTGTTTGTCTGTTAGAACATGTAGCTCACTAATGGGTGAGTTGTTAATCTGTTAGAACATGTAGCTCACTAATGTATGAGTTGTTAATCTGTTAGAACATGTAGCTCACTAATGGATGAGTTGTTTGTCTGTTAGAACATGTAGCTCACTAATGGATGAGTTGTTTGTCTGTTAGAACATGTAGCTCACTAATGCGACTGTATATATCTAGCGCCTTTCTTTCATTCCCCTCCCCCCACTATTGCTGTCAGCGCAATCACCACGCAGGAACAACGGGTGGATATAAGTAGGTCACTAAGACACGCCGGGAATTGAACCCATGACCCACCTGAACATGTTGATCTTGATCGCCCATGAAGTCTCCACCCCGGGCAACCCGGCCATGGGGTATAGTGGTCCATCGTCCCAGATACATCCGCCCAGGTTTAATCGGTATAAGTAATTAGTAGGTCATTGGTAAGTCATTAGTAGGCCATTGGTAAGCCATTAGAAGGTCATAAGTAAGTCAATAATAAGTTATTAGTAGGTCATTAGTATGTCAGTATTGAAAGAGTTTAAAATACTACACAGGTAAATCATTCAACATAAAAAAAAGACAACTCACTTTAGCCTGTTCCCAGGTCAGCTGTTGGTCAAAATACTTAAAACACTGACCGTATCCATAGACAGATCCAGGGAATATCGAACTGCATGGATCTGAAATATGGACAAGTTCACCATAAAGAAGGTATAAATAATTTCTCACTGGAAACATTTTTTTTTCTTTAATTATAACAAACATGGAGGAAAGGTAAATGAACAATACAAAACTATAGTTGACCTTTTAATGTTTTGTTTTTCAAAGCCACAGTAACAAAAATATAACAGGTAAACGTACATTAGTCAGATGTATAACTTGAGAAATGGACAATAGAAACACACAGTAATACATACACACTCACACACACATACACACACACATACACACACATAGCTAGTCGTACGGTTTTCCAGCCCCCTAGAAAAATTACATTTTGGGGGCCCAACACTAAAATACATTTTGGGGCCTTATACTAAGGTATATTATAGTTTGGGGGCCCTAGACACACATATATTTTTGGGGGCCCAAACAAAAGATATATTTTGTGGTTCTCGAAAAATATCTGTTAAGACCTCCGCTTGTAAAAAATAGGGCTCTTTCTAATATCCTTAAAAATCGGGGGCCCCGTGCGATTGTAAAAAAAAAACAAAAAACAACCTTATGCCCAGGATTTCATCAAATGGTTAGTGTACCTTTAATTAGGGCTGGAATAAAACATCACTACAATAGACCCTTCCCCCTAATAGTTGTGGTATCTAGTCGGCTGCCAACGGACTTGTACGTCATCACTCAAAAGCGTTACCATATCACGAAAAGGAAAAGGAAAAAAAATTCAGACTAAAAAGATGGAGGATTGTGAGTAACGAAGTGAAGAGTCACGGCTACCTGTCTGACATATAGAGTTTAGACTGGAAGAACGAAACAGAGTGTCACGGCTACATGTCTGACATATAGAGTTTAGCCTGGAAGAACGAAACAGAGCGTCACGGCTACCTGTCTGACATATAGAGTTTAGACTGGAAGAACGAAACAGTGTCACGGCTACCTGTCTGACATATAGAGTTTAGACTGGAAGAACGAAACAGTGTCACGGCTACCTGTCTGACATATAGAGTTTAGACTAGAAGAACGAAACAGAGTGTCACGGCTACCTGTCTGACATATAGAGTTTAGACTTGAAGAACGAAACAGACCGTCACAGCTACCTGTCTGACATATAGAGTTTAGCCTGGCAGAACAGCTATAATCATTGAGACTTTTATTATTGCTGTACATGTACATAGCGAGGCAGTCTTCATTGTTGAAGTTGTCCGGCTGCTGCCCGTCCCACAGGGTCGAGTACATGGTGCTGTTGTCAGACGCCCACACAAAGCGCCCTTCTACTTCTATGTCATTGGCTCCAATCCAAACATTGCCTGTGTGTTGATTGGTTTAAGATGTTTAAACAGTTAAAATAGAAAACAACAAAAGTTCATCGTGTACAGTTTCGCTCTTTATCAGAGTTTGTTATAAGACGATCTTTAGTAAGCTAAAAATTTGTCTGTAGGTATAAGAATCTAACCTTTTGTTTAAGACTTTGTAATCTTTGATTAAACTATGAATAAATTAAAGTAGAATAGGAAACAAACAAACTAACGATTGAAATTAAGTGACGTCACAAACTCCATTGTGGCCTTCATATCAAGGTCGGTAGTTGGTTCAGCCAGAGTTCCATTAAAATAGTTCAGTTGACAATAGATCTGGTTTTAAAATAAAAACAATGAAATCTTTGACTGTATCTCGCTGCTCTAGTTAAGTGTGTTTACTTAAATAACATTAATATTTCACTCATGCTTCGTTGCAAGAAACCAAATATTTACAAAAAAAAGTACAATATTTCATTTTAGACCTGTGTTGTATATTTATCTTGATTATTTTTTGTTAAGATTTACAGCCTCGACTATTGGGATTTCGAGTATTCGAACTTCAGAGTATCCGGCACAGGAATAATTATATGTATAAAGTGAACTTTCAATTAAAGACCAATAAAATAAAAAACCTGAATCGTTTTGTGAAACAAACTTTGTCGAGCAGTGTGTGTGTGTGTGTGTGTGAGAGAGAGGTACCTGTATGGTTGAGATTCTCATCTCTCATCTATAAACCACTAATGGGACAGTTATTATGGTGTCATCCTTTTTATCCTAACCATAACCGACAGTGCAATGGTCTGGGAGGCATCACGGGAGATACTATGGACAACTCTAGCCATGACCTGAAATATCCATTGGTCATCTCCGGAGATCACGGACTCTCAGTACATCAGTCGAGCGCTGTACCACAAGACCACCCGTTCCCTGAATTGAACAGTGGGGATTGACACATGAATGACATGGGTTTGATCCTTGCTTGAGGCCATTTTGTAGAGAGTTCAAATGTCAAACTGACCGTCCCTGGGATTGTTAGCATGACCTAGTTTAGTCCCCTTGCCCACTCACGTCCACTCAGCCGTAGAGAAATACTTGGCAAAAGGTAAGGGGAGGTTAGTCATTGTACTAGCTGTACAATCGTTAATATTTAGCTACTTTGAAACTGATGTGCTGGCAACACAACACTAGATATTCCATGGATTTGAAACACATTATAATACTGTTAAATTCTCTAAGGGATTCACCACATCACAGGCGTGGGTTCAACAACCCAGCATTTAATAATTTATTTACAATCAACAATTAAAATAGCCGCCGTTCTACACTGCCGGCTTCATCATCAAAACTCTGCCGCTCTTACGTCACACAATCACTGAAGTCAAGACGTAATTTATACGGTGCGCTGGTCTACGGGAATTACTAATTCATAGCGCACCACCGAGAGCTAGGAGAGATTTGTAACAATATTATCTTTCACTTGACTATACCAGCCCTTGTTCTGTTAATTTACAGTCAACTCAACTAAACTGAGCTTATTTCATTAAAATTTTTACAACTTGTTATACTAGGTTCACAAGTCAAAACAGACACATACGTATTCGGGTTACCAATCAATGTCTTACCAGAGAGTCCCGCCAGGTTTTCACTTTACTGACCACTACAAAACATTTACCGGACATTAAAATTGTTCCGGGAAAGTTGGTTAAACAGGGACTGAAATTTTTATTGCCTACAGGAGTAAAAAAAAAACATTAAACACCGACATTAGTACTGTAATGGTATAGTTTAGTTATATTCATACAAAAGCCATTTTGTTTACTTAAAGTGGTGGGTAAAGTGGGATAGAAAAGTTAAAAAAAAGTGAGATAGACAAGTTAAAAAAAGTGAGATAGACAATTTAAAAAGTTAGATGGACATTTAAAAAAGTGAGATAGACAATTTGAAAAAAGTGAGATAGACAATTTTAAAAAGTGAAATTGACAAGTTTAAAAAAGTGACATAGACAAGTTAAAAAGTAAGATAGACAATTTTAAAAAGTGAGATAGACAAATTTAAAAAAGAGATGGACATTTTTAAAAAGTGAGATAGACAAGTTTAACAAAGTGAGATAGACAAGTTTAAAAAAGTGAGATAGACAATTTAAAAAAGTGAGATAGACAAGTTTAACGAAGTGAGATAGACAATTTAAAAAAGTGAGATAGACATGTTTAACAAAGTGAGATAAACAATTTAAAAAAGTGAGATAGACAAGTTAAAAAAGTGAGATAGACAATTTAAAAAAGTGAGATATACAAGTTAAAAAAGTGAGATAGACAATTTAAAAAAGTGAGATAGACAAGTTTAAAAAAGTGAGATAGACAATTTAAAAAAGTGAGATAGACAATTTAAAAAACAGACAAGTAAGATTTTTTTTAAGACATTGAAATTAAATTGACATAGTCACCAGTCTGGCATAGAGAGTACTCCAGAAATGTACATGACCCGTCATTGAGGCTTTTGGTGGCGTTATTCTTGTACCAGATCATGACGCAATCTTCTGACCCGTTCGTGTTGTCGGGTTGACCTGAATACCACAGTTTTGAGGTCACCGTGCTGTTATCAGATGACCACACGAAATTTCCTTCTTCGGCAATGTCATTGGCTCCAATCCACACAGAGTCTATCGGATATTTGTGAATAATAGAATGTACATTTTTAAACTAAATTAAATTCTAAATGGACTTTTATGTACAAAAAAATTGTTCATCTAAAGACGACGCAATGTTTCAAAATAGTCAAGTATTTTGTGTCCATATGTCAACAAAGATACATAGACGAATCTATTTCTATGTCAAATAGATTAAACCTATCATTTGTCACTGAGTGTAAACATAGACATTCTATCTCACAGAGCTGATAAAATAACGATACATCAGTTTATGTATATCTATCTATCTATCTATCTATCTATCTATCTACCTATCTATCTATCTATTTATCTATCTATCAATTTCGTCTCTTTGTTCATTCGCCAGTATATCTTTAATAATGTTTGGTATACATCCATTGGTACACAATTTGTTTTCAATCCAATGTTAGAGATGTGCCTAGAGATGTACCTAGAGATGTGCCTAGAGATGTATCTAGAGATGTACCTAGAGATGTACCTAGAGATGTGCCTAGAGATGTACCTAGAGATGTACCTAGAGATGTACCTAGAGATGTGCCTAGAGATGTGCCTAGAGATGTACTTAGAGATGTACCTAGAGATGTACCTAGAGATGTGCCTAGAGATGTATCTAGAGATGTACCTAGAGATGTACCTAGAGATGTACCTAGAGATGTGCCTAGAGATGTACCTAGAGATGTGCCTAGAGATGTACCTAGAGATGTGCCTAGAGATGTACCTAGAGATGTACCTAGAGGTGTGCCTAGAGATGTGCCTAGAGATGTACCTAGAGATGTGCCTAGAGATGTACCTAGAGATGTGCCTAGAGATGTGCCTAGAGATGTGCCTAGAGATGTACCTAGAGGTGTGCCTAGAGATGTGTGCTAGAGATGTGCCTAGAGATGTACCTAGAAATGTGCCTAGAGATGTGCCTAGAGATGTACCTAATGTGCCTAGAGATGTACCTAGAGATGTGCCTAGAGATGTACCTAGAGATGTACCTAGAGATGTACCTAGAGATGTGCGCTAGAGATGTGCATAGAGATGTACCTAGAAATGTGCCTAGAGATGTGCCTAGAGATGTACCTAATGTGCCTAGAGATGTACCTAGAGATGTGCCTAGGGATGTACCTAGAGATGTACCTAGAGATGTGCCTAGAGATGTACCTAGAGATGTACCTAGAGATGTACCTAGAGGTGTACCTAGAGATGTACCTAGAGATGTACCTAGAGATGTGCCTAGAGATGTACCTAGAGATGTATCTAGAGAGGTACCTAGAGATGTACCTAGAGATGTATCTAGAGATGTACCTAGAGATGTACCTAGAGATGTACCTAGAGATGTACCTAGAGATGTACCTAGAGGTGTCCCTAGAGATGTACCTAGAGATGTACCATAGTTCAACTTTGAGGTAATCACGAACTAAGTCAACGTAACTACATGCGTTTATTTGTTCTATTTTACGAGAATTATCAAAATGAACTATGAATAGAACTATAGAACTATCAATAGAGCTATCAATAGAACTATGAATAGAACTATGAATAGAACTATCAATAGAGCTATCAATAGAAGTATGAATAGAGCAATCAATAGAACTATCAATATAACTATAGAACTATCAATAGAACTATCAATAGATCTATAGAACTATCAATAGAACTATCAATAGAACTACCAATAGAACTATAGAACTATCAATAGAACTATCAATAGAGGAAGATTCTCACTTGTAACTCGAAGTGACACCAGGAAGTTCATCGTCGCCTTCATGAAAGTGTCAGTCGCTGGCTCAGCCAAAGTTCCGTTGTAGAAGTTTGTTTGACAGTAATTCTGGTGAAGTTGTACGGATAAATGTTACTCAAAATATATCTCACAGCTGTTAACTACAATAATGCACATCACTGGTCTAATACTCACACCAAATTTGACTCTTGCACATGGAAAATACAATTGGAGTTATTTTTGTATGTAAAATAAGCCTTCGACTTTAGACTGTATTGCGTGTCTGGCATGAAAGTAAGGGCCCGATAAAACTAAATCTAGTGTCGAGGCGCCATCAACATGAGTGAGAGGTGCGGGCCCCATAAAAAGAGATTAAATGTCGGGGCACCATCAACATGAAGAAGAGGTAGGGGCCCCATTAAAAGAAATCAGGTGTTGGGGCACCATGAACATAAATGTGGTGTGGGGCCCCCATTAAAAGAAATGAGGTGTTGGGGCCACCATAAATATAGGTCGGAGGTAGGGGCCCATTCTAGGAAAAAACAATAACATCTGCGGGAGTTGAAACAAACCATATCTAGAAATGTTAAATTAAATTTGCACAACTGAACGCTTTTAACTCTTACGTTAACTCGATTGTGAATTACAAATCAGACATACAGATCGATGTATCAATAATCTTACCTGAGCTTCTTGCCAGTTGAACAATTGTTTGATAAACACGAAGCATTTACCAAACAATGAAATAGTGCCTGTACTATTGTCTGCACAGGGATCTAGTGTTATCTCTCCTGAAGGAAGAAATGAACTAAACATTAATTGTTTAGTAAATGTTTGTATCACTTAGTTCAAAGTCTGGGTCTGGTAGTATAGTGAACATCTACAGTGTATCGCTTAGTTCAAAGTCTGGGTCTGGTAGTATAGTGAACATCTACAGTGTATCACTTAGTTCAAAGTCTGGGTCTGGTAGTATAGTGAACATCTACAGTGTATCACTTAGTTCAAAGTCTGGGTCTGGTAGTATAGTGAACATCTACAGTGTATCACTTAGTTCAAAGTGGGTGGGGGCAAGTAAGGGGGAATTGGTAGTAAATATTTATCATTAGTGATGGGATGATACATCGAAATCGAATGTAATATGGTGAGTAAGAATCGAATAGACATAGTCAGACTACAAATTCTGGAATCGCCCCACCAATATTTACAGCTACTAATTTAGGATGGCATTTTCATAAAGATGTAACCGCAACAGATATATAGTCAAAAGAAGTAAATAATTTGAAAAAAAAAATAAATTTTTTTTTATTTTTTTTACTTATAAAATTGTAGATTTTTTAAAATGAAAATATATTGGTTTTAAAATGTCAGGCAAATGTATGAGCAAATATTGAATTGGTGAAACATGCATTGATTACATCAAGTTTCAAAATAAAATTTTTCATCAAACTGAAAACTCTGTCTACTTGTTAAACCTTCTTACAATGGCGCTGATCCTAAAATTGGTGTTGTTAATTAATGTTGGGGTAAAACCAGAGAGAGAGAGGGGGGAGGGAGAGAGAGGGAGGGAGGGAAAGAGGGAGCGAGGGAGGGAGAGAGAGGGAGGGAGAGAGAGAGAAGGAGAGAGAGAGGAAGGGAGGGAGAGAGAGGGAGGGAGGGAGAGAGAGTGAGAGAGAGGGAGGGAGGGAGAGAGAGAGGGAGGGAGGGAGAGAGAGTGAGAGAGGGAGGGAGAGAAAGAGAGAGAGAAATAAAAGGAGTTAGTTGTAGTTATGTTAGAAAAAGACTGACATTTAGGGTTAGGTGCTTGTGATAACTGGCGCAACACATTTGTTAAACTTTGGGGTGGGGGGGTGGTTATAAAATATAATTTAGAAAACCTCGGGTGTCACAATTTGAGTTAGGAGTTGGTCTATCTATCTATCTATCTATCTATCTATCTATCTATCTATCTATCTATCTTATCTATCTATCTATCTATCTATCTATCTTATCTATCTCTCTAGCTATCTATCTATCTATCTATCTACTTTTTTATCTATCTGTCTATCTGACTATCGAATTAAATAGATAATCCTGATATTATTACGCCTGTTTAAAAGATTTTTTTCAGCTCAACGAGAAATACATTATATTTCAGTGGTTGCCGACCATATTTGGGGCCGCCTACCCGAAATACAACCAAAAGAACAACTTTATTTA
Organism: Bulinus truncatus; assembly: GCA_021962125.1. Lineage (NCBI taxonomy): Eukaryota > Metazoa > Mollusca > Gastropoda > Planorbidae > Bulinus > Bulinus truncatus. The sequence goes on along the minus strand of JAGDYQ010000063.1, from coordinate 3,042,667 downwards.
TAGCAAAGTGCCAACACTCCAATTAAAATTAAAAGGAAGTGATATTTTAGTCGCGTGTCCACTGATGAGGCTCTGCGTGCCGACTGTGGCACGCGTGCCATAGGTTCGCCACCACTGTTGTAGCTGTTATCATAAATGAAATATTGATAAATACTTGTGAAGAAAAACAAAATTAAAACACACACACACACACACACACACACAATATCATTTTTAAACAGTGCAATTGAAGGATTTAAACAATTTAAAATGTTGTACTTACCAAGTACTGTGTGGAGAGTACAGCAAAGTACAACCAGTACAACACGATCCATTATTGGTGTCACTGGAAGTCAAGGGGTAACATCCATTTCAATGGAACTAGTGTTATTAATTTCAGTTTATATAATCTGAGTCAAAGTATAATGAAATGTAAACAGCGATTCGGCCTATGTGAAATTGTATATATCACTTGCTGCTTTTAAAAAAAAAAAATATTTTATTGAATGAGATGTTGTTCCACAATTAATTAGCCAATGTATATGATTGACTACCTTCAAACCTAGCTGGGAATGTTGTAGGTAAATGTACAACCTTTGAGTCAATTTATGTTGTATGAAATATTGATCAAAAATGATATATCCAGCATCTGTGAGACTCAAAGGTAGACGCTTCGCAAACCACTAGAAATATTTTTTTTCTTTTGGCAACACCCAGTGAAGTTGAACTACGAGTTAATAAAGAGAACACAATAACAACTCAATAAAAACTCAATAAAAATTCAATAAAAACACAATAAAAACACAATAAAAACCCATAGATTTTCTCCGTAAATGTTAAATACTAGCACACTTGTAAATTGAACATATTGAGAATTACTGATGTAAAGATACACTTAAAGATTCTGGTTCGTTCAATCATGCATTTAAATTTATTTCCTATTTACCTAAATACCATCTGCAACACACACTTTGAACCTCTGACCTACATGGATATTAATAAAAAAAAAATAAAAGGTTTTCTTTTTCACCAATTTTTTTTTATCTAGGATCAAGGAAATAACTGTTCCTATAACTCTAATACCGCATTGCCTACTGGTCACTCATCGAACTGTAACCAATATTATTGAAACAATCTATACGATATAAATCAATGTTAACATTCTGAAACAACTTGATCAAACTTTTATGAGCTTAAGTGTGTGAAAACGGGAGTCGTACCGAAGTATTGATTTAGTTTGTGGATGAAAAACAAAACAATAAGTCTAATAGCTGATCTTTCTGTCTATTGAATTGCCTCACCACTCACTTACGCATACTTTCTGCCTATTGAATAGCCTCACCACTCACTTACGCATACTTTCTGTCTATTGAATAGCCTCACCACTCAGCTACACATACTTTCTGTCTATTGAATAGCCTCACCACTCTCCTACACATACTTTCTGTCTATTGAATAGCCTCACCACTCTCCTACACATACTTTCTGTCTATTGAATAGCCTCACCACTCTCCTACACATACTTTCTGTCTATTGAATAGCCCCCACCACTCACCTACACATACTTTCTGTATATTGAATAGCCTCACCACTCACCTACACATACTTTCTGTCTATTGAATAGCCTCACCACTCACCTACACATACTTTCTGTCTATTGAATAGCCTCACCACTCTCCTACACATACTTTCTGTCTATTGAATAGCCTCCACCACCCACCTACACATACTTTCTGTCTATTGAATAGCCTCCACCACTCACCTACACATACATTCTGTCTATTGAATAGCCCCCACCACTCACCTACACATACTTTCTGTCTATTGAATAGCCTCCACCACTCACCTACACATACTTTCTGTCTATTGAATAGCCTCACCACTCACCAACACATACATTCTGTCTATTGAATAGCCTCACCACTCTCCTACACATACTTTCTGTCTATTGTATAGCCTCCACCACTCACCTACACATACTTTCTGTCTATTGAATAGCCTCCACCACTCACCTACACATACTTTCTGTATATTGAATAGCCTCCACCACTCACCTACACATACATTCTGTCTATTGAATAGCCTCACCACTCACCTACACATACTTTCTGTCTATTGAATAGCCTCACCACTCTCCTACACATACTTTCTGTCTATTGAATAGCCTCCACCACTCACCTACACATACTTTCTGTCTATTGAATAGCCTCCACCACTCACCTACACATACATTCTGTCTATTGAATAGCCCCCACCACTCACCTACACATACTTTCTGTCTATTGAATAGCCTCCACCACTCAC
>JAGDYQ010000063.1:3020384-3035384 GCA_021962125.1 Bulinus truncatus | reverse complement strand
TTGGGTTCGATGCTCGGTGGGGCCCATGGAAATTTTTCCAGGTGAAATTTGGTACAAAGTCGTCCCTCAAGTTCACCCAGCTTTAAATGGGTACCTGACTTAAGTTGGGGAAGTAAAGGCGGCTGGGCGTTGTGCTAACCACACAATCCTTCATATGCCGAGGTTATAGAAACAGATGAATTCTACACTTCATCTGCCCCGATGGCCCGTTAGGGCTAAGGGAACTTTACTTACTTACTTACTAAATATATATATATTTATATATGTATTTTAGAAAATTGTTTTTTTTTTAAATGTAGTCACCTCAATACAGAGTGGTCGCATGAACTGTCGGACGGGATTTGAACCCCAGTGACTCTTTTGACAGGTGTTTCGATCTGTTGCATGACCATCATACTAGATTACTCCCTGATGTGTCAAAAAGCATTTTAATTAGAGACAGAGACATTGCACTAAATTATGATTTACATGTTTTGTTAGGCAACAGGAATGAAAGTAGTTCGAAGTGAGAATAGAATATGGAGCAGTAAGTCATACACAGGTTCAATTCGTAGGCAGGCACTTGTAGGCGTAACAGTTCTGTCAGAGGCCATGGTAGCGTCAAATTATAAGGAGTTTCCCTCGGGGCTGGGGCTATTAGAAGTTGAGGGTCCTATGTTGTCGCATATTGTGAATATGTATGTATAAGGAATATGATATCATTATACATTATAACAAGACTTTTTTTTTGGAGTAAAAATATAGCATTCAATATAGCCTTCAAAAAGCCTTCAATAAAGCCTTCAATAAAGCCTTCAATAAAGCGTTAAAAACATAGCGTTCAAAAAGCCTTCAATAAAGCCTTCAATAAAGCGTTAAAAACATAGCGTTCAAAAAGCCTTCAATAAGGCCTTCAATAAAGCGTTAAAAACATAGCGTTCAAAAAGCCTTCAATAAAGCCTGTGGGTTACGGGCTAAACTCCCGGCGAGTCCGTCACCTACATGTGTGTCCTGTGGTGCCTTCATGGTCATGGCACTATCGGCTATGATGAGGATGAAATAAGGTCGCTGTAAAAAAAAAAACCTAGTCGTGTAAAGAATTTTATGTCTCCAGAAGAAGACATACAAAAACTGGCTCTGCAGGGAAAGGTTGGTTGCCTAAAGAACCACTTGGAGAAGGTCTTGCGGACAAGAGATGAGAAGTTGCAACCAAAGCATAGGGGCGGGGGGGGGGGGGCTCCAGAAACAGAGGGCGCTGGAGAGGGATTGCAGAGGCCTTTTGCTCCGCAAGGAATTCAAGGAACTAAGTCAAGTAAGTCAAGTAAGTCAACAAAGTCAAGTAAGTCAACAAAGTCAACTAAGTCAACTAAGTCAAGTAAGTCAACTAAGTCAAATACGTCAAGGAAGTCAACTAAGTCAACTAAGTCAACTAAGTCAACTAAGTCAACTAAGTCAAGTTAGTCAACTAAGTCAAGTAAGTTAAGTAAGTCAACTAAGTCAAATAAGTCAACTAAGTCAAGTAAGTCAAGTAAGTCAACTAAGTCAAATACGTCAAGTAAGTCAACTAAGTCAACTAAGTCAACTAAGTCAACTAAGTCAAGTAAGTCTACTAAGTCAACAAAGTAAAGTAAGTCAACTAAGTCAACTAAGTCAACTAAGTCAAGTAAGTCAAGTAAGTCAAGTAAGTCAAGTAAGTCAACAAAGTCAAGTAAGTCAACTAAGTCAACTATGTCAACTAAGCCAACTAAGTCAAGTAAGTCAACAAAGTCAAGTAATTCAACTAAGTCAAGTAAGTCAACTAAGTCAAGTAAGTCAACTAAGTCAAGTAAGTCAACTAAGTCAAGTTAGTCAACTAAGTCAAGTAAGTCAACTAAGTCAACTATGTCAACTAAGTCAAGTAAGTCAACTAAGTCAACTAAGTCAAGTAAGTCAAGTAAGTCAAGTAATTCAACTAAGTCAAGTAAGTCAACTAAGTCAAGTAAGTCAACTAAGTCAAGTAAGTCAACTAAGTCAACTAAGTCAAGTAAGTCAACTAAGTCAAGTAAGTCAACTAAGTCAACTAAGTCAAGTAAGTCAACTAAGTCAAGTAAGTCAACTAAGTCAACTATGTCAACTAAGTCAAGTAAGTCAACTAAGTCAACTAAGTCAAGTAAGTCAACAAAGTCAAGTAATTCAACTAAGTCAACTAAGTCAACTAAGTCAACTAAGTCAACTAAGTCAACTAAGTCAAGTAAGTCAACAAAGTCAAGTAAGTCAATTAAGTCAACAAAGTCAAGTAAGTCAAGTAAGTCAACTAAGCCAACTAAGTCAACTAAGTCAACTAAGTCAAGTTAGTCAACTAAGTCAAGTAAGTTAAGTAAGTCAACTAAGTCAAATAAGTCAACTAAGTCAAGTAAGTCAAGTAAGTCAACAAAGTCAAGTAAGTCAAGTAAGTGAACAAAGTCAACTAAGTCAACTAAGTCAAGTAAGTCAACTAAGTCAAGTAAGTTAAGTAAGTCAACAAAGTCAACAAAGTCAACTAAGTCAACTAAGTCAAGTAAGTCAAATAAGTCAAGTAAGTCAACTAAGTCAACTAAGTCAAGTAAGTCAAATAAGTCAAGTAAGTCAACTAAGTCAACTAAGTCAACTAAGTCAAATAAGTCAAGTAAGTCAAGTAAGTCAACAAAGTCAACAAAGTCAACTAAGTCAAGTAAGTCAACTAAGTCAAGTAAATCAACTAAGTCAAGTAAGTCAACTAAGTCAACTAAGTCTACTAAGTCATGATCTAAGAGATAAACATTTCCTCCTTTCAGGGACTTGTAATAACAAAAACACAAATTGTTAAATGTCAACACTGACATGGAAGATTAATTTCGTCATTTATTCATTTCACTTTTTATTCGTTTCTGCCCACATATTTTAACTAAACAGTTGTGGGTTCTGTGGATCCCAAATGAGAGGGTCCTTGAAGTTGGGATCAATGAAACTGTCACGCTTTCTGAACAGCAGCTCCAGTAAAGAGGTCACTGCCTGCAGTCTCTGCTTGCTGACCACCTCCTGGCGATCTGAGACTGATGCCGACCTCTTCCCAATAAACGCCGACCCCAACAGTGAAGGGTCATTGTTGGATCTCTTGGACTGGAGAATTATTGGGAGAAACACGACATTTCTCAACAGCTGGTTCTTGCCTAGAATGAAGAATGGATTGGGTAGGAAAATTTGCTCTGGGCTTATGTCTTCTTCTTCTCTGACGACCTGGATAGTGAAACAATATGGATTTAAAACAGGTGTAGGTAATGTAAAATATAATACCTATTATAATAGGTAATACCGAGAGTATGCAACAGATAATACTTATAATAGGTAATTACATTTCTCAACGATTTTTCGTTGCGGAAATTTCCCGATATGAAATCCTTACATTTTGAGCGATGCAATCAATGTTTTGGGTACCACAACGATTTTTCGTTGCGGAAATTTCCCGATATGAAATCCTTACATTTTAAGCGATGCAATCAATGTTTTGGGTACCACAACGATTTTTCGTTACGGAAATTTCCCGGTATGAAATCCTTACATTTTGAGCGATGCAATCAATGTTTTGGGTACCACAACGATTTTTCGTTACGGAAATTTCCCGGTATGAAATCCTTACCTTTTGAGAACCTGCGGTGAACTCCAGAACCGCCAGTGCCAGAATGACGGGGACAATCATCATGGCGAGCAATGCAGTGTTACGTCAGAACAAGAATCTGAAAAAATAAAATATTACGAAATGTGTCAATAAACAAAGAATCAATAAAAATTGATTCTCAGATTAGAGAGAGAACGACTGCAGCCAGATGGATATACATCCACCACTACACATCGTCACATCAACATCAAGAACAGAATGCTTAGCCTGAGTTGCAAATATAGTCAAATGACCCCCCCACCCCCCCCAGTAATGGGTGGGTTAGTTCAAAGGTTAACAAAGGTTCTTATTACAAATGTATGCATTGGTTATCGAATGAGGGGGAATAGATTGCTACACAAGAAAAAAAGGTGAATTTAACAACGGATTGGGGGGGGGGGGAGGTATTTAGGGGGAAAACAACACAAGTCCAACTTTAAACTATTCATTCCCCCCCCCCCTTTTTTAGGGGCTCTGTATTTTTCTCTATACAATGGACCTCACCTGACTTTTTGTTGTCCGCCCCTGCCTAAAGGGGCGCTATAAAAAAAAAAACTGTTTCAAATTATGGGCAGACGTACGTTGGGTGAGGGTGGGGGGCGTTGTGTTAACCGCTGGTCTATTTCTCCCGTAGCGCCTCCATTTCACCCACTCTCAGCTATGATGGGGGGGGTGAATGAAGTGCACTACAAATACATCCAGAGATGCATCCACGTGACAGAGATACATCCGCGTGACAGAAATACGTCCGCGTGACAGAGATACATCCGCGTGACAGAAATGCAACTTCGTGTCAATTAACGACAACTCTACATAGGTCAACACTGACATTACGCTGCGAAAAAAAGGAGCTAATCTAATTAGTTCGCTGCAACAGTTAAGTTCACTTAGCCCCAGTAGCGTAAGGGGGGGGGGCGGGCAAGGGGGGAGTGTATTTTGCCCCGGGCGCTACTCACAAAGGTCGCCAAATGGTATATTTCAAATATAATATTATATGGGGTGGGGCTAAAAAGGTATTGTTCCCCGGGCGCGAGTTAATCTCGCTACGCCACTGCTTAGCCCTATCGAGTCAGATGAAGTGTAGAATTCATCTGTTTCTATAACCTCGGCATATGAAGGGATTGTGTGGTTAGCACAACGCCCAGCCGTCTTTACTTCCACAACTTAAGATAAAGCCACGTGGCCTTTTAAAGCTGGGCAGACTTGAGGAACATCATAGCATTTTTTCCACCAGGACTTTGAAAGGTTATCTTGACTCTCACCGATGCTCGAACCCACGGCTCTCAGGTCGACAGTCGAGCGCTCTACACTACTCGGCCATCCGTCCCTCTAATTTAATCTACTCACTCCAAAATAAAATATTTTTTTTACAGAGGATGTGTTTGGCGATTTCCTTCAGTAAAACTGTTTAATGTAAAATGAATTTAAATTGAAAAATGTCAGAACTAATCAATAGTTGACTTAATACCTTGCTAGACACTCTAAACAGCGAAGTTCGGAGAGAAAGAGAGAGAGAGGGAGAGAGAGAGAGAGAGAGAGAGAGATAGAGAGAGAGAAAAAAAAGAGAGAGAAAGAGAGAACGAAAGAGAGAGAGGAAATAAAGAGAGAGAGAGAGAGAGAGAGAGAGAAAGTGAGTGAGAGAGAGAGAAAGTGAGTGAGAGAGAGAGAGAGAGAGAGAGAGAGAGAGAGATAGAGAGAAAGAGAGAAAAAAGAGAGAGAAAGAGAGAACGAAAGAGAGAGAGGAGATAAAGAGAGATAGAGAGAGAGAGAAAGTGAGAGAGAGAGAGAGAGAGAGGAGATAAAGAGGGAGAGAGAAGAGGAGATAAAGAGAGATAGAGAGAGGTCCAATAAAGGCCTAAACTTTCAAAATCACAGAACGCACACAAATACGAAAAGACCCAAAGTGAATAAATTATGAATAATTGTATTGATGGTCCTTTTAATTAGAAAGATCAATGCATCAAGAAGGAGACGTGAACGTCAGTCGAGGTATAAATGTTTTCATTTCCACTTTTGTTTAAGTCTATTAAATAAAATGTTAAGCTTCGTCATAATTAAACGTGATATTCTTTTTTCTCTTACCTGCAGCTGTATGAGTTCTATAAAAACTGAACCCGATAGAAAGATGGAAATTTAAAAAACAAAATAACTTTAAAAAAAACAAAAACTTTATTTTAATTGTGGAGCAGAGAATCGTGATTGTCTTATCTACTGAAGTAATCTCCCTTTGTTTTAATTAATGTGTCTTTTGTTTTTCTTGGTATCGATACTGTTTAGTGTCAATCTGAACTGTCATACTCGTGTCTGCCACAAATTATGGATTGTTTTCGTTTGCCTCCAATACTTGTCCTAAGAGTTTAGTCCTGAGGGGACAGTTGACAAAAATAATTTGATTTATTCTCTTCCCCCTCCCTCCCCTTCCCCCCCCCCCCATCCCCTTGAATTATTGCAAGGTTCAAGGTTAATAAAGATTTATTTTATTGTATATCAGGACCGACCGTTGCAGACATGACCTACATTGCGGCTGTGTTGTTAACAGATCTGTAACTGCAGTCACCTGGTATTGAAGTCATGTACTCATTTGTAGGTAACTGAATGCCAAATTGGAATACTTGTTCTGAATTGGGGGAATGGGGTATATCAGTCAATCCTAGTCAGTCTTGGAGTGTAAAGAGATGGACAGAAAGTGAGAGAGAGAGAGAGAGATAAAGTGAGAGAAAAAGAAAGTGACAGAGAGAAAAAAATGAGAGAGAAAAAGAAAGAGAGAGAGAGAGAGATAAATTGAGAGAAAGAAAGTGCAAGAGAGAGAAAAGAAGAAGAGAGAAAGTGAAAGACAGAGAGAAAAGAGTGAGAGAGAGAGAAAGAAATAAAATTAAATATGGATATACACAAGACATGTTAGTTTTATTTCTTTTTTCTGCATTAAAGTTAAGTCAGTTCATGTCTTAGACATTTGTAAAAGAACATGTTATTTTAACAATGTCAACTCATTGTCAACTCAAGAATTAATACCATCGACAAAGACTAAACAAATCTTATCTTTGTGTTTACTGCAGATGCAAAGATAAACAACTCATAAACATGTGCAATTATTGTTTTGATTGTACAATTACACACTTTTATTATTGTTAATATTTTCTAAAATCATGATTTAGTGAATTCTAATCTCGGGTCACTACAAAAAATAGAAATTAAAAAAAAAAGACTTCGTTACTTATTGTAAACTTGTTTACCAGTCAAAACATAAATAAAAGACAAAAGTGTTATTGGCTATAGTCACTTGATTATTGTTTCTGCTGTTTATAGGTAGGTAACGTAATATGGAATACATGATTAGTAAATATAAACGTTGGGTTGCAGAATCAGATCATTGAGTTTAATCCTATTTTAAGTGCCAGTATTACAGAATGGACCTTTCTTTCTTTATTGTGTAGCTAATGAATAGAATTTGGACACATATAATTTGTAGCCACAGACGTTTTGAAAAAAATACGAACACTTTTAATTAGTTTCGTTTTCTACTCTTTTGGATGATTTTTTTTTTGTCCTCAAATTTTGGACCTGTTCTAATTTAGTGAGAAGGCTCCTAATGTGAAGATTTCTAAAGATAATACAGGATTTTTGTTTATGTTATTTGACACACCATGAGTTAATATATCTTGCAGCATCAGAAAGCTATTTATTTTTAGTAGTGTTGATATTGAGAAAAGATTTGCCGTGAGATTATCTTGCCCAAATAATTACGAAGCACAGCACAACGGTGCAAGAGAGTGCTAAATAGTACAGCATTTTTTTGTATTACAGATGTCGTATACAGCCTAGCCGAAAAAAAATTAACTTTATGTAAAAGTATTAAAAAAAAATGCAAAAGTAAATATTTCAAAACTAAAAAGTTTAAATTAAAATAAATGCCAACAACTCTTTGTATTATACAAATATGTATATTAATAATGGATACTATAATGAGTGATACGGTTCACTGGACTAAATGTGTCTTTCCAATCGTTGCTAACTAGCAATGAACAAATAAATAATCATTTTTTTCTTAGTGGGCGCACGCGCTTACGATTTTTAGAAAGGATAAGTTATAGAAATTATTGTATGATTTAATAATTCATCAATTTTTTTTTTTTTTTTTACATTTTAGTGCACTTTAATAAAGCTTTTTTATTAACATACTTTCCACGCTCTAGTAACAAACTGACGTAATTAATATATAATGTGCTTTCGATTCCATATTTTATTTTTTGTCATCAAAAATAAAAACATCTTTAAGTATGTTACCAGTCCAACGAATACTTTGAAGCTGTTATAAAAGATAGATAACTCGGAAGAAAGCGACGCTTATTTAAAACTGTTTGGCTGTACAGTTGTCGTTCCTTTTCTCTCGATTTTGTTCGTATGAATGAATTCTTTTCTTCTACAGACAAAATGCTGTTTCCTGCTGTGATCATTCTCTTGGTCGCCGGACAGCTGTCAGCTAGACCAGCTGACATCGACGTAAGACTTATCTAGGGAAACTGTCCAATTAATTTAAATGATGTTGTCATTTGTTACATTTGATATATTTTTAAATGAAAAAAAACCCACGTATTATCAATCTATTACGCTATCAATTACGCAATATAATATCAATAAATCAGATATTAATTTTTTTTCAGTCAGACAAGAAACCATTGTATGATTTTGAGAATGCTGATAAAGGTCCGAGAACACTACCTGACTGGGTAAGTTTGTTTGTATACAAAATGACAGTGTCAAACTAGCAAATATAAGATAAACGTGTGCAGATGCCAAATTATGTCAGTTAATGCCCATGGCGAAGGAAGAAAATAACGCCCCCCCCCTTGAAAAAATGACAGATAAAACGATTACAAATTACACCTCTGTGGGGTCGCTCAAAGGTAGGTGGTTCGGGCGCGCGCACAGTGCGCCTGTTGTGAATCTGTTGTGTGCTTGTTGTGCGTCTATTGTGCGCCTCGCCTTTTTCTGAATTTGATGGTATTTGTGTGGAGTCCCTGTAAGGATGAGATGAAATCTCTTAGATCCTATAAACCACTCATGGGACGGTTTTTATGGTGCCCTTCTTTCATCCCCACCATAGCCGATAGAGCAATGGCCATGGAGGCACCACGGGAGATATAGCGGGAACTTTTGACCATGTCCGAAATATAAATTGGTCCTCATTAGAGATCGAACCAGGGACCTTTACCGCACGACCATCCATTCCCTTCTTAAATCTGACATAAGATAAATATTAAGACGAATAAAAAACAACAAGTTTGAGCGAAAGACTCATCTGTGTTTGAAAGATAGTATAAAATGTTAATAGGGATTATAGTAAACTGGATTGCTGCCTTTGATGGCCAATGTTACATGTACGTTAGGGTGATAACAAAAAAAATATTTTTATGAAACCACTTGCAATCGAGGAACTTTTATGTGTAATTTAAGAATATCAATCGCATTTTTGATTTTTTTTAAAAAAGTTCCCCCTCCTCCCCCTTTTTCGGAAGAAAAAAGTGGAAAAATATTTCTTTTTTCAAAAAAAAGGACATTATTTTTTTTTAGCTTAACTCAAAAGAGTAATAATAATAACTAATCAACTTTTATTATAGTGGAAAGTCTAGAATTTCCCTCCAAAGCAATTCTATATCCGTAATCATAATTTTGATTCGATCCAGTCGCCGTTTCTGGCTATTGAACAGAAAAGTGAAGTTTCCAAGAATTTGACGGTTTGTAGGCATCCGTGTGAGATTGTTTAGCCTATCTGTCTATCTGTCTAACAATATGTCTTTCTATCTATCCATGTCTATCTACTTTCACTATCCTGACAGTAAGACTTGCAATCTTGCACTGAAAACGAGATAGTTTATCCAAAATATTCAAAAATATTCCACAATGTTCTAAAATATTCCAGAATATATATTATATATTTGCACCTGAAACAGAAAATAAAAGAAGTTATAACAATAATGAAATAGTTATATATTGTGAACTCACCCCAAGCTGGGGCGAGTTCAAACTGCGCGATATGTGAACGAAAAATTAAAAATAGGGGGAACTTTTTTCAATTTAAAAAAAAATTAATGTTGCTACTGTCATCTACATATAATTGTTCCTCGAATGTGAGGGGTTTCAGTTTCGTTACGAAAAATAATGAAAATAGTTATCACCCTAATGTACGTACGGACCGTCTGTTGTTTATGTCCGCTTATTTCTTCAACGATTTTTATTTTAAAGATCAAACAACCCATACTGCCTAAAAGAGGAATCACATTTGAGGATTACCTCCACCTTCTGAACCTGGGCAAAAGAGCCATCAGTCTAGCTGACTTCATACTACACAACCCACCTACCTTTGTTGTCGATCCCGACACGAAAAGACAAATCAGTCTAGGGGAGTTTATTCTCAGCAACCCACCAAAGTTTATTTTCGATCCAGAAGTAAAAAGACAGGTTTGTTGAGCTTTATTTGTTTGTTGTGGCTGCTGTGGTTGTTTGTTGTTTGTTGTGGTTGTTGTGACTGTTTGTTGTGGTTGTATGTTGTGGTTGTAGGGTGTGGCTGTTTGTTGTGGTTGTTTGTTGTGGTTGTTTGTAGTGGTTGTAGGGTGTAGCTGTTTGTTGTGGTTGTTTGCTGTGGTTGGTTGTAGTGGTTGTATGTTGTGGTTGTAGGGTGCGGTTGTTTGTTTTGGTTGTTTGTTGTGGTTGTTTATTGTGGTTGTAGGGTGTGGTTGTTTATTGTGGTTGTTTTTTGTGGTTGTTTGTAGTGGTTGTATGTTGTGGTTGCATGTTGTGGTTGTTTTGTGTGGTTGTAGAGTGTGACTGTTTGTTGTGGTTGTAGAGTGTGGCTGTTTGTTGTGGTTGTCGGGTGTGGCTGTTTGTTGTGACTGTTTGTTGTGGTTGTTTGTTGTGGTTGTATGTTGTGGTTGTTTGTTGTGGCTGTTTGTTGTGGTTGTATGTTGTGGTTGTTTGTTGTGGTTGTTGTGACTGTTTGTTGTGGTTGTATGTTGTGGTTGTAGGGTGTGGCTGTTTGGTGTGGTTGTTTGCTGTGGTTGGTTGTAGTGGTTGTATGTTGTGGTTGTAGGGTGCGGTTGTTTGTTTTGGTTGTTTGTGGTTGTTTATTGTGGTTGTAGGGTGTGGTTGTTTATTGTGGTTGTTTTTTGTGGTTGTTTGTAGTGGTTGTATGTTGTGGTTGCATGTTGTGGTTGTCTTTTTGTGGTTGTAGAGTGTGACTGTTTGTTGTGGTTGTAGAGTGTGGCTGTATGTTGTGGTTGTTTGTTGTGGTTGTTGTGACTGTTTGTTGTGGTTGTATGTTGTGGTTGTAGGGTGTGGCTGTTTGGTGTGGTTGTTTGCTGTGGTTGGTTGTAGTGGTTGTATGTTGTGGTTGTAGGGTGCGGTTGTTTGTTTTGGTTGTTTGTGGTTGTTTATTGTGGTTGTAGGGTGTGGTTGTTTATTGTGGTTGTTTTTTGTGGTTGTTTGTAGTGGTTGTATGTTGTGGTTGCATGTTGTGGTTGTCTTTTTGTGGTTGTAGAGTGTGACTGTTTGTTGTGGTTGTAGAGTGTGGCTGTTTGTTGTGGTTGTCGGGTGTGGCTGTTTGTTGTGACTGTTTGTTGTGGTTGTTTGTTGTGGTTGTATGTTGTGGTTGTTTGTTGTGGCTGTTTGTTGTGGTTGTATGTTGTGGTTGTTTGGTGTGGTTGTTGTGACTGTTTGTTGTGGTTGTATGTTGTGGTTGTAGGGTGTGGCTGTTTGTTGTGGTTGTTTGTTGTGGTTGTTTATAGGGGTTGTAGGGTGTGGCTTTTTGTTGTGACTGTTTGTTGTGGTTGTTTGTTGTGGTTGTATGTTGTGCTTGTATGTTGTGGTTGTTTATTGTTGTTGTATGTTGTTGTTGTATGTTGTGGTTGTTTGTTGTGGTTGTATGATGTGGTTGTATGTTGTGGTTGTTTGTTGTGTTTGTAGTGTGTGGCTGTTTGTTGTGGCTGTTTGTTGTGGTTGTTTGTTGTGGTTGTTTGTAGTGGTTGTATGTTGTGGTTGTTTGTTGTGGTTGTTTGTTGTGGTTGTAGGGTGTGGTTGTTTGTTGTGGTTGTTTGTTGTGGATGTTTGTAGTGGTCGTATGTTGTGGTTGTAGGGTGTGGTTGTTTGTTGTGGTTGTTTGTTGTGGTTGTATGTTGTAGTTGTTTTTTGTTTGTTGTATGTTATTGTTTGTTGTGGTTGTTTCATTTGTGTTTGTTTAAGCTTTTCACAAACAATTGCAACATTTGAGTTTCTGTGCATGTGAATATAATATTTAACATATCATTCTTATTAGTAACAGTTGCATTAGGGCCGAACATGATTGATGAACCGGTGACACTGTCCTCATTCGGAAACCGTTGGCTCCTTTACTGTGGTGTGAATGAAGATGGTGGATTGTCCATTTAGTGAATTTGACCAATAGCGAGTTTCACAATGAACTGTAGTAGTGTATTAGTTTGTGAGTTGCTCAGCAGAGTATCTGCTGACAGAATATTTTATGTTGGTGTGAGAGCTGTGTTGGGTCAGTTAGCATGTGTTTGAACGGCATGGCGTGGGTTTGATCGTGAAAAGGTTGGAAGATCATAGTCGTGAATGGAGAGTGACCGGAGTGACCAGTGTGACCAGTGGAGCATGGCTGTATTTTGGTTGAGAAGTGCAAGGGGGAGGGGGGGCTAGGAGGGAAGGTGGTTGTAGGTGAACGTGGAGAAGGGAGTTAACCTACCGTAAAGAGTTTATCGTATGGGACAGGTGAAAGTACACGAGGGTAAAAGTTGGGTCGTTGGTGACTATACTATTGGTCTGGACTTTATTCTTATTTTGTCATCATTCTTTGTTTATAGATTTGATGGATTAAACTTATATTATTTTGTTTTTCTGAATACATTGCTCCTATTACTGATTGGATATTTGAAGTGTTCGCTGTTGTGTATTAGTTTGTGAATTGCGCTGCACTGTGTTTCTATGTGCGAGATTTTCCCAAGTGTCATTTGGTACGTGGTGCTCAAGAGGCAGTTGGGATGTTGATCTTAAAGAATGTGGACATATTATGAAGAATTATCGAAGGAGATAAATTAGAGGCCCTACAAGATCATGTACACATCAATGTGTAAATCCTCATATTTGTTTTGACTGGTTAACTAAGTCAAAGTATTGCATCATAGAATGGACCCTGTTGTATATTTGCAGCCAATTATTTTCACATCCCAGTCCTCCAATTGTCACTGAGTACCAGGCCCGTAGCCAGGTTAAAGTAAGCAGGGAGGCAGCAATACACATCAAGGGGGCACCTTTCTCATTTTAGTTATTTTTTCTTTATTTTTTCCTCTTTTTCTCTTTTTTAGAGGGGGGCACTCCGTACCTAGCGGGGGGGGGGCACGGCCCCCAGTGCCCCTCCTTGGCTACGGGGCTGCTGAGGACCCTTCCAGACTTCAAGCTGGTTAAATGAATTATCAATTTACTTAGTTTACGTGAATAAACTTTTTTTCAGCGTTACTGTTTTATGAAAAGTGTCTAGGGGGTAACATCATTCATATATCTTAGTATATTTCAGAACTTGATTGACTGGTCATCTAACATACACCCCCCGACTGCTAACATCATAGACTGGGGATAACTTCCACTGCAGCAGGCTGATAACGTCAACTAAAAGCTCAATTGATGTGTTTCCATGATGTTGTCCAACACATCAATCGTAACAAGTCCTGAAGTTGTATAAACTTTTGTTAAATGAGAAACAAATAAATTGTTACAGAGAAACTCATTTCTGTTTTTTTTTTTTGTTTTTTTATTGGTATTGTTTGATTGTGACTTGAAGGGGAAAAAATCTTGTTTCCAGCAATCAGCTCATTTGTATCTGTATCTGTAAAATTAAAGTTCCCTTAAGCCCCTAAGGATTCATCGGGGCAGAGGAAATGTACAATTCATCTGTTCCAGTAACCTCGGCAGATTTACGGAATTGTGTGGTTAGCACAAAGCCCAGCCGTCTTTACTTCCTCATCTTAAAGCCAGATACCCATTTAAAGCTATGTAGACTTGGAGACCGGGAAAAATTCTCAAGGTTCTTAGTGAGGTTCGAGCCTGGGGCCCCCTTCGGTCGACAGTAGAGCACTCACACTACACCGCACGACCACCGACCACTTACAATTTCCGAAACGTAAATAAAATTGGCGTTTCTAAACACAAAGCTTACTGATGTAAGCAATTAGACCGGGTGTTTGTTTTCTTTCACAAGTTTAGCTAAAGAGTGCTGGGCTCTGTACATCCCAAAGATGGGAATATGTACATGCCAAAGATGGGAATATGTGCATGCCAAAGATGGGAATATGTACATGCCAAAAATAGGATTATGTACATGCCAAAGATGGGAATATATACATCACAAAGATGGGGATATGTACATCACAAAGATGGGGATATGTACATCACAAAGATGGGGATATCTACATCACAAAAATGGGGATATGTACATCACAAAGATGGGGATATGTACATCACAAAGATGGGGATATGTACATCACAAAGATGGGGATATGTACATCACATCAATGGGGATATGTACATCCCAATGGAGGGTTCTGTAAATTCCAAGCAAAAGGATGCGTGTATCCGGGATACATACAAAACTGTACAAAATTACAAAAGTTCCAATAGAACATTACACATTTACAAAAAGTTCCAATAGTACATTACATATTTACGAAGGTTCCAATAGAACATTTCCAATGTTTCGATAAATAAAAAAAATGTTCGACCTACCTGGAGTTTTACAGAAAGTAAACGTTTACAACTAACATTGACAATGAAATAGATAATTTTTTGACTATATAGTAAGAATCGTGATAGTCTAGTCTTATCTAATGAAGTTGTTTTAATTTACTTTGATTTCTCTCTTTGTATGTTAGTTTTAATTTGCTTTAATTTCTCTCGTTCCACGTTACATAAATAAATTAAGTTTCTCTTTTTTTTGTGCATGTCTAAAGCAGGATCGTTTTGCGGGATAAGCAAACTAGAACAACGCAAAGATTTCCAGCTTACAAAGGGGGCCCCGTTCAAAAAATAATAATAAAATATTTTCCTTGGATGCAACGTCCTGCTCCGCCCCCCACCCTCACCACCCATACATCTTTGGGTCTCCCTGTCTACGAATGGCCCTAATCCCGTGTAGCTTTGTATTCTAAATTACATACAATTTTGAAAAAGAAAATTTAGATTGTTCGTAATTGTTGGTAATTTGTTGATAGAAAGTGTCAGTCAATGTTTATGAAATCTGTTTAACTTATCGCCATTTGTCTGGTAGAAATCCCTCCGCCATTTTGTGTTTGTGTTTGAGCAATACGCAACTGAACGAAGTACAA
>JAGDYQ010000063.1:2852333-3019884 GCA_021962125.1 Bulinus truncatus | reverse complement strand
TAGCTGAACATTCTATGCTCACGTGGACATTAAAGATATCATACTTACAATCCACATTCAAATGTAACTGTTTACATTTTCGTGTATTATAATACCTAGTTTTTTACTCCACGTGCCAACAGCTGCAGATTCGACCAATCCCCGGATGTACTTGACTGTTTTCCCCCAATTATCTATGAAAGGCTTAGAGAAAGGAATTCTCCAAGTGACCTCCAGCTTCGACAAGGTCGTATATTTAAGGGTAAAGGTGGCGTACAATAAAAATTCACAGAATACAACAATAGTAGCCCTTGCACCACGGGCAGCTGTCAACCTCAATGTTGAGGGAAACTTGTTCTTGAACTCGACAGGTAAGTCGTGCTGATGAAACAAAAAATTTACTATTTCAAAGACCTTTTTTTTAAAAAAAATGAGACATTATACAGTTATAAATCGCTCAGCATAGTCTCGAAATAATCACTTTTAATTTTACACGTTTGAAGTCCACCGGAAGTAGATTCTCAATGACCTAATTCTAATTGACCTCTCGTCTAATTTATTAATTATAATGACATTCACAATACGACATTACAACGTTTGGAAATATTTCTTTGTGTCTGATTTGTGACAGATATCTACGATATTTATCTTGAAATAAACGCCAGTCGGCCTGTCACCATTGTCCAGTATGTAACTGACCAGTCGCTGACCCAGGCTAGTTCGACATTAGTGTATCCTGTACAGATGGTTAACAGCAACAATACGATAAATGGGTCACATCTTCTGATGAGAACTTCACCTTTCAGGAACGGTAATTCTAAAAAAGTCGAAAGTAATTCATTAGTACATGTACGAGTTATCTTTTTTTTTGTTTACATAAAAATGTACCGAATTAGGCGGCAATTTAAAGCCACGTATGCAGATTTAACAAAAAATGTATCTAATATATAAATTAGTTGAGTATAAATATTTATGTATGTATATATATATATATAGTATTCAATTTGAAATTGTTTGTTTAATAAACAGACACACGTATCTCATTGACTGTAACTTCTATGGCTGACGGGACAATGGAGGTAACTCTGGTCTTTAATGGTGTAGACAAGACAAGAGTTGTTGTTCTTGGCGATACCCCAGTATCATTCAGGTAGTTTTGTAGATACAAACAACAACTTAAAATACCATTCACAGTGTTTACTTGTATATATTTATGAATATCTGTATCTGTCCATATATTTATCTCAATATCTATAATTTTATCTGAAAAAAGATTGTTAAAATCCATCCCAGTGAATCAATATTTCTTTCTTCCCTACAAGTATGTGTTTATTATTTATTACTAGCTGTACCCTGCAAAACCTTTGCATAGAGTTATATCCCCTTATGCTTGATCGGTAGGCTAGGCTATTTTTTGGTTTCGGGCAGATCCGATTTTTTTTCATGGTTGTATTTTAAACTGGAATACTGTTGTATTAATTCTTTACTTTCGATTTAACGCACACTAGAAATGAGTATTATTATTTATTATAATTATTTTTATTCTCTCTCTCAAACAGTCAAGTGGGCAACATTACCACAATTCTAGACTCCCTGTACCAGAGTTTAAATATCAACATGAAAACAGATCTGGATGGGACATATTTATATTCAACTCAAAACGTTAAAGTTCTTCTCGGTACAAGCGCGGTATGTAGATACCATACTCTCAATTATCCGGCTAACGATTTTTTTTGTCCGGCCTGAATTCTATAATTTAAATTGAGAAATTTTCAATGAAAGAGAAATTCCGTATTACCTGGTTCTGGCCTTGTGTAGTAATTCTGTTTGAACTGCCATTACATGTGACTAATGACGACAAATACAAAACAGTAGATACATAATTAATTTTATGGTTATACTCCAATCTATTCAGTTAAGAAGCTTGAATCCAGAAATTGCTAATGACAACATAATATATAGCTGTTAATAATGATTGATCGATTTCGTTAACTGACTACTCATAAATATATTTAAATACATCACATTCGGAATTTTCTCTGTTAACTTTAAATATATGCATCTATATTTAAATATATCTGTTTTATTACTAGAAATACAAGTGATTTTATTTGTTGACAATAACAGGCAACTCTTGGTCCAGTCTCGATTGATTCTTTACTTGATGAGTTACTTCCCCTGACACACATCAGCCATGAGTATTTCATTTTCTCCACCACACAAGAGACAAAAACTGTCGTCAGATGTCAGCCAGTGTATGGCTGGACTCTGATTACATGGGTATGTCATGTGACTGATTACATGGGTATGTCATGTGACTCTGATTACATGGGTTTGTCATGTGACACTGATTACATGGGTATGTCATGTGACTCTGATTACATGGATATGTCATGTGACTCTGATTACATGGGTATGTTTTGTGACTCTGATTACATGGGTATGTCATGTGACTCTGATTACATGGGTATGTCATGTGACTCTGATTACATGGGTATGTCATATGACTCTGATTACATGGGTATGTCATGTGACTCTGATTACATGGGTATGTCATGTGACTCTGATTACATGGGTATGTCATGTGACTCTAATTACATGGGTATGTCATGTGACTCTGTAGTGGCCGAGTGGTGTAGATACTAGACTGCCGACCCTGGGTTCGATCCTGTGTGACCACCATGTGAATTTTGTAAAATTTGTTTCAAACTCGTCCCACAAGTCAACCCAGTTTTAAAGTGAAGGCGGCTGGGCGTTGTGCTAACCACACAATCCCTTCATAAGCCGAGGTTATAGAAACAGATGAATTCTACACTTTATCTGACTCGATATAGCCCGCTATGGCTAAGAGAACTTTACTACTAATATATATTAATAACTTTTGTCTTACTAAGGTATATTACTAAACTATATATTCGAAGGTAAAACAAAATTAATATACTAATATCTTTCTCTCCAAATCCATAAAAAAAGGAAACACGGGAAATTCTTCTTCAAGATGTTGGAGCCACATATGAAATATTTCTGGAGCCAATCAAATTCTTCCGCTTGTTTGCTAACGCCAGTTTTTACGTCTATGCAATTTACCAGCGCGATACAGGTAAAAATGTAATGTAGTCAATTGTAGTCGAGTCATTTAGCATTATTTGACCAATTTCTGACATTTGTACTTCATAAAAGATCGATATTATAAAGGCAGATATATTTTTAAGTCACATATCAAAGTACAAATTATTTTGAAAAAAAAAAAATTTTTTTTAGTTTTTCTGTTTCCCAGGTAACCGTCAAGATGTCTGTGTGACGACATTGTTACCATCAAGTCTGTGGAGAGATGAGTATCAATTTGTTCAACTGTCTGACAACTTCACTGCCGCAGTTTACATTATAGTTGATGTCAACATGACACGTGACATTGTAACAAGTGACGTAATTGCGGCGTGGAACTGTCAGAATATCACAGGTGATGTCATTTCCGTCATTAGGTTAATGATATCAAAACATTCTTTATTGTGCAAGACACGTCTATTTCACCAGTAAATTGAAGGTTTTGAAAAAACAGTCGAGTTTTAGAAAAATAAAATGTATCCATATTTATGTAGGCATTGTTACTAAAAAAATAGCTTATCTATATATTTTTGTACTGATGCATAGAAGAAACCTAGTTAAATTTTAAATCAATAAAAAAACAGGTACGTCATATTCAGGATGTTACACTGTACTTCCCAATGCGGTCACTTACCTACATGTACAACTAACAAACAGACAAAGACCATTTGGAGCTTATGTGGTGGGGTCAAGTCAGGGGTCAACATTTTGTCATCCTCTGGGTGTCAGCGACAGGATATCGAATATTTCTTTTATGCCAGTGAGTAAAGATATCAATAGATATATGTACAGTCTCACAGAGGCCCACAAGTCTCACTGGGGCCCACACATCTCACTGGGGCCAACAGGTCTCTCAGAGGCCCACAAGTCTCACTGGGGTCCACAATTCTCACTGGGGCCCACAAGTCTCACTGGGGCCCACATGTCTCACTGGGGCCCACAAGTCTCACAGAGACCCACAAGTCTTTCTGGGGCCCACAAGTCTCACTGGGGCCCACTTGTCTCACTGGGGCCCACAGGTCTCACTGGGCCCACAAGTCTCACAGAGGCCCACAAGTCTTACTGGGGCCCACATTTCTCACTGGGGCCCACATGTCTCACTGGGGCCCACAAGTCTTACTGGGGCCCATAAATCTCACTGAGGAACACAAGTGAAATACAATTATCACGTTTCTCCCTATGAAATTATTACAGGTGTAAATAGAATGTTAAAGGATACGTAATTGACCCATGTGTGTGTGGGGGTGGGAAAGGCTAAGGAGAGTCAAGCAAGCAGTTATTGCCCAGCTTAGCACTGGACATTGTCCGGTTAGTGCGTTTTGTTTTTGGGAGGTTAAGACCCAATGTCGATTCGCTTGACCGCCGCTTCTTAGAGGTTGCTTAAATCGAGTCACGAATGATATTAGAGTGCCCCGGGCTGGAGATTAACAGGGTGGACCAGTCGGGAAGCTTGCTTGCGATTGGGCAGTATGGCAGTTCCCTTTTGCCGAGGAACACAGCGGGTTTGATCTCACGGGCTCTAAGTATCGGCCCGCAGATAAACTGAGGGATTTCAGTGAGAAAGCGTGAGAGATAGAGAGAGAGAGATAGAGAGTGAGAGAGAAAGAGAGAGAAAGAGAAAATTAGAGATAGAGAGAGAGAGAGAGAGAAAGAGAGAGAAAGAGAGAGAGAGAGAGAGAAAGTTAGAGATAGAGAGAGAGAATGAGAGAGATAAACAGAGAGAGAACCAGAGAGAGTGAGAGAGACAGAGAGAAAGAAAGAGAAAAAGAGAGAGAGAAAAAAAAAGAGAAATAGAGAGAAAGAGAGAGAGAGAGAGAGAGAGAGAGAGAGAGAGAGAGAGAAAAGAGCAAGAGAAATTATTATCGCATAAAAACAATGATACTGTTGTACCAGAGATTTTCTTTCGTTGTGGGCAGGGGGGGGGGGTTAAGCAAAAGTACATTTGGGCCCTGGTCAAGGTCCATTCTGCTAGTTCCTAGAAACGTAGTTTTCGGGGCCCTTGGCAAGGTAAATTCATGGGCCCAATCTATTTTAAATTTATGGGCCCAGTCTATTTTAAATTTATGGGTCAATTCTATTAGCATTTGGGACACTAGGCAAAGTTCACTTTTTAGTTTTAGGCTAAAATATTGTCAAGCTTAACAATCTGAGACTTTTTTTATAATCTTAGAAACCATGGGCTCCCTGACCTTCTGACTGTATCTATCAGGTTTAAATAATGTTTTGTCTATCCTTTTAACACACTTCTAAGATATCTTCTAAAGTAACATAAACGATACACAGTTTTCTTGACCAAATATTTGTGTTCTATTCTGTCGCAATTTTAGCCTATGTGTATTAGTATTCCGTTTGGTCTTAGTTCCAGCATGAACTTTACCTGCGATATCTTCAAGACAAGCAGGTCGTTCACTGCGATGACACATTCACAACCTATTCAACTGATGAGACAAGTGAATTGACCTCGGATGCTGTAACCGAATCTGCCGTTGTCGTGAACTGGACCATGTCGACGGAGGAGTCTCAATCGACCTACTCGTCTGACGGTCCAAGCGAGCCGACAAGCTCGACTGACCGCTCAACCATTTCTGACACTGCCACAGCCATTGCCACTGTCACGTCTGATAGTATTCACGTCACAAACCCGGAAGTTGTGACAACAACAACACAGAGCAGTGAAGCGCAACGGCTTGCGATCGTGACCTTTCTCAGGGTCGAACACAGCAGCCTGTCCTCCCACAGAAGAACCCGGATCTCCGCCCCTGACGCAAGGACCTCTGCGCGAGTCTTCGGTGGGGCTGGCATCATCATAGTCTGTTTAGTTATTATAGTATTCATAGGTCCTGACCTGACCTATATCGTACAATTTGTACTGTCTAACTTCAAAAAAATAAAAAAGTACACGTGATTTTACGATTATGTGATACTATTTTTATAAACATCAGAATTTTATTTTTGTCAAACATAATTAATTTTTAAATTTTAATTCAATTAATAGTTATGAAATTTTGTTTAAATGACTTTTTATTATTAAATTCAGTGCGTTAATTAGATATTTATTTATTAATTTATTTTAATTTAAATCAGTTCTGTGATAGGTACCTGCTGAACATATTGAATATGCGGACAAAGCCAAACTTGTATTTTTTTTTTTTTATGATGTACGTACTTTTTCATGCACATAGAAACATACATTTAAATGTTCTAAAGATATAAACAATAAAGCAATAAATTAATGTATTATTTCTTATTATAGTGTGAATATAAAGATATTTTTCCTCACGATAGAAGTGTTGGCATTCATAGGTACGTGTTTATATTCTGACTTTTGAATTCTTCATCTTATTTACTGGGTCATTGATGTCTTTGTTTTACATAGCAGAGTTTCCTCAGCAGTACGCGGGGCCCAGGGAGGAAGTCATTGGCAGGGCCCATGGGGATAGTATTTGCAGGGCCTAAGTATGTTTTCGTTGGCAAAGCCTATGGGAATAGTCATTTGCAGGGCCTAAGTAGGTTGTCGTTGGCAGGGCCTATGGGGATAGTCATTTGCAGGGGCCTAAGTAGGTTGTCGTTGGCAGGGCCCTTGGGGGATAGTCATTTGCAGGGCATAAATAGGTTGTCGTTGGCAGGGCCCATGGGGATAGCCATAAGCAGGGGCCTAAGTAGGTTGTCGTTGGCAGGGCCCAGGGGGATAGCCATTTCCAGGAGCCTAAGTAGGTTGTCGTTGGCAGGGCCCATGGGGATAGCCATTTCCAGGAGCCTAAGTAGGTTGTCGTTGGCAGGGCCCATGTGGATAGCCATTTCCAGGAGCCTAAGTAGGTTGTCGTTGGCAGGGCCCATGGGGATAGCCATTTCCAGGGGCCTAAGTAGGTTGTCGTTGGCAGGGCCCATGGGGATAGCCATTTCCAGGGGCCTAAGTAGGTTGTCGTTGGCAGGGCCCATGGGGATAGCCATTTCCAGGGGCCTAAGTAGGTTGTCGTTGGCAGGGCCCATGGGGATAGCCATTTCCAGGGGCCTAAGTAGGTTGTCGTTGGCAGGGCCCATGGGGATAGCCATTTCCAGGGGCCTAAGTAGGTTGTCGTTGGCAGGGCCCATGGGGATAGCCATAAGCAGGGGCCTAAGTAGGTTGTCGTTGGCAGGGCCCATGGGGATAGCCATTTCCAGGGGCTTAAGTAGGTTGTCGTTGGCAGGTCCCATGGGGATAGACATTTGTAGGTTGTCGTTGGCAGGGCCTAGGGTGATTGCCATTTGCAGGACCTAGGTAAGATGTCATTGGCAGGGGTCTATGAAGGCTTATCGTTTTCAGGGCCTAGGGGGGTTGTCATTTTTAGGGAGTATGGAAGATGTCATTGGCATGCCTGGTACAAACTTATAGTTTTGTTAGTGCGAGAAAAAAAAACTACATGTGTGGGGCCCCATTAAGGTGAGGGGGCCTCAACGGTCGGCCCAGTCATCATCCTGATGCCCGCTATCGACTGTATATTTATAAATGGGTTTGCACATATTGCGTCATGGCATATAGGTAGTTGAGAAAAGTCTAAAGAAGAGAGAATAACAAACAGTTTACAAAAATTGATTGTAGTACAAACTTTACATTTAATCAATGATTGTAGTACAAACTATACATTTAATCAATGATTGTAGTACAAACTATACATTTAATCAATGATTGTAGTACAAACTATACATTTAATCAATGATTGTAGTACAAACTATACATTTAACCAATGATTGTAGTACAAACTATACATTTAATCAATGATTGTAGTACAAACTATACATTTAACCAATGATTGTAGTACAAACTTTACATTTAATCAATGATTGTAGTACAAACTATACATTTAACCAATGATTGTAGTACAAACTTTACATTTAATCAATGATTGTAGTACAAACTATACATTTAACCAATGATTGTAGTACAAACTTTACATTTAATCAATGATTGTAGTACAAACTTTACATTTAATCAATGATTGTAGTAAAAACTTTACATTTAATCAATGATTGTAGTACAAACTTTACATTTAATCAATGATTGTAGTACAAACTTTACATTTAATCAATGATTGTAGTAAAAACTTTACATTTAATCAATGATTTAATAATTTCATATGGTGGAAAGAACATCTATGCTAAATTTACCTTAGATACAGTTCCCTAGGATGGGTAAAATGGGGTTGTGCGATGGCACACGGTTGCCGATCTAAGAACAAAAAGGGATGAAAGAGAGTTGTTTAATGTGTTTTGTTCTCTTCAAAAGAATGACGCCTAAAATTGTAATTCGCACAGGGCGCTACAATGTCTATCCACGGCCCTACTTCATTATACGTCATTGATCAGGCAAGTAAGAGTAGTAGAGCAAGTGTTATTTGAACATAACGGAAAGGAACACAATTGTTTTTTTTTTATTTTTTTACGACAGTCTCTGGAAACTCTATTAATTTATTCAATAGCTTAGCACTTAAAAGGTATACAAGATCTTAAGCGCCTTGTTCTGTACACAATGTGACACCGTGTTCAATAAATTGATTTTTCGGAATTCCACAATACAACCTATTTATTTTACTTTCTTTAGGGTTCGTTGCACTTTATTTTCAAACATACGCTCCTTTATCAACAGGTAAGAGTTTCACTCGCTCTCCAGAAATAATTTTCTTTGAAAATATTATTAAATCATTCATGTAAATGGGTGACGGTGCAAGGCAGACACTTCGTGTATTGTCTGTGAAAGAGACGAAGAGAGTCGAGTCGTAAAGTTTCAAACTTCGTACATGAAAAATTAATGAATTCCGCAAAAAAAGTTATTTTAGTTTCTGGGGGCTGTTATTTGAATTATTTGATTCAAATGGTTATAAAGGATATATCTTCGTTGAAAGAATGTATTTATATATTAATAATCTGGGTGAATGGAAATAATATTGTGATGCAATAGCTGTAAGGTTATAGTGGAATGTGGGAAAATCTTTGTATTTGAGTAATGTTAAATATACGGTTTTATTTATGGGATTACTCACATCTAGTATTAAGTGTTTTATATGAATATTTATTATTTGAAGCTTGTACGTTAATTCAACTGCCGTTAGCAGAACGGGTCGAGTCCAGTATGGCTGTTAAAGCTAACAGCAATCTGGTAGCCGATTTCGATAGCTATTCTTAGATACGTAATGTGTATTATTTATATCGTGCAGTTATATTTTAATACTAGCTTTACGTTTGCATAGAGTTATATCCCCTTAGGCTTGATCGGTAGGCTAGGCTATTATTTGGTTTCTGGCAGGTCCTATAATTTCATGATATTATTTCAAACTGGAATATTGTTGTATTAATTCTTTACTTGCGATTTAACGCAGAACCCAAATCGCTTATATATATATATATATATATATATATATATATATATATATATATATAATATTTTAAATGTCACTAAATATTGATAGTGAGGAACCTAAATATTGATAGTGAGGAACCTAAATATTGATCGTGAGGAACCTAAATATTGATCGTGAGGAACCTAAATATTGATAGTGAGGAACCTAAATATTGGTAGTGAGGAACCTACATATTGATAGTGAGGAACCTACATATTGATAGTGAGGAACCTAAATATTGATAGTGAGGAACCTAAATATTGATCGTGAGGAACCTAAATATTGATACACAATAGAACAGTTCACGAATATCTCGGCTTTCGAAAAAATCAATTTCAATTGACAACACACATTCTATATAATTTAATATTCTGTTAATTTAAATGTTTTACCGTACAAAAAACTTGTGAGTAAAAACAAAATAAATGGATGTACGGAAATAGACTTGACTGACGTAGTGTTCATGTACATAGTGATACACATAGTCAAAGACATTTGGTACTAAAGAATTCACGGCACCTGCAGCAACGCTGTAACAACCAAAGAAGACATGAATCAATTTCTGGTCTTGATGGTATGTTCTCTTCACACAGTTCTAGGTAAGTTCTGCTCAAATTTTTACATCTCCAATTAACATAATACCTTACATTTTTTTAGCTTGTCTTTTTTTTTTTAGGTGTTTTGTATGTAAAGTCCCTGTTAGTTTGGATGTTTTGTGTGTAAAGTCCCCGTTAGTTTGGATGTTTTGTGTGTAAAGTCCCCGTTACTTTGGATGTTTTGTGTGTAAAGTCCCTGTTAGTGAGTATATTTATCTGTTAGATCTTAAAAAAAAAAACATTAATGAGACTGTTTTGCAAATCCCTTTCTTTCAAAATTCCTCAGCTTTGCCTATGGTGCAATAACCATGAAGGCCCCATTGGCCCCACTATGACTTTCATTCTGGGCCTTCGGGTCAACACAGCTCCACAATCCTTCATTTTTATTTCACGTGTTTAGCAGATTCCCCCCCCCCCCCCCATTTATTGCTGTTTCTGTCTTTTTTTAATTCCACTAGTAACTAAATGATTTCTTTGCTTTTATGGACTAAACCTATTGTTAAAAATTTGTTGTTATTATAGAAATTTTAAAAAATGTTAGGCTATTGATGAACACAATTTATTGGTATAAATTACCTCTGTAGTTTAATGAATGTTTTATAGGTAATAGTTATATAACATCGTCCTTTCATATTCAAATAACTGATTTATTTTCTAGTGGATCAAGTGATACAATCGATCATAGTATACTAATTGGGGACGGGTGGTTCGACTGTTGACCGGAGGGTCCCGGGATCGAATCTCAGTGAGAACCTTGGGACTTTTTCAGGTCCTGGTGTAAGTCCCCAAGTCCACCCAGCTTTAAATGGGTACCTGACTTTAAGTTGGGGGAAGTAAAGGCGGCTGGGCGTTGTGCTAACCACACAATCCCTTCATATGTCGAGGTTATAGAAAACAGATGAATTCTACACTTCATCTGCCCCGATGAGCCCTTTGGGGCTAAGGGAACTTTTTATAGTATTCTACAGAGCTGTACTGATTTTTTTCCCCTCTTGTATCAAGTGATACAATCGATCATAGTATTCTACAGAGATTTATTGATTTACATTAAAAAAAAAGACAATATGATGCGTATATTTATAATTCGGAAGAAAACAAAAATAACAAAGTATATTTCATGTCAGTGAGTGTGTCTCGTAAAATCCAAGCGTTATTTTAACTTCCTGTTTCAATAGTCCTGTCTATACAAACAAATATTTGACGATAGACCAAGTTGTACCATTTTTTCAGAAATAGACAATCTTTTTTTTTAGTTTTCTTAACCGACGTGGTCGTTGGGGGGGGGGGTGGGGGGGAAGGGGTTACGAATGGACACGTCACCAGGTGTCCTTCCTTTCAAGCGCCCTTTCTATAGTCGGGCATCTCCTCTCCGAGTAATCAAATTTTACGCCTAATCAAAATAAACGGATAAACAGGGCTAGAAGAACGTATTCTGAACAAAAAGTTATGAATCGAATATGTGGAGCTGAAATTTTTAGTATGTGTACAGTAAGCTCTAGCTTAATGAGAAGGAGAATTCTGGGTAGGTTGGCTGTCGAATTAGGGGGCAGCAGGCAATGGCGCAACC
The DNA here is from genome assembly GCA_021962125.1 of Bulinus truncatus. Classification (NCBI taxonomy): domain Eukaryota; kingdom Metazoa; phylum Mollusca; class Gastropoda; family Planorbidae; genus Bulinus; species Bulinus truncatus. The sequence goes on along the minus strand of JAGDYQ010000063.1, from coordinate 3,008,263 downwards.
AGGGGGGCAGGGGGACTTGAGCCCCTACCCCCCAGACCAAATCATCAAACACATTTTACTATATAAACTGTCTTTTTTCTATATGTGAGCCCCCCCCCCCAGCAATTTTTGCTGGTTGCGCCACTGGCCGCCGGTGTACATTTATGAAAATGAAATTTTGCTTTTTCAACAAGTTAAATCACAACACTGCCAGCACACATTCAAAACACTGTCACAACATTGTCAGCACACTGTCAAAACACTGTCACAACACAGTCAGCACACTGTCAAAACACTGTCACAACACTGTCAAAACACTGTCAAAACACTGTCACAACACTGCATGCACACTGTCAAAACACTGTCAGCACACTGTCAAAACACTGTCACAACACTGTCAAAACACTGTCAGCACACTGTCAGCACACTGTCAAAACACTGTCAAAACACTGTCACAACACTGTCACAACACTGTCACAACACTGTCACAACAACCAATATATGTATTGACTATGTGCGGCGACTGAAATATTGAATCCATTTAGAGGGTGTAGTGTAGGGGTACGTGTAAATCAGCTGACGGGCAGACTACGGCTTGCGGGCCAAATCAGGACCGTAGTGACCATTTTAAATAAATTTTGAAATTCGTTTCATTCATCTGTCACTCATCTGTCGTTCATCTGTCATTCATCTGTCATTCATCTGTCATTCATCTGTCATTCATCTCTCGTTCACCTGTCAATCATATATCATCTATTTGTCGTTCATCTGTCATTCATCTGTCATTCATCTGTCATTCATCTGTCGTTCATCTGTCATTCATCTGTCATTCATCTGCCGTTCATATGCCGTTCATATGTCAATCATCTGCCGTTTATCTGCCGTTCATCTGTCATTCGTCCGTCATTCATCTGTCATTCATCTGCCGTTCATCTGTCGTTCATCTGCCATTCATCTGTCATTCATCTGTCATTCATCTGCCATTCATCTGTCGTTCAAATGTCGTTCATCTGTTAACATCTGTCATTCATATATCATCCATCTGTCGTTCATCTGTCGTTCATATGCCGTTCATATGTCATTCATCTGCCGTTCATCTGTCATTCGTTCGTCATTCATCTGCCGTTCATCTGTCATTCATCTGCCATTCATCTGTCATTCATCTGCCGTTCATCTTTCGTTCATCTGTCATTCATCTGCCATTCATCTGTCATTCATCTGCCGTTCATCCGTCATTCATCTGCCGTTCATCTGTCATTCATCTGCCATTCATCTGTCATTCATCTGCCGTTCATCTGTCGTTCATCTGTCACTCATCTGTCGTTCATCTGCCGTTCATCTGTCATTCATCTGCCATTCATCTGTCATTCATCTGTCATCCATCTGCCATTCATTTGTCGTTCATCTGCCATTCATCTGTCGTTCATCTGCCATTCATCTGTCATTCATCTGCCGTTCATCTGTCATTCATCTGTCATTCATCTGCCGTTCATCTGTTATTCATCTGTCATTCATCTGCCGTTCATCTGTCATTCATCTGTCATTCATCTGCCGTTCATCTGTCAACATCTGTCATTCATATATCATCCATCTGTCGTTCATCTGTCATTCATATGCCATTCATCTGTCATTCATCTGTCATTTGTCTGCCATTCATCTGCCATCCATCTGTCATTCATCTGCCGTTCATCTGTCGTTCATCTGCCGTTATTCTGTCATTCATCTGCCGTTCATCTGTCGTTCATCTTTCGTTCATCTGTCATTCATCTGCCGTTCATCTGTCGTTCATCTGCCGTTCATCTGTCATTCATCTGCCGTTCATCTGTCATTGATCTGCCGTTCATCTGTCATTCATCTGCCGTTCATCTGTCAGTCGTCCGTCATTCATCTGTCATTCATCTGCCGTTCATCTGTTTATTCATCTGCCGTTCATCTGTCATTCATCTGCCGTTCATCTGTCATTCATCTGCCGTTCATCTGCCGTTCATCTGTCATTCATCTGCCGTTCATCCGACATTCATCTGCCGTTCATCTGTCATTCATCTGTCATTCATCTGTCGTTCATCTGTCATTCATCTGCCGTTCATCTGTCATTCATCTGTCATTCATCTGTCATTCACCTGCCGTTCATCTGTCATTCATCTGCCGTTCATCTGTCATTCATCTGCCGTTCATCTGTCATTCATCTGCCGTTCATCTGTCATTCATCTGCCGTTCACCTGCCGTTCATCTGTCATTCATCTGCCGTTCATCTATCATTCATCTGTCGTTCATCTGTCGTTCATCTGCCGTTCATCTGTCGTTCATCTGTCATTCATCTGTCATTCACCTGCCGTTCATCTGTCATTCATCTTTCGTTCATCTGTCATTCATCTGCCGTTCATCTGTCATTCATCTGCCGTTCATCTATCAGTCGTCCGTCATTCATCTGTCATTCATCTGCCGTTCATCTTCCGTTCATCTGTCAGTCGTCCGTCATTCATCTGTCGTTCATCTGCCGTTCATCTGTCATTCATCTGCCGTTCATCTGTCATTCATCTGCCGTTCATCTGTCATTCATCTGTCGTTCATCTGTCGTTCATATGCCGTTCATCTGTCATTCATCTGCCGTTCATCTGTCATTCATCTGTCGTTCATCTGTCGTTCATATGCCGTTCATATGTCATTCATCTGCCGTTCATCTGTCATTCGTTCGTCATTCATCTGCCGTTCATCTGTCATTCATCTGCCATTCATCTGTCATTCATCTGCCGTTCATCTGTTTATTCATCTGCCGTTCATCTGTCATTCATCTGCCGTTCATCTGTCATTCATCTGCCGTTCATCTGCCGTTCATCTGTCATTCATCTGCCGTTCATCCGACATTCATCTGCCGTTCATCTGTCATTCATCTGCCATTCATCTGTCATTCATCTGCCGTTCATCCGTCATTCATCTGCCGTTCATCTGTCATTCATCTGCCATTCATCTGTCATTCATCTGCCGTTCATCTGTCGTTCATCTGTCACTCATCTGTCGTTCATCTGCCGTTCATCTGTCATTCATCTGCCATTCATCTGTCATTCATCTGTCATCCATCTGCCATTCATTTGTCGTTCATCTGCCATTCATCCGTCGTTCATCTGCCATTCATCTGTCATTCATCTGCCGTTCATCTGTCATTCATCTGTCATTCATCTGCCGTTCATCTGTTATTCATCTGTCATTCATCTGCCGTTCATCTGTCATTCATCTGTCATTCATCTGCCGTTCATCTGTCAACATCTGTCATTCATATATCATCCATCTGTCGTTCATCTGTCATTCATATGCCATTCATCTGTCATTCATCTGTCATTTGTCTGCCATTCATCTGCCATCCATCTGTCATTCATCTGCCGTTCATCTGTCGTTCATCTGCCGTTCATCTGTCATTCATCTGCCGTTCATCTGTCGTTCATCTTTCGTTCATCTGTCATTCATCTGCCGTTCATCTGTCGTTCATCTGCCGTTCATCTGTCATTCATCTGCCGTTCATCTGTCATTGATCTGCCGTTCATCTGTCATTCATCTGCCGTTCATCTGTCAGTCGTCCGTCATTCATCTGTCATTCATCTGCCGTTCATCTGTTTATTCATCTGCCGTTCATCTGTCATTTATCTGCCGTTCATCTGTCATTCATCTGCCGTTCATCTGCCGTTCATCTGTCATTCATCTGCCGTTCATCCGACATTCATCTGCCGTTCATCTGTCATTCATCTGTCATTCATCTGTCGTTCATCTGTCATTCATCTGCCGTTCATCTGTCATTCATCTGTCATTCATCTGTCATTCACCTGCCGTTCATCTGTCATTCATCTGCCGTTCATCTGTCATTCATCTGCCGTTCATCTGTCATTCATCTGCCGTTCATCTGTCATTCATCTGCCGTTCACCTGCCGTTCATCTGTCATTCATCTGCCGTTCATCTATCATTCATCTGTCGTTCATCTGTCGTTCATCTGCCGTTCATCTGTCGTTCATCTGTCATTCATCTGTCATTCACCTGCCGTTCATCTGTCATTCATCTTTCGTTCATCTGTCATTCATCTGCCGTTCATCTGTCATTCATCTGCCGTTCATCTATCAGTCGTCCGTCATTCATCTGTCATTCATCTGCCGTTCATCTTCCGTTCATCTGTCAGTCGTCCGTCATTCATCTGTCGTTCATCTGCCGTTCATCTGTCATTCATCTGCCGTTCATCTGTCATTCATCTGCCGTTCATCTGTCATTCATCTGCCGTTCATCTGCCGTTCATCTGTCGTTCATCTGTCATTCATCTGTCATCCACCTGCTGTTCATCTGTCGTTCATCTTTCGTTCATCTGTCATTCATCTGCCGTTCATCTGTCATTCATCTGCCGTTCATCTGTCATTCATCTGCCGTTCATTTGTCAGTCATCCGTCATTCATCTGTCATTCATCTGCCTTTCATCTGTCGTTTATCTGCCGTTCATCTGCCATTCATCTGCCGTTCATCTGTCATTCATCTGTCATTCATCGGTCGTCAAGATGTATCCAATATTAATCTTTTTTCCCCCTATAGGCAACACAAACCTAGACCCTTGTTCAACTAACAGTGCTTACACAGCGCATATTTCCGGTAAATGTTTCATTTTAATCAACCAGACGTTTACCTGGCACGGAGCTATGGTAAGACAATGTCCGATTCCTTTTTCAATTGCTCTGTTTTCATTCCTCTCAATTATCCTATGACTGATCATATATCGCTCACTGTTTCACAACCAAATAGTATCACTTGCATTCTATATCTTCGGTGTTTATAAATTTGGCTTCTCATTGATCTGATTCAAGTGGAGCGGTGTGTTCGATAACTCAGAATCCATTTACAATCATTTACAATCATTTACAATCAATTACAATCATTTACAAACATTTACAGTCAATTACAATCATTTACAATCATTTACAATCAATTACAATCATTTACAATCATTTACAATCATTTACAAACATTTACAGTCAATTACAATCATTTACAATCATTTACAATCATTGATGATCGGTTTTGGCACTGATCACTTCAGGTCGATAGTCTACTAGTTAAAAAGGCTGGATCAATATACAAAACATGTCTGTTGTATCATGACTGTAGTTTCAAGTCTGTAGTATCATATCTGTAGTATCGTGTCTGTATTATCATGTCTGTTGTATCATGTCTGTTGTATCATGTCTGTAGTATCATGTCTGTAGTATCATGTCTGTTGCATCAATTTATGTTGTCTCATTTTTGTTATATCATGTATGTTGTATCATGTCTGTAGTATCATGTATGTTGTATCATGTCTGTAGTATCATGTCTGTAGTATCATGTCTGTAGTATCATGTCTGTAGTATAATATCTGTAGTATCATGTATGGTGTATCATGTCTGTTGTATCATATCTGTTGTATCATGTCTGTTCATGTCTGTAGTATCATGTCTGTAGTATCATGTCTGTTGTATCATGTCTGTAGTATCATGTCTGTAGTATCATGTCTGTAGTATAATATCTGTAGTATCATGTATGGTGTATCATGTCTGTTGCATCGTGTCTGTTGTATCATTTCTGTTATATCATGTCTGTAGTATCATGTATGTTGTGTCATGTCTCTTCATCGTGTCTGTGCCACACCCACTACTTAAAATTTTAATTAACAAATGTATTACATGTAAAAGATTGAAATAATTTTTGTCAAAGAACATAGCATAATAAGAATAAAAGAAATCATATTTTTTTATTTGTTCACATATGCCAGGATTACTGCCGATCCAACTTCAACAATGGAACTTTGGCTGAACCAACCAAAGACATGGATATGAATGCTACCATTGATTTTGTCAAGTCACTTGGAATAACAGGTTAGCTTATGTTTTGAATTGAGCCCTTGTTTGAACATTACCTTTAATGCATATGTATAGTTCAGTCTTAGTTGGAACATTGCCTTTAATGTGTACTAGCCGTCCCGCGGCGTAGCATACGCCACCTTATCAATCAATATAATTACTGTAATTATATTTTTAAATAATCCATCAAACAAAATAACAGGCTGACCCTCAATCCACCCCTTTCCCCAGCACACTATAGTGTAATTTTTTTTAGACTTGCTCAACCCAGCTTACGTTTCTTTTAGTATAACCTTCACCCTACAGTACCTACACTATTCAGTACAGATGGATGTTGTGTAATACGTACATATTCGGAAACCGTTACCATTTGTTTACAATCTATATTAATACACCATAATTGAGTCTTTTTTGGAACATTGCCTTTGCAGTCCTAGGTTTTGTAGAATATGATACAATCATGTACGATTCTAACATATTTAGAACGATAAAAAAAAAGCAATCTCGTATGATCCTAAAGTATCTAGAACAGAGATTCACAACCGTTTTTAGCGGATGTAGCCCAGAGGGTGTGAACATATGTCTGCGAGTACCTCTCACACGTAAGTTCGCGAATTAATGTAATTATTTCCGTACGGTCCTGAATTAGGTTGATCAATGTAACGTACTTTATTTAAAAAATCGATTTAAATCATGTTTTATTGAGTACCAGATTAAGTTCTCTGTTTAGTAATTACATTTATATTCACGAAATAATTTATCTTTGAGAGTCCAAAGGACTGGGATTGATTTCAATAATCCTAACTTTCATTCCCGCGCTTTTGGCAGACAAGACTAACAGGAAACCTACGATTTCATTGCAGCACTCGATTGAACATTAATTTGTTTAAATAGCAACACATCAATAGTTTATTCTTATTTTATTTTACTTATCTAATATAAATAGTCAAACTTACATTTTTGGCGCCTTAAGCCATAGTAGATGTGGGGTCTGACCACAGTAGATGTGGGGTCTGTGGCCATAGTAGATGTGGGGCATGTGGCCATAGTAGATGTGGGGTATGTGACCACAGTAGATGTGGGGTATGTAGCCATAGTAGATGTGGGGTCTGTGGCCATAGTAGATGTGGGGCATGTGGCCACAGTAGATGTGGGGTCTGTGGCCATAGTAGATGTGGGGTCTGTGGCCATAGTAGATGTGGGGTCTGTGGCCATAGTAGAAGTGGGGTCTGTGGCCATAGTAGATGTGGGGTCTGTGGCCATAGTAGAAGTGGGGTCTGTGGCCATAGTAGATGTGGGGTCTGACTACAGTAGATGTGGGTTCTGTTGCCATAGTTGATGTGGGGTCTGTTGCCATAGTAGATGTAAGGTCTGACTACAGTAGATGTGGGGTCTGTGGCCATAGTAGATGTGGGGTCTGTGGCCATAGTAGATGTGGGGTCTGTGGCCATAGTAGATGTGGGGTCTGTGGCCATAGTAGATGTGGGGCCTGTGGCCATAGTAGATATGGGGTCTGTGGCCATAGTAGATGTGGGGTCTGTGGCCATAGTAGATGTGGGGTCTGTGACCATAGTAGATGTGGGGTCTGACAACAGTTGATGTGAGGTCTGTGGCCATAATAGATGTGGGGTCTGTGGCCATAGCACATGTGGGGTCTGACTACAGTTGATGTGAGGTCTGTGGCCATAGTAGATGTGGGGTCTGTGGCCATAGTAGATGTGGGGTCTGTGGCCACAGTAGATGTGTGGGTCTGTGGCCATAGTAGATGTGAGGTATGTGGCCATAGTAGATGTTGTGCCTGTGGCCACAGTAGATGTGGGGTCTGTGGCCATAGTAGATGTGGAGTCTGACTACAGTAGATGTGAGGCATGTGGCCATAGTAGATGTGAGGCATGTGGCCATAGTAGATGTGAGGCATGTGGCCATAGTAGATGTGAGGCATGTGGCCATAGTAGATGTGGGGCCTGTGGCCATAGTAGATGTGAGGCATGTGGCCATAGTAGATGTGAGGCATGTGGCCATTGTAGATGTGAGGCATGTGGTCATAGTAGATGTGGAGTCTGTGGCCATAGTAGATGTGAGGCATGTGGCCATAGTAGATGTGGGGTCTGTGACCATAGTAGATGTGGGGTCTGTGGCCACAGTAGATGTGGGGGTCTGTGGCCATAGTAGATGTGAGGTATGTGGCCATAGTAGATGTTGTGCCTGTGGCCACAGTAGATGTGGGGTCTGTGGCCATAGTAGATGTGGAGTCTGACTACAGTAGATGTGGGGTCTGTGGCCACAGTAGATGTGGGGTCTGTGGCCACAGTAGATGTGGGGTCTGTGGCCATAGTAGATGTGGTGTCTGTGGCCACAGTAGATGTGGGGTCTGTGGCCATAGTAGATGTGGGGCCTGTGGCCATAGTAGATGTGGGGCATGTGGCCATAGTAGATGTGGGGCCTGTGGCCATAGTAGATGTGGTGTCAGTGGCCACAGTAGATGTGGAGTCTGTGGCCATAGTAGATGTGGGGCATGTGGCCATAGTAGATGTGGGGTCTGTGGCCATAGTAGAGGTGGGGCCTGTGGCCATAGTAGATGTGGGGTCTGTGGCCATAGTAGATGTGGGGTCTGTGGCCATAGTAGATGTGGGGGTCTGTGGCCAGAGTAGATGTGGGGCCTGTGGCCATAGTAGATGTGGGGTCTGTGGGCATAGTAGATGTGGGGTCTGTGGATATAGTAGATGTGGGGTCTGTGGCCATAGTAGATGTGGGGTCTGTGAATCTAGTAGATGTGGAGGTCTGTGGATATAGTAGATGTGGAGGTCTGTGGATATAGTAGATGTGGGGTCTGTGGCCATAGTAGATGTGGGGTCTGTGGCCATAGTAGATGTGGGGTATGTGGCCATAGTAGATGTGGGGCATGTGGCCATAGTAAATGTGGGGTCTATGGAAAGTTACGTTGAGGGGGGGTATATTTGAGGTTTTAATGCAAAAACACTGAGTGACTCTTAACTATTAAGTTGTATCTTTAGCTTATGGCGTCAAAATTGTATCAAAATGTTAAGCTTGCAATAGAGTTATTTTAATACTAGTAATCACACTTTGGAGTTGGAAGAAACTTTAAATTTCTTTTAGGGCACAAAGAATTTAAAGTCCTGACAGGGGCACTTATTATTTGGGCTCTGGGCAGCCACTCAGGTGGCCCATTCACATAATCCACTTTGTTGGCCCATTCACAAGATTCACTTAATTAGCCCATTAACAATATCCACTTAGATGATTCATTCACAAAATCCACTTTTTTGGCCCATTCACAAAATCCACTTTGTTGGCCCATTCACGTAATCCACTTTGTTGGCCCATTCAGGTAATCCACTGTGTTGGCCTATCCAAAGGAAAGGCTCCTGATTGTACTGTTAAGTTTATTTTCGTTTTCAACAATTTGTTACAGAGAGTACATGGATCGGCGCTAACGATATTGACAAAGAAAAAAATTTCGTTTGGGCGTCCAATAACGCTCCAATGACGTCATCTCTATGGGCTGACAATCAGCCCGACGACAGCAACGGTAATGAAGACTGCATTGTGATTTGGTACGTGGATAGGATCAATGACGTCAATGACGCTCCTTGTGACTACAATGCCTACTCTCTATGCCAAACAGGTTTCTCTCTTGTTTTGCTATTCCAAACTTTAAAAAAAAAAAACAAGTGTCTGTGTTTTAGCGTGTGTTGTGAATATGCAATCATTTATAGAGTCATTTTTTATTTACATTAGTAAAAAGTAAAAACATAAAACACATAGTTGTATTTTTTTTAAAGATTCTTCTTGAGAAAAACAATAACAACTTCACAACTCGACAATTTCACGGCTCGACAACTTAACAACTCGACAACTTCACAACTCGACAACTTCATAACTCGACAACTTCTCGGCTCGACAACTTCACAACTCGAAAACTTCACAATTCGACAACTTCACAACTCGACAACTTCATAACTCGACAACTTCAAAACTCGACAACTTCATAACTCGACTACTTTACTGCTCGACAACTTCACGGCTTGACAACTTCACAACTCGACAACTTCATAACTCGACAACTTCACGGCTCGACAACTTCACGGCTCGACAACTTCACAACTCGACAACTTCACAACTCGACAACTTCACAACTCGACAACTTCACAACTCGACAATTTCACAACTCGACAACTTCATAACTCGACAACTTCACGGCTCGTAAACTTCACGGCTCGACAACTTCATAACTCGACAACTTTACAACTCGACAACTTCACAGCTTGACAACTTCACAACTCGACAACTTCACAACTCGACAAAGCAAGGATTGATTACCTATAATTCATTCTTTTGGCAATAGTTGGTTGAATGAATAAGAATTAAAATGAGTTATGTCCATATCGGTCACAAATAAACTTGTTCAATATTTCAGATCCCTGCAGTTCTATATTCCCTGGCTCTGTCTATGGATACGGTCAGTGTTTTAAATATTTTGACCAGCAACTGACCTGGGAAGAAGCCAAAGTGAGTTCACTTAATGTCAATGTATTAAAATACCAAGAAGTTTGCAGAATAATTTGACAATAATTAATGTGTCTTCTAATGCTTCAATTAAGTTTTAGGCTTTTTTTCCAAAAAAGGGCCGCTTTCAATATTTATATCTATTAAATCTTTGACTAACGGGGGGGCCCTTCCACATCTCTTAATTCTCTGCCTATTGATAGGGCCAACTAAGTGGATCTTGTGAGTCGGCCAACTAAGTGGATCTTGTGAATGGGCCAACTAAGTGGATCTTGTGAATGGGCCAATTAAGTGGATCTTGTGAGTCGGCCAACTAAGTGGATCTTGTGAGTCGGTCAACTAAGTGGATCTTGTGAATCGGCCAACTAAGTGGATCTTGTCAATGGGCAAATTAAGTGGATCTTGTCAATGGGCCAACTAAGTGGATCTTATCAATGGGCCAACTAAGTGGATCTTGTGAATGGGCCAATTAAGTGGATCTTGTGAGTCGGCCAACTAAGTGGATCTTGTGAGTCGGTCAACTAAGTGGATCTTGTGAATCGGCCAACTAAGTGGATCTTGTCAATGGGCAAATTAAGTGGATCTTGTCAATGGGCCAACTAAGTGGATCTTATCAATGGGCCAACTAAGTGGATCTTGTGAGCGGCCAACTAAGTGGATCTTGTGAATCGGTCAACTAAGTGGATCTTGTGAATCGGCCAACTAAGTGGATCTTGTCAATGGGCCAACTAAGTGGATCTTGTGAATCGGCCAACTAAGTTGATCTTGTGAATCGGCCACCTAAGTGGAGATTGTGATCTGGCCCCAATAGAGCTACTGATGCAACTGCTTTATTTAATTAATCAGATTATTTAATACGCCTTACTGCTTTATGCACTGAATATTGTCTCATATACAATGGGCCTCCGTGAAGTGGGCCTGCTGGGCCCAAGTACCGAGACGACCCTGAATGCTAATTACTCCATAGGTAGCCACTAATAAAAGTTATTTTCTTCCCTTCAGAAACAGTGCCTGGAGAAGAATTCACACTTGGCTGAGCCAGAAACAGGTGAAATGCAGCAGTTACTTTTGTCTTACCTGGGTGAAAGATCAGGCAAGTAGCTACCAAAATGATGATGACACTGAACGACAATGACCGTGGATATCTAAAACTTAGAATAGTTTGTTTCTGTAGGGCTCGGGGCCGAGTGGAGGGGATCCAAAGAAAAGCAACAGAAAATTTCAATATATTTTTTTTAAAATATTATCCAACGTCCTATTTGAAAGTGTGTTTCATGGTTAAAAACGATTTTTTTGGGGTCTATTGTTCTAATAATTTAACTCGGAAATCACTATTACTTAATAATTTTTATAGGCTATAAAGTTTCCATTAACCCATCAGCCCAAATGGTTCCGTTAGGATGCATTTTTAAAAAATTGGGTTGTCCTCCTGGACTAAGAAACGTCATACAGATGTCATTCGCTGATGCTTTGGTATTAAATATGAGTACATATTGCAGTCAGTATTCGTACATTGTGTAGACAATATTGGTACATTGTGTTGTTAATATGTCTACATTGATTATTTTATTATTATTATTATTATTATATTATGGTATATTTGTGGTTAATGTCGGTACATTGAGTAATTAATATTGGTAGGCTACACTCAGTGGCGCAACCAGGGGGAGGGGGCAGGGAGGCAAGAGCCCCCCACCCCCCAGGCTAAATCATCAGTATATAATTTACGTTATAAAGTTACAAAAAAGACTGTCAAACTGTCTTTTTTCATAATGTGAGCCCCCAGCATTTTTTGCTGGTTGCGCCACTGGCTACACTGGTTGTGTAATATTGTACATTGTGTATTAAATATCGGTACATTTTTAGTTTATTTTGTTTTTTACTCAGCCTGGATTGGAGCTAATAATACACTTAGGTGGTTGGTCAGCAACAGTATAGTAAACACTAGCTTCAACATGCAGGTGGGAGTTAGCTATACAACTTTTATTTTGTGGACATACACCACAATAGCTGGTGTAGTGTGGCAAGCCAGGTTCGGTCAAGAAATTCACGGCTTCGTCTGTCAAACAGGTAGTCGACTCACTGTCATATTTCACTTTATTTATGTTGTTGTAAACGTTATGCTGTCATAGCCAGGTAATGTTTTTGAATGCCACAGCTATTATATTTTGATTTACAATGTATATCATGTATTGCACAAGTTAGATACTGTATGTAGAGTAGTGATCCCCAACCTATATTACATGGTGCATTAATCATTGTAGCGAGGTTCTTTTTTAAATACTTGTAGTCTTGGACAATGTACGGGTCGTGCGGGTCCTGACCCTACCAAAAAACAAGCCACTGGTTTTCGACCCTACCAAAATGTGGGGGCAGACATACCAATTTTCATCGTCCCTAATATTTTGGACCCTACCAACTTCAAACATACTGGTTGCGCCCCTGCATGTAGTGGATGTGACATTACAGCAGTGAACAAACATTAATACACGAAGCAGACGCCAATTGACAGGAAGAATAATATCTAATTCATTAATATAACTGCGTGAACATGAACTGACATATAACGGTGAACTCAGGAGGGAGTGCAATAACCACTGTCTGGATAAAACTACAACATGCATCCGCCATACTGCGATGCCCAAAACTGATTTCACAACTGCTAATATAGGACACGTGCTCCCCGCTGTTAGAAATGACGTATGCACGTAGAACTCAGAATGATATATCAACGCGATGGTGGAATGACGTCATAGCAGATGTGGTGGGCGGGGCCTACCAATTGCGTAATCAAACTCTGACTATACTATCTACAGTCATGAAGCCCTCCGGACTTATTTATTTACTTCAAACTCCTTTCCTGATGAATTTTTTTTATTTTCTTTTTTATATTTGTGTGAAGTCCATTGTTTCTTCAGCCAATAATTACCACAAAGTGTGACGTGCGTAAACCTACATACTACCTACATACTACCTACATACAACCAACATACTACCATCATACTACCAACATACTAACAACATGCTACCAACATACTAACAACATACTACCAACATAATACCAGCGTACTACCAACATACTACCATCATACTACCAACATACTAACAACATGCTACCAACATACTAACAACATACTACCAACATAATACCAACATACTACCAACACACTACCAACGTACTGCCGATCGACTTCTCATTATTAAAAATATGTAAACAAAGCTATGTCCAGGTGTTGAAAAAACATGGTCCAACAGTTTTATTAGTGGAACTACCTAGTATAGTAAACAAAGCTTAGTTCAGCTGTCTCAAGAATGTGAGAGTCGGTCAAAGAGATAGCTTAGTAAACAAAACACGGTCCTACAGTTTCATATGGGGAAGTACCTAGTATAGTAAACAAAGCTTAGTCCAGGTGTGTCAAGAATGTGAAAGAAGGTCACAGAGATAGCGTAGTAAACAAAACACGGTCCAACAGTTTTATTAGGGGAACTACCTAGTATAGTAAACAAAGCTTAGTCCAGCTGTCTCAATAAGGGGAAAAGCCAGTCCAAACAGTAGACAGGAGCTATATCCCCTAGTGCAGCGATGGCTAACCTCATGTACTTCACAGCCGAGTTGTGTACTAGTTTTTTTAATTACAAATACTTTATTTTCTTGAGTACTTGTACTCGTACTTGCCACCTTGGATACTTGTACTAGTATTCGTACTAAGTCATTTGCACTTTGTACTCTGACTTGTACTGGTAATTTTATAAACGAGTGTACTTATACACCTACTTGCACTTTGGGTACTTTTACTTGCATAGCCAGTATTTACGGACTGCTAAATTCATGAAATTATTCCCGCCAACCACTCAGTTTTTTAAATTATTTCCGCCAACCACCCAGTTCTTGAAATTATTTCCGCCAGCCACCCAGTTCTTGACTTTATTCCCGCCAGCCACTCAGTTCTTGAAATTATTTCCGCCAACCACCCAGTTCTTGACTTTAATCCCGCCAGCCACTCAGTTCTTGAAATTATTCCCGCCAACCACCCAGTTCTTGAAATTATTCCCGCCAACCAACCAGTTATTGAAATTATTTCCGCCAACCACCCAGTTCTTGACTTTATTCCCGCCAACCACCCAGTTCTTGACTTTAATCCCGCCAGCCAATCAGTTCTTGAAATTATTTCCGCCAACCACCCAGTTCTTGACTTTATTCCCGCCAACCACCCAGTTATTGAAATTATTTCCGCCAACCACCCAGTTCTTGACTTTATTCCCGCCAACCACTCAGTTCTTGAAATTATTTCCGCCAACCATCCTGTTCTTGAAATTATTTCCGCCAACCATCCAGTTCTTGAAATTATTTCCGCCAACCATCCAGTTCTTGAAATTATTTCCGCCAACCATCCAGTTCTTGAAATTATTTCCGCCAACCATCCAGTTCTTGAAATTATTTCCGCCAACCACCCAGTTCTTGAAATTATTTCCGCCAACCATCCAGTTCTTGAAATTATTTCCGCCAACCATCCAGTTCTTGAACCACTTTATTTCCGCCAACCAACCACTTCTTGATTACTTAGCACCAACCACTTTATTACTTGAAATTATTTCCGCCAACCACCCAGTTATTGACTTTATTCCCGCCAACCACTTTATTAAATTATCCGCCAACCACCCAGGTATTGACTTTATTCCCGCCAACCACCAGTTACTTGAACAACTTTATTTCCGCCAACTACTAGATTCATTAATGTTAACCACTTTATTCATTGGCACCAACCAAATTTATTACTTACCATCAACCACTTTATTACTTAGCACCAACCACTTTATTACTTAGCACCAACCACTTTATTACTTAGCACCAACCACTTCATTACTTAGCACCAACCACTTTATTACTTAGCACCAACCACTTTATTACTTAGCACCAACCACTTCATTACTTAGCACCAACCACTTTATTATTTAGCACCAACCACTTTATTACTTAGCACCAACCACTTTATTACTTACCACCAACCACTTTATTACTTAGCACCAACCGCTTTATTACTTACCACCAACCACTTTATTACATAGCACCAACCACTTTATTATTTAACACCAACCACTTTATTACTTAGCGCCAACCACTTTATTACTTATCATCAACCACTTTCAGAGGAAACCGTCAATATAAGCGTATAGCGTATAACGTTAAAAAAGCTAGAAATCACAAAAAAAGAATCTTATTTTAAAAAATCGGTTACTCTTAAGCATGTAATCGCTATTACATATTTTCCCTTGCAGTCTAGCATAGTTATGTTGCTGACCAAGTAAGTTCCTCTGACCACCGGCTACCGACTGGTGTAAAAATAATGTATAATATTATGGAGATTTGTCTAATCGACTGCAGACTATTGCAAGAGACAAATATATTTTTTTAAATGGCCAGCATACCAATAAAAATACACCCCAATCAGTGTTTCCCCTACTAAGACAGTGTTTCTCAAATTATGGTAAGCGTGCCCCAGAGAGTACGCAACGAGTTTGTCGTGGGTGCTCTACTGAGCTGAGGAAACCAGGACCGTAAAAATATCATGCAGGTTGTTTTTTTTTTAATTAGGGGTATTAGAAAATAAAACGGGAGGTGGGGAGGTACACAGATGTCAAAATTCTGGTGCTAAACCAACGGTGTCTACTATTTACACACAGCGGCTGTTGCCCCCGACCCCCGGCTCTATGTGGCTGTATTCCCCAACGTATCGACGAACAGTTCAGTGAAGGGGATACTTCAAGTGACCGCCGGCTACAACAAGGTCATGTACTTAAGGTTCAAGGTCAGGTACAACAAAAGTTCACAGAACACAACAATATTACCTCTGGCACCACGTAGAGCTGTCAAATTTGAAGTTGGTGAAAGTGTTTTCTTGAACTCAACAGGTAGTGTCTGTAACTAAGAGTCATTTAACATTGTCTTTCAGTCATTCCACAGCTTACATCAAAATGAATTTCAGAAAAAACTATTGTAATATGCCATTGAGATCTGCAAAATAAATATAATATGCCATTGAGATCTGCAAAATAAATATAATACACAAGCTTTTATAAAAAAAAGAAGAATAATACCTGAAGGTAATATATAAAAACCATCAGTATTACAATATTAAGGATACACCCTCAATTCAATAAGTAATCAGATTAAGGCAGGGTGGGGCAAGAGAAATGTTTAAGTATAGGGCCAAACTACCCCCTCCTCTACCCCATCTATATCTATGAGAGGAGGGGGGGGGAGGGATCAATTGATATTTCAGGTCACGGCTTAAGTAACCACTATGTCTCCCGTGGTGCCTCCATGGCCATCGCACTAGCCGATAAACACTAAACACTATCGGCTATAGTGGCACCATAAATACAACCGTCCCATCAATGGTTTATAGGATCAAAGAGGTTTCACCTCATCCTTACAGGGGCGTCACACACCCCCATCTATATGTCTAAGTATAGGGACATGCTGACCCCCCCCCCCCAACCCATGTATCAGTTCAATTAAAACATCGCGAAGTTAAACACAAAAAAATGCGTTTGTTCGAATCCGGTAATTTAATAGTGTAAGTGATCCATGTGCGTTGGTGTAAACTGATCGCGGCAGGGGAGGAAGTGGGGGTGGGCGGTGAAGGTAGGTAACAATCACTGTGACTAATTCAAGCAGCTCTAGGTGTGGCTTAAGTGCGGTGTTTAAAGTGGCCTTTGTGTCTCTTCCAGATGTCTCAAATTGAGTTTAAATTTCACTCTAGCGCGCCCAAGGGTTCCCTTAGGCTCGGGGGGGGGGGCAATGAGAAGCTACTGGTCTAATGGTATAAAACACGGCCCTGTTTCCCCTCTTCCTGTCATAGAACTTGATAACTTTGAGTAGAACGTTCATTTTTTTTATACGAATGAATGTCCGATTGAAATAGAACCTAAGGGCGCCCCGAGCTTAAAGGGTGCCCAGAGCGCTATAGAGTAATTTACGTGGGAAGATATTGTTATCAACACAACGACTTTGGTATCCCACCGGGCTCCGCACATAATAAGGCCGGCTCTGGAGGAGAAAATGGCGGATAGTGTGTGTAAGGGTGTCAAGTCTATCTTGCACAAATTGAAAGATCATTTTAAATAGTTGTTTTTAAACCTAAGTGCTACATGAGTTAATTTTGTTTAAATACACCACAAAGATTAAAATCTTTAATTATTCTATTCGATTCACAATACACCTTATGTAGCAATGAAGTAATCTCCTACATTCATCTAAGCAGATATCTATGATGTCTACGTAGAGATTTACGCTAGCCAGCCGGTCACCATTGTCCAGTACATAACTGACCAGTCGCTGACCCTGGCTAGTTCAACCTTGATCTACCCTGCACCCGTGGATAATACCCTTCAAAAAACAATCCTGACGTCATATCTCCTTGTGTCAACTTCGCCATTCACGAACGGTAACTCTAGCTGAACGAAATAAAAATTTATTTATTTCATTCAGAGTTATCTGTTCCTTGTTAACCCGCAACAGTGTCTCATAACTTGCTTAGCAAGAAAATAAAGTATTATACTTGCTGGCATGCTACAAGATGCAATAAATATTATTTTTAACTTAGCAATACTGAACAATCTATTTTCATATTTAGATGTTTCTGGATTAATATTTAATTATTTTATAAAACAGCCATAACATTGACAGTAACCTCCATGTCTAACTTGAAAGCGGACGTAACTCTGGTCTTCAATGCTCAAGACACAGAAAGAGTTGTCATCCTTGGGAACAATCAAATATCACTTAGGTACAATGCTTTGAATGTACTCAAAAAGTAATTAAAAATAAAAATGAGGAATTTTAGTTTACGTTTAAAAACAAGCAATTAAGCCTGTTCCATTCTGGACACAGGACGTGTTAGCGCATTTTCGTATTATGTATCAGTACGTATGCTATCTTTCAGTAAATATTTGTAAATTTTGGAAATGTTTACAAATTCAATTGTGTAATGCATATATCTGAAAAAAGATATTAAAAAGACGTTTCTTTATAATTGAAAACAAAATTATTTTCTCTTAAATCTAACTACAAGTGGTTTGTGGTCACTGAAATAGGACTCATAATTGAAACATTCTAAATTGTAGTCATTTAATCGTCCGAAAACTCCGTCAATTGTTGTTTTATATAAAGTACGGGAAGTAAGTCATGTTGAATAACTGTTACAAAAATAAATAATGATTACGCCCCTTTGATTAGCTTTTATTAGTTATATTTAAAATATAAGCAAAACGGTACATAAAATACTCTTATATTTTGGCCCTGAGAGGTCAAATCGCAAAATGGACTTTTGATGTACACTTGGCAGGCCAAGACCTACACAATGATATATACATCATGGGTCTAGGACTTATGGTTGCTTAGATATAGGGCGCTCCATTGTTAATATAGCTTATATTGTAAAAAACGGTACTTTATAAGGCCCCTTTTACGGCCCTGAGAGATCAGATCGCGAAATGGAAAAAAGTCATTTCTTGGCAGGCCAAGACCTACAAAATGATATATACATCATGGGTCTAGGAATTATGGTTGTTGAGATCTAGGGTGATGACGGACAGACGGACAGACAGACGGACAGACAGACAGACAGACAAAACGGGGACAATAGAGCATTTTTTTTCGAAAATGCTGTAAAAATGGTGGTTAATTTAAAACTGTACCCACAAATATTACTTAGTTGAAAATATCCTTAGTTTTTCTTTAAATTAATTTTTACAGTGTATAAATTTATTTTCAAAAACAACACATTATGATTAAATCCGTCATTCTTGTGAACAATCGTGTCTTGCTAAATTCTTTTGAAATAACTGAATTAATAATTATTTTTTTTTAACTTCTAGTCACAGGCTCTCTTTATGTAACATAACTTAGTTAACTACTTACGGAATTTTGTTATTTATAATTATTGTAAAGATGTTTTATGCATACCAACTCTTTGATAACATTAATAATAGTGAGACTATTTAAGAAAAAAAATACCTAGGTAGATATGACTGTGGACATTCTACTTTGACCAATTTAGCTGATGTATTTGCAAAAGGCATTGTAGTTCTGGTATTGTGTGAAGTCCCTGTAAGGATGAGATGAAATCTCTTAGATCCTATAAACCACTTATGGGACGGGTTTTATGGTGCCCTTTTTTCATCCCCACCATAGCCGATAGTGCAATGGCCATGGGGGCACCACGGGAGATTTATCGAGAACTTGAACCAAGACCTGAAAAATATTTCCTTGGTCCTCACCGGAGATCGAACCAGGTACCTTTAGGTCGACAGTCGAGAGCATTACCCCACGACGGATGCTATGGTAGGGCACTTTTGTTTCGCCCACAACCTCCCTGCTTCATTATTGGCCTCATTGTGGGCTAAACATCAACGCGTCTTTTCTCAGATATAAAAAGATAATAACCAGTAAACGTCTGCTGGAACAGTGGTCTCCCCAACCCACGGGTCGCGGACCAGTACCGGCCCGTGGGTCGAATGGTTATCTGGGCCGCCCTTTAAACATTAAATTATCTCCCTTTTTTTATTTACTGTGGTGTATTTCTCTCGGGGATTGTGTGACTTTTCATGGACGACAGGTTAATCAACACACCCCCTCCCCTTCTTTCTTACTGCGGGCCGCAGTGACACTATCAAATGCTGACCGGTCCGTGGCGAGAAAAAAAGGTTGGGGGCCACTGCACAACTGCTAAAAAGATCATTTTTAAAACAATTTGGCTTAAAAAGTCACTTGGTGTTCATTTAGATGGATCTATATTTTATAAGATACAGGTTTTTATCCCAAAGCGCCCAATGAACCGCATCTGTCTTTCCATGTATCACTACACCTATCGGTCAGTTGCAATCAACAGGCGTTGTAGAAGGGCACTACAATAAATAAACCAGTCTATCGTCCTCATTTCAATCCATTTTTTTTTATTTCACATGGCAATACACAGCCAAGTTGAAACCATCAGCACAACTCTAGACTCCCTGTACCAGAGTTTAAATATAGACATGAAAACACATCTGGATGGAACATATCTATATTCAACTCAACCTGTGCAAGTTCTTCTCAGTACAACTGCAGTAAGTTATGAGGTTTATAAATTGCATTTTTTAATTACACTTCATTACATCTGTGATTTAATAATATGTCAGTGCGTGGGTGGACCAAATACGTCACAACTGCAGTCAGATTTAAAAACAATAATATTATGTACACTAAGTCAATACGTGAACTCCCCGTCATAACTCAATTTTCTTGTTATAATGAGAATATTCTTTTAACTTGTCTACTTATCAAAATTTCAATCCAATATTTGATTTATTATTACTATTATTTTTTTTTAATATTGAAATCGGTCTTTAATAATTAGTGTAAATATTGATCATAGAAAAATTCCAATAGTTTATGTTTGCTACAGCCGACAGAAGTAATGACGTAAAGACCAATATATTAAAGTAATAATGAGCTACATGTTGTAATTTTCGTTCTACATTTCATGTTAAAATGAGGGAATGGGATGTTTTAAAGCAGTTTTTCTATGTTTGGCTCCACCCGCAACTCCCAAGATTGCGTGTCAAATGAAACTCAGTTCATATTTAAATAAACAGAGATAACGCAATAAAAGAAACAAAGTGCTGTTAACTTTTAAAGATAAAAAAAAAATTAGCTGAGATTTGTTAACATTAATATTAAAATAAGTTTCTATATATGTTAATTTACTTAAAAACTCAAGAGTCAAATCTCCAATGATTCTTCCCTTGATGAGTTACTTCCCCTGACACATATCAGCCATGAGTATTTCATTTTCTCCACCACACAAGAGAGAAAAACTGTCGTCAGGTGTCAGGCGGTATATGGATGGACTCTAATTACATGGGTAAGTCATGTGACTCTGATTACATGGGTATGTCATGTGGATAATTTTCAATGTATGCATGTGACATCTATCATTGTGTAGATTCATATCACATGATAATATTAAACTATGACTTGCACGGTGCACACCAGAGATGAGCGGACAGCGGTCGCGTCCGCTTGCGGTCGCAGATCCGCAGAATTTTTTTCCGAATCCGCGGACTGACAGCGGATGCTTCGTATGGTTAAGTTGCGGACTCGCGGACTGACGCGGATCTTCTTTAGCGTTACCATAAAAAATTTCAAGTCATTTAAACAGCTAAATTTCAGCAATGCGGACGCGCGGACTGACTGCAAACCAATCTTGTAAGATTCTGCGGACGCGGATCATTGATAGAAATCCATGGACGGACGCGGACGTTAAATTTCAAGATCCGCACACCTCTGGTGTTCACCAGATTTCAGGTCAAGTTTACAAATAAACATGTTTACCGTTTGTCTCTAGAGATTTCTGTCCGATTTCGTCACAGGCTGATATTATTTAAAGCTGATCCAAATTAATTCCTTTTAAAAACGTAATAATATCCAACAACAGATGTTCCCAAAAGAAAAAAAACCTTTAGTAAACAGAAATATAAAACCAATGATCCATATTGTTACGGCCTTATCACCTTTATAGAAAAATTCGTTTCTTGCTATACCAAAACTGACCACATATTCGGATCCAGGGACCAGCCAAGGAACTATCCACTTAAACGATTTCCCGCCGCTTGGTCAGTATTACATACACAAACACACACACAAACACACACACACATACAAACACAAACACACATACCGAAGTGGCTAGCAGTCGCCAAAGTATTCATCCAAGTCAATTCGCTTATCATGCAATAACGAAAAAAACACACACACACGCACGCACACAAGTATCTAGTCATCACATGTGGGGGAGGAACAGGCGAGATCATCAATGAAAGAAAAGCGGGAAAAACATTTTTTTATACAACGGTTTTTGTCTTTATCCCATTGTTTTAACTTGACAGGAATGATATTACTTTGTTCAAATAACAGATTATTTCAATATTTAGTAGAAAAACAAATCTATGGGTCACATTATTTTTTATAATTGTTGGCTATGCCCTTTCTTTCTGTTGATTCCTCTCCTCTAATAGATTCCTCTCTTCCTATGGATTCCTCTCCTCTGATGGATTCCTCTCTTCCTATTGATTCCTCTCCTTTTATGGATTCCTCTCTTCCTATGGATTCCTCTCCTTTTATGGATTCCTCTCTTCCTATGGATTCCTCTCCTTTTATGGATTCCTTTCCTCTGATGGATTCCTCTCCTCTGATAGATTCATCTCCTCTGATGGATTCCTCTCCTCTAATGGAGTCCGCTCCTCTAATAAATTCCTCTCCGCTGATGGATTCCTCTCCTTTAATGGACATCTCTCTCTAATGAACTCACTCAATCCTCTAATGGACTCCTCTAATTTTGACATAATTATTTAATTTTACGCATGAAATTAATTTTTTTATATTATGCCTAACATTATACCTTACATTATTTCTTACATTATACCTTACATTATGCCAAACACTATACCTTACATTATACCTTACATTATACCTTACGTTATACCTTACATTATACCTTACATTATACCTTACATTATACCTTACATTATACTTGACTCATTTATAAAGATTAAATTTTAATACCAACAATTCAACAATTTTTTTTTATTTTTTTTTTGCATTTAAATGTATTATAACTGTCCGCAGGTTAACAAGGGGAGAGAACCCATTTTACTTCAATATGCTGGCACATTCACTGATCTCCTCCTGCTGGACAGCGACAGATTTTATTACATCTTTGGAAACACTAGTTTTTATGTCTATCAAATTCTTTCAGGTATTCTTAATTGAGATCTTTAACGTCTGATTCATTCAAATTATGAAATGTCTCCCATATTCACGATATAGAAATATGATTTTTATAATTTAGATTATCAAAAAAAAAAACGCATGTATTTTTTAAACTTATAAAAAATTACAAAATCTTTATCAATGATATTGTATTCATGCCAATTTTCTATAACCAATAAATAGAAACTTCAGTTATTTCCCACTGATAAATGGTTTTGTTTACGTTGCCCAGGTAACCATCAAGATGTCTGTGTGACGACATTGTTACCATCAAGTCTGTGGAGAGATGAGTATCAATTCGCTCAAGTGTCTGACAGCTTCACTGCCACAGTTTACATTATAGGTGATGTCAACATGACACATGACATTGACACCGGTGACATTCATGTGACATGGAGATGTCAGAAGATTGAAGGTAAATACAAAAAAAAATTTCTTGGAATTAATTTTTTTTATCTTTTTATAAGAGAAAATAAAACAGGAATACAAACTATGGAGATTCCAAAACAAAAATTGTTCAATGAATTTACTAATTACAATAAATCTAAAAAAAAAAATCTTTACTTCGAAGTTTACTATGTGAGCGAAACACAATAAACCAATGTAAAGCAAATGGCATGTTTGACGGTCATATTTCGATTCAGCGGTCTTCGCCAAGGGGAGGTCATCTACTCAATTACACATAAGTAGTCAACAAGAGTTATGTCTACTCACGCAACTTCAAGAAGTACTTTCAGTTAATCTCTGGCGGTCATCTACTTAAGTACTCATAAGTCAACAAGAGTTATGTCTACTCACGCAATAATGTACTGATGAATGTTTTTATTGTTCATATTTTTATTTTAAAAATCGTGTGTTTGAAAGTTAAATTAGCGACGGAGTCGGCTTTGTTTAATCCACTAATCATTTCTTCCAATCAGGTTATCGATCACTTTCATTTGCTGTAGGCTATACGGCTATAAAGAGGGAATTATAAAAAAAAATGAGTTTCGCATCTTAAGTTTAGCACGGGTTCATACATGTTATTAATGTAATATATAAACTATAACATCACTATCAAAGGAAAATCCTTGTAACAATATACCGTTTAAGAAAATATAAAACAATAGATGTTTTGGTCTTTCGTTATCAAATTATGTACAACACTTGTTACTGTATCAAACTGTATCAAACTATGTACAACACTTATTACTGTATCAAGCTGTATCCAACTATGTACACCACTTATTACTGTATCAAACTATGTCAAACTATGTACAACACTTACTACTGTATCAAACTATGTACAGCACTTATTACTGTATCAAACTGTATCAAATTATGTACAACACTTACTACTGCATCAAACTATGTACAACACTTACTACTGTATCAAACTATGTACAACACTTACTACTGTATCAAACTATTTACAACACTTACTACCTTTTACTATAAGTACTAACACACAAAACAACATAAAAACTTTTGACTATAAAGTATAAAATGAAAAGTATTGCAACAGAAACACTTTATTTTAGTAAAAGTTTATTGCGAAATATATAAATCTTTATATATATATATATATATATATATATATATATATATATATTTGTAAAGGTACGTCATATTCAGGATGTTTCACTGTACTTCCCAATGCTGTCACTTACCTACATCTACAGCTGACAAACAGACAGAGAACATTTGGAGCGTATGTGGTGGGGTCAAGTCAGGTCTCAACATTTTGTCATCCCTTGGGTGTCAGGCACTGGAGAACTAATGGAACTAATGAGGATACAGTAAGTTCTGGTTGTAATAGTGAACTGCATCTATTTAGTTCTTCTGAAGTTTTTCACATAATTGATAATTGCAATTTACATAAAAATAAAAAAATTGATGATCTATAGAGAGGTCAAAGACTCCTACAAATATAAATGTATATATGAGCCTTGGTAAATATGAACTGTTACATACAGACATACAGATATATAAACATTTAGATAGATAGACAGAGTGACGGAGTTATAGATAGATTGATCTCTCTCTCTCTCTCTCTTATATATATATATATATATATATATATATATATATATATATGTTACCGGCAAAGTGTGAAATCCGGCATTCTATAAAATGCCTAGGCAATGTATATAATGCCTGAATTTTTCAGGCAAGGGTGTTATAAAATTAAATTGCTATTTCATACACCGCCTAGGCATACTATAGAATGCCGAGTTCCCGTTCGGCAAAAAGTACGTAACTGGCCTTGTAATGAACTAGAGTAGATTTAGAGACAGACAATCCCCTTCGACGTTTTAAGATAAGAAGACATATCAGAAGTAGGAGTAATGCAAGCAATGGTTAACAGACGACAGACGAACTGAGGACAAGCAGTGGACAGAAAACAATAGAGTAGTAACAGCAAAGGTGTGACGACTCTAAGTTTAGAAGTAGACCGGGGAGGCGACAACGGACAGTTTAGGAGAGACAACAATGACGACCAGGGGGCGCTCCTTAGGTGAGAACTATTCTGATGGAGACTGTGACGTAATTAGGGAAATTAAGGAGGGGACGTTAGGAGTATAAATTGGATTCGAACATTAGTTAGCAACGGGAGTTACAAGAATAGTTTTAGTGCCGATTACTGTGTAGCCATGTTGGAAGGGAATGTAGTGCCAGGACAGAAATCACGTCATGTTGACATGCAACGACGGTTCTACGATGAATTATCTAAAGTAAGAGCCAATGCTGCTAAAAACTGTTACCAAAAATTAGTGGACGATGTGAAAAAGCCTGAGACGACCATTAAGCAAGAACCACGGGACTATTGGCTGGTGAAACACTATGATGTCATGATGGTGGAAAATAAGAGTAAGTTGATCTACCCTGTTAAAGAAAGTGTGAGTGCCATTCAGTTTTACCTCGCGGACTCCGAGTTATTTGACGTACTTCATAATGCCCATTCGGCCATTGGTCATGGAGGACGGGACAAAATTTTGAAAGAACTATCACCCAAATACAAGAACATTACACGTCATGATATTGAACTTATGTTAACCTTTAGGGCTGTCCATTATTTATGTCAACAAATTTTTGGCGATTTCTCCCTCCCCCCCCTCCTCCCCCTTGTCAACAACTTGTCAAACTTAGAGACCCCCCCCCTATAAAATTACGTCAACATTTGATTACCCCCCCCCCTAAAAAGATGGCTTCCAAAATATTTATGTGGCAAAATTAATAGGAATATAGTTAGTTTAATTAAAATCCTGAATGTTAAGCGAGTGTGTAACACAGAACTACAAACGCTGCTTAATTTTTCCTATTTATTAAGTAATTATATTAAATTTAACAAAAGTAACATTGTTGACGTCAACATTTTTTGACCCCCCCCTCCCCCCTATTTTGTTGACGTAATAAATGGACAGCCCCTTTGTGAACCTTGCCAGAAAAAAACAAAAAATAAATACTTCAATGTCAGCTCTGCTATCGTTGTTTTTTTTTTCCGGTATGATCATCATATGCTTTATTTTGCATTCATTCCATATTAAAATAAGTTTTTATCAATAAAGGCTTTTGTTGTTCTTTTCTGATACTTTACCTAAACGACACTAGTCATTCTATACAATGCCTAGGCATTGTATAGAATGACTAGGAAAAGTATGCACAATTTAAAAAATGTATACTTTGCCTAAAACCACCAGGCATTCTATACATTGCCTAGACATTCTATAGAATGCCGGAATTTCACACTTTGCCGGTAACATATATATATATATATATATATATATATATATATATATATATGTATATATATAGATAGATAGATAGATAGATAGATAAATAGATAGATAGATGGATAGATGGATAGACTAACTGAGTGAATGATAGAAAATCATCAAAAATACTAGAAATATGGAGTATGAACTAAATACATTTTATTTTTCCATAACATTGTATCTATGTAAAGCTTTAAATTTTGTATGTGATGTAAGGGTTTTAATTACAATGTTCTAAACACTCTGTTTGATTTATATGTTCACCAAAGTTTCACCATACAGACTACCTACAATATCTCAAAGACCACAGCAAAAGTCCGTGCCAGGAACAGACGACACCGTACCCCTGTGATGAAACAAGTCAGATTACGACAGGTGTTACCACAGGTGTTACGACAGGTGTTAACACAGGTGTTACGACAGGCACAGGTGTTACAACAGATGCTGCAAATGGAGCTGAGGGTAACGTCAGCTGGGACATACCAGCCACCACCATATCTTTAGGTGATGACATCAATGCAGCAATACGTAACTGGAATAAAGTATTGTACTTCGTTCAATTCGAATTTGGGTGTTTTAACCGTTTTCGCATTTATCAGTGACGTGAAACGCTTTCGCGCTTTCGCGTTTTTTCGTGCGCCGCTTCAAGCCTGATCTTGCACCCAGGTAAGACCAAAGTAATTGCTGCATTTCACCTGTTTCTGGCTCAGCCAAGTGTGAATTCTTCTCCAGGCACTGTTTCTGAAGGGAAGAAAATAACTTTTATTAGTGGCTACCTATGGAGTAATTAGCATTCAAGGGTCGTCTCGGTACTTTGGGCCCAGCAGGCCCACTTCACGGAGGCCCATTGTATATGAGACAATATTCAGTGCATAAAGCAGTAAGGCGTATTAAATAATCGTTAATTAAATAAAGCAGTTGCATCAGTAGCTCTATTGGGGCCAGATCACAATCTCCACTTAGGTGGCCGATTCACAAGATCAGCAGTTGGCCGATTCACAAGATCCACTTAGTTGGCCCATTGACAAGATCCACTTAGTTGGCCGATTCACAAGATCCGCCCAGTTGACCGATTCACAAGATCCACTTAGTTGGCCGCTCACAAGATCCACTTAGTTGGCCCATCGACAAGATCCACTCAGTAGGCCCATTGACAAGATCCACTTAGTAGGCCCATTGACAAGATCCACTTAGTTGGCCGATTCACAAGATCCACTTAGTTGACCGACTCGCAGATCCACTTAGTTGGCCGACTCACAAGATCACTTAATTGGCCCATTCACAAGATCCACTTAGTTGGCCATTGATAAGATCCACACTTAGTTGGCCCATTGACAAGATCCCATAGTGCCCATTGACAAGATCCACTTAGTTGGCCGATTCACAAGATCCCTTAGTCTGACCGACTCACAAGGTCCACTTAGTTGGCCGAGCTCACCAGATCCATAATTGGCCCATTCACAAGATCCACTTAGTTGGCCCATTCACAAGATCCACTTAGTTGGCCGACTCACAAGATCCCACTTAGTTGGCCCTATCAATAGGCAGAGAATTAGAAGATGAGAAGGGGCCCCCGTTAGTCAAAGATTTAATAGATATAAATATTGAAAGTGGCCCTTTTTGGAAAAGTGGCCAAAAACTTAATTGAAGCATTAGAAGACACATTAGTTATTGTCAAATTATTCTGCAAACTTCTTGGTATTTTAGTACATTGACATTAAGTAAACTCACTTTGGCTTGTTCCCAGGTCAGCTGTTGGTCAAAATACTTAAAACACTGACCGTATCCATAGACAGAGCCAGGGAATATAGAACTGCAGGGATCTGAAATATTGAACAAGTTTATTTGTGACCGATATGGACATAACTCATTTTAATTCTTATTCATTCAACCAACTATTGCCAAAGAATGAATTATAGGTAATCAATCACTTGCTTTGTCCGAGTTGTGAAGTTGTCGAGTTGGCCAAGTTGTCAAGCTGTGAAGTTGTCGAGCGGTTGTAAAGTTGTCGAGTTATGAAGTTGTCGAGCCGTGAAGTTTACGAGCCGTGAAGTTGTCGAGTTATGAAGTTGTCGAGTTGTGAAATTGTCGAGTTGTGAAGTTGTCGAGTTGTGAAGTTGTCGAGTTGTGAAGTTGTCGAGTTGTGAAGTTGTCGAGCCGTGAAGTTGTCGAGCCGTGAAGTTGTCGAGTTATGAAGTTGTCGAGTTGTGAAGTTGTGTCAAGCCGTGAAGTTGTCGAGCAGTAAAGTAGTCGAGTTATGAAGTTGTCGAGTTTTGAAGTTGTCGAGTTATGAAGTTGTCGAGTTGTGAAGTTGTCGAATTGTGAAGTTTTCGAGTTGTGAAGTTGTCGAGCCGAGAAGTTGTCGAGTTATGAAGTTGTCGAGTTGTGAAGTTGTCGAGTTGTTAAGTTGTCGAGCCGTGAAATTGTCGAGTTGTGAAGTTGTTATTGTTTTTCTCAAGAAGAATCTTTAAAAAAATACAACTATGTGTTTTATGTTTTTTACTTTTTACTAATGTAAATAAAAAATGACTCTATAAATGATTGCATATTCACAACACACGCTAAAACACAGACCACTTGTTTTTTTTTTTTTAAAGTTTGGAATAGCAAAACAAGAGAGAAACCTGTTTGGCATAGAGAGTAGGCATTGTAGTCACAAGGAGCGTCATTGACGTCATTGATCCTATCCACGTACCAAATCACAATGCAGTCTTCATTACCGTTGCTGTCGTCGGGCTGATTGTCAGCCCATAGAGATGACGTCATTGGAGCGTTATTGGACGCCCAAACGAAATTTTTTTCTTTGTCAATATCGTTAGCGCCGATCCATGTACTCTCTGCAACAAATTGTTGAAAACAAAAAAAAAAAACTTAACAGAACAATCAGGAGCCTTTCCTTTGGATAGACCAACAAAGTGGATTATATGAATCGGCCAACAAAGTGGATTATGTGAATGGGCCAACAAAGTGGATTTTGTGAATGGGCCAAAAAAGTGGATTTTGTGAATGAATCATCTAAGTGGATATTGTTAATGGGCTAATTAAGTGAATCTTGTGAATGGGCCAACAAAGTGGATTATGTGAATGGGCCACCTGGTGGCTGCCCAGAGCCCAAATAATAAGTGCCCCTGTCAGGACTTTAAATTCTTTGTGCCCTAAAAGAAATTTAAAGTTTCTTCCAACTCCAAAGTGTGATTACTAGTATTAAAATAACTCTATTGCAAGCTTAACATTTTGATACGATTTTGATGCCATAAGCAAAAAATACAACAACTTAATAGTTAAGAGTCACTCAGTGTTTTTGCATTAAAACCTCAAATGTACCCCCTCAACGTACCTTTCCACAGACCCCACATCTACTATGGCCACAGGCCCCACATCTACTATGGCCACAGACCTCCACATCTACTATGGCCACAGACCCCACATCTACTATGGCCACAGACCCCACATCTACTATATCCACAGACCTCCACATCTACTATATCCACAGACCTCCACATCTACTAGATTCACAGACCCCACATCTACTATGGCCACAGACCCCACATCTACTATATCCACAGACCCCACATCTACTATGCCCACAGACCCCACATCTACTATGGCCACAGGCCCCACATCTACTCTGGCCACAGACCCCCACATCTACTATGGCCACAGACCCCACATCTACTATGGCCACAGACCCCACATCTACTATGGCCACAGGCCCCAACATCTACTATATCCACAGACCTCCACATCTACTAGATTCACAGACCCCACATCTACTATGGCCACAGACCTCCACATCTACTAGATTCACAGACCCCACATCTACTATGGCCACAGACCCCACATCTACTATATCCACAGGCCCCACATCTACTATGGCCACAGGCCCCACATCTACTATGGCCACAGACCCCACATCTACTATGGCCACAGACCCCACATCTACTATGGCCACAGGTCCCACATCTACTATGGCCACAGGCCCCCACATCTACTATGGCCACAGACCCCACATCTATATGGCCACAGGCCCCACATCTACTATGACCACAGACCCCACATCTACTATGGCCACAGACCCCACATCTACTATGGCCACAGACCCCACATCTACTTTGGCTTAAGAAGCTAAAAATGTAAGTTTGACTATTTATATTAGATAAGTCAAATAAAATAAGAAAAAAAAAACTATTGATGTGGTCGTATTTAAACAAATTATACTTAAATAGAGTGCTGCAATGAAATCGTTGGTTTCCTGTTAGTCTCGTCTGCAAAAAGCGCGGAAATGAAAGTTAAGATTATTGAAATCAATTCAAGTCATTTGGTCTCTCAAAGATAAATTATTTCGTAAATATATAAATGTAATTACTAAACAGAGAACTTAATCTGGTACTCAATAAAAAATGATTTAAATCGATTTTTAAATAAAGTACGTTAGATTGATCAACCTAATTCAGGACCGTACGGAAATAATTACATTAATTCGCGAACTTACGTGTGAGAGGTACTCTCAGACATATGTTCACACCCTCTGGGGTACATCTGCTAAAAACGGTTGTGAATCGCTGTTCTAGATACTTTAGGATCATACGAGATTGCTTTTTTTATCGTTCTAAATATGTTAGAATCGTACATGATTGTATCATTTATAATACAAATTTTACATCATGTGTTCCGGTGTCTGTCATCGCGACTTCCGTCTATCATCCAACATGGCGGCATAAACAATTTAAAGATGGCAGAAACATTTACTGTTTTCTTCTTAACATGCATGATCCGGCTACCAACTGGCCAGCCGAGTCTCCTACATGGCTGCCAGAAATGACATTGGACCAGCCATATGTTTAGTACCGAGGTGACAAAACACCGTACACTAAGATACGGGAGGTAATATCATGAATGCCAAATGACAATCACAATGTAATACTGTTTATCTCATGTCAAAATGCAGGGGCAGCCCCCAAACAGGCCAAGCCCACCGGGCCCCTAAATCCCTAGGTTCTGCACTGCCGGGTCGGCAATTTTTCTTAGTTAATTGTACTATGCTACAACGTGTATAACAGTAAATAAACTTAACACAAGCACTCACTCACGTCTCTCTTTTTTTTTTTTAAAATACGCCATGTTGAACATCATAAAACATTAAATGAATAACTGTTTGGAAAGGAGTCCATTAAAATATTATGAAGGAATATGATTTTAAGAGTTGTTGTTTATGTTTACCCGTAGTGAGGATTATTTTCTTTGGGAGGAACTATTTAACATATGAACGTTATTTGATGTATTATTAGGTGTCCCTGTTCTCAAATGTATTTTGGCTACAATAATCTGTTCATGTCCTTGGGGCCACTGCAAGTATATAGACTGATTGTTAACGCGCTAAAATATATATCACCATTTTCAACTCCAACTGTGTGCCTACTCGCTGGTCCGGGTACCGGGCCTTTGATAACTAGTATTCTACAAAACTTAGGACTTCAAAAGCATTGTTCCAAAAAAGACTCAACTATGGTGTATTAATATAGATTGTAAACAAATAGTAACTGTTTCAGAATATGTACGCTTTACACAACATCTATCTGTACTGAATAGTGTAGGTACTGTAGGGTGAAGGTTATACTAAAGGAAACGTAAGCTGGGTTGAGCAAATCTAAAAAAAACACTATAGTGTGCTGGGTGAAGGAGTGGATTGAGGCAGACACAAATGGTAACTGTTTCAGAATATGTACGCATAACACAACATCTATCTGCACTGAATAGTGTAGGTACTGTAGGATGAAGGTAATACTGGGTTGAGCAAGTCTAAAAAAATAACACTATAGTGAGCTGGGGAAAGGGGTGGATTTAAGGTCAGCCTGTTATTTTGTTTGATTGCTTATTTAAAAATATAATTACAGTAATTATATTGATTGATACGGTGGTGTATGCTACGCCTCGGGACGGCTAGTACACATTAAAGGCAATGTTCCAACTAAGACTGAACTATACATTTGCATTAAAGGTGATGTTCCAACAAAGACCCAATTCAAAACATACACTAACTTGTTATCCCAAGTGACTTGACAAAATCAATAGTAGCCTTCATATCAATGTCTTTGGTTGGTTCAGCCAAAGTTCCATTGTTAAAGTTGGATTGGCAGTAATCCTGGCATATGTGAACCAAAAAAAGTATGATTTCTTTTATTCTTATTGTGTTATGTTGTTTGACAAAATTTATTTCAATCTTTTACATAAAACAAATATTTGTTGATTAAAATTTGAATTAGTGGGTGTGGCGCAGACACGATGAAGAGACATGACACAACAGACATGATACTACAGACATGATACAACATACATGATATAACAAAAAATGAGACAACATAATTGATGCAACAGACATCATACTACAGACATGATACTACAGACATGATACTACAGACATGATACTACAGACATGATACTACAGACATGATACTACAGACATGAGACAACCTAATTGATGCAACAGACATCATACTACAGACATGATACTACAGATATGATACTACAGACATGATACTACAGACATGATACAACATAATGATACTACAGACATGACACAACATAATGATACAACAGATAAGATACAACAGACGTGATACAACATAATGATACTACATATATCATACTACAGACATGATACTACATACATGATACTATATACATGATACAACATAATGATACTACAGACATGATACAACAGATATGATACAACAGACATGATACTACAGACATGATACAACATACATGATACTACAGACATGATACTGCAGACATAATACAACAGACATGTTTTGTATATTTTTCAAGCCTTTTTAACTAATAGACAATTAACCTGAAAGAATCAGTGCCAAAACCGATCATCAATGATTGTAATTGATTGTAAATTATTGTAAATTATTGTAAATGTTTGTAAATTATTGTAATTGATTGTAAATGATTTTAAATGATTGTTATTGATTGTAAATGATTGTAAATGGATTCTGAGTTATCGAACACACCGTTCGACTTAAATCAGATCAATGACGCTGAGTCGAGATGCCAAATTTATAAACACCGAAGACATAGAATGCAAGTGATACTTTTTGGTTGTGAAACAGTGAGCGATATCTGATCAGTCATAGGATAAGGTATTATTATGGAAAATAAAACAGAACAGATTGAAAAGAGCGGACATTAATCCATAATATTGGGTAAGTCTTATTGATTAATGATATTTAAATATAGCATATACATTAACAAATTAATTATTCAACCGTCTTCCGATTGGCGCTTTGTTATTTCTCTGAAACATGATTAATGGTTTATTAAAATCCCATTGTGTTCTTATTGTGACTTTATAGTTACCTTTAACGCAGGCTGTTCTGCCCATACACACATATTTAACTTATACCATTAACATCACACTTATACATATTACATATATGTTTATTTTATATATTATTTTCATATACCCCGCATTTAGCATTTCTATTCCCCCTTTTTTTGTTTCCCCCTTCCCACCACTAAAAATATTTCGATTTACCTTACTTTATTTATCTAGATTAATACTTTGGTTCTTTTTTTTATTTACTAACATGAAATTTACACATAAAACATCCATACTAACATGAACTTTACATTTCTATATTTTCACTCTTTATTACTTTATTTTATTTATTTTTATTACCTTTTATACTTATTAATATTATATACTATTTATTATAACATCCCATTTAATAATTTTAAATTTTTATGAAAAATTAACTTTATAACATCCATACTAACATGAACTTTACATGGACTTTACACACAAAACATCCATACTAACATGAACTTTACACACAAAACATCCATACTAACATGAACTTTACACATAAAACATCCATACTAACATGAACTTTACACACAAACACCAAAAAAAAAATGGCACGCTAAAAAATGTAAGACATTATGTTATTTTGAGATGTAAAAAATTTGAGCAGAACTTACCTAGAACTGTGTGAAGAGAACATACCATCAAGACCAGAACTTGATTCATGTCTTCTTTGGTTGTTACAGCGTTGCTGCGGGTGCCGTGAATTCTTTAGTACCAAATGTCTTTGACTATGTGTATCACTATGTACATGTACACCATGTTAGTCAAGTCTATTTCCGTACATTTATTTTTTGTATTTACTCACTAAGTTATTTGTACTGTAAAACCTTTAAATTATCAGAATATTAAATTATATAGAATGTATGTTGTCAGTTTAAATCAATATTTTGGTTCCTCACTATCAATATTTAGGTTCCTCACTATCCATATTTAGACTCTTCACTATCAATATTTAGGTTCCTCACTATCAATATTTAGGTTCCTCACTATCAATATTTAGGTTCCTCACTATCAATATTTAGGTTCCTCACTATCAATATTTAGGTTCCTCACTATCAATATTTAGGTTCCGCACTATCAATATTTAGGTTCCGCACTATCAATATTTAGGTTCCTCACTATCAATATTTAGGTTCCTCACTATCAATATTTAGGTTCCTCACTATCAATATTTAGATTCCTCACTATCAATATTTAGATTCCTCACTATCAATATTTAGGTTCTGCACTATTGAAATAACACAGTTGGCGGCATTTTCAAAGTCATTATTTTAAATAGCTATTCGCTTTCTGCTTGATAGCTAACCTGTGGTAGAATCTTTGAATGGTAAATAACAAATAATGTTTACACCAATATTCTACAAACTAAGACAAAAGTGAAATCCTTGTTAGATTTCATAAACTTCTCAAAGTCACATTTAAAATATAATATTTATAAAAGCGATTTGGGTTCTGCGTTAAATCGAAAGTAAAGAATTAATACAACAATATTCCAGTTTGAAATAATATCATGAAATTATAGGAGCTGCCCGAAACCAAAGAAATAACCTAGCCTACCGATCAAGCCTAAGGGGATATAACTCTATGCAAACGTAAAGCTAGTATTAAAATATAACCCCACGATATAATTAGTACACATTACGTATCTAAGAATAGCTATCGAAATCGGCTACCAGATTGCTATTAGCTATAACAGCCATACTGGACTCGACCCGTTTTGCTAGCGGCAGTTGAATTAACGTACAAGGTTCAAATAATAAATATTCATATTCAATTACTCAAATACAAATATTCTCCCATATTCCACTATAACCTTACAGCAATTGCCTTACAATATTATTTCCATTCACCCAGATTAATAATACATATGTATATATATATATATATATATATATATATATATATATATATATATATACATTCTTTCAACGAAGATATATTCTTTATAACCATTTGAATCAAATAATTCAAATAACAGCCCCCAGAACCTGAAATAACTTTTTTGCGGAATTCATTAATTTTTCATGTACGAAGTTTGAAACTTTACTACTCGACTCTCTTCGTCTCTTTCACAGACAATACACGAAGTGTCTGTTTTGCGCCATCACCCATTAACATGAATGATTTAATAATATTTTCAAAGAATATTATTTCTGGAGAGCGAGTAAAACTCTTACCTGTTGATAAGGAGCGTGTGTTTGAAAAAGTGAGTGCAACGAACCCTAAAGAAAGTAAACAAATATGTTGTATTGTGGAATTCTGAAAAATCAATTTATTGAACACAGTGTCACATTGTGTACAGAACAAGACGCTTAAGATGTATACCTGTTTAAGTGCTAAGCTATTGAATAAATTAATAGAGTTTCCAGAGACTGTAGTAAAAAAATAAAAAAAATAATTGTATTTCTTTCCGTTATGTTTAAATAACACTTGTTCGTCTATTGTTACTTGTCTGATCAATAACGTATATTGAAGTAGGGCCGTGGTTAGCTATTGTAACGCCCTGTGCGAATTACAATTTTAGGCGTCATTCTTTTGAAGAGAACACAACACATTTAACAACTCTCTTTCATCATTTTTCTTCTTAGATCGCCAACCGTGTGCCGCCGCACAACCCAATTTTACCCATCCTAGGGAACTGTATCTAAGGTAAATTTAGCATAGATGTTCTTTTCACCATATGAAATTATTAAATCATTGGTTAAATGTATAGTTTGTACTACAATCATTGGTTACATGTATAGTTTGTACTACAATCAATATTTGTAAACTAATTGCTATTCTCCCTACTTTAGACTTTTCTCAACTACCTATAAGCCATGACGCAATATGTGTAAACCCATTTATAAAAAAATACAGTCAATAGCGGGCATCACGATGACGACTGGGCCGACCGTTGAGGCCCCTTCACCGAAATGGGGCCCCACACATGTCGTTTTTTTCTAGCACTAACAAAACTATAAGTTTGTACCAGGCACTGTCATTGACAATCCCCCAAGCCCCTGCCAATGACATCTTCCCTACGCCCTAAAATGACAACCCCCTAGGCCCTAAAAATTATAAGCCTTCATAGGCCCCTGCCAATGTCGTCCTACCTAGTTCCTGCTAATGACTATTTCCATAGGCCCTGCCAATGACATCCTACCTGGGCCCCTGCAAATGACATCATACCTAGGCCCTGCAAATGACTATCCCCATAGGCCCTGCCAATGACATCCTACCTGGGCCCCTGCTAATGACATCATACCTAGGCCCTGCAAATGACTATCCCCATAGGCCCTGCCAATGACATCCTACCTGGGCCCCTGCAAATGACATCATACCTAGGCCCTGCAAATGACTATCCCCATAGGCCCTGCCAATGACATCCTACCTAGGCCCTGCAATTGGCTATCCCCCTAGGCCCTGCCAACGACATCATACCTAGGCCCTGCAAATGACTATCCCCATAGGCCCTGCAAATGACATCCTCCCTGGGCCCCGCGTACTGCTGAGGAAACTCTGCTACGTAAAACAACATGATATGTAAAACAAAGACATCAATGACCCAGTAAATAAAAATTAGAATTCAAAAGACAGAATATAATTACGTACCGATGAATGAAAACACTTCTATCATGAGAAAAAATATCTTTATATAATAAGAAATAATACATTAATTTATTGATTTATTGTTTATATCTTTAGAATATTTAGATGTATGTTACTATGTGCATGAAAAAGTACGTACATCATAAAAAATACAAGTTTGGCTCTGTCCCCATATTCAATATGTTCAGCAGATACATATCAGAGTACTGATTTAAAATAAAGTAAATTAAGAATAAATATCTAATTAACGCACTGAATTTTATAATAAAAAGTCATTTAAACAAAATTTCAAAACTATTAATTGAATTAAAATTTAAAAATTAATTATGTTTAACATAATTAAAATTCTGATGCTTATAAAAATATATCCCATAATCGTAAAATCACGTTTACTTTTTTATTTTTTTGAAGTTAGACAGTACAAATTGTACGATATAGGTCAGGTCAGGACCTATGAATACCATAATAACTAAACAGACTATGATGATGCAAGCCCCACCAAAGACTCGCGCAGAGGTCCTTGCGTCAGGGGCGGATATCCGGGTTCTTCTGTGGGAGGACAGGCTGCTGTGTTCGACGCTGAGAAAGGTCACGATTGCAAGCCGTTGCGCTTCACTGCTCTTTGTTGTTGTTGTCACAACTTCCGGGTTAGTGA
Source organism: Bulinus truncatus (assembly GCA_021962125.1). Lineage (NCBI taxonomy): Eukaryota > Metazoa > Mollusca > Gastropoda > Planorbidae > Bulinus > Bulinus truncatus. The sequence goes on along the minus strand of JAGDYQ010000063.1, from coordinate 2,969,702 downwards.
CGTTAATACTGTCAGACGTGGCAGAAGCTGTGGCAGTGACAGTGGCAGTTGCTGTGGCAGTGTCAGAAATGGTTGAGCGGTCAGTCGAGCTTGTCGGCTCGCTCGGACCGTCAGACGAGTAGGTCGATTGAGACTCCTCCGTCGACATGGTCCATTTCACGACAACGGCAGATTCGGTTACAGCATCCGAGGTCAATTCACTTGTCTCATCAGTTGAATAGGTTGTGAATGTGTCATCGCAGTGAACGATCTGCTTGTCTTTAAGATATTGCAGGTAAAGTTCATGCTGGAACTAAGACCAAACGGAATACTAATACACATAGGCTAAAATTGAGACGGAATAGGACACAAATATTTGGTCAAGAAAGCTGTGTATCTTTTATGTTACTTTAGAAGATATCGTAGAAGTATGTTAAAAGGATAGACAAAACATTATTTAAACCAGATAGATACAGTCAGAAGGTCAGAAGGTCAGAGGTCAGGGAGCCCATGTTTTCTAAGATTATAAAAATGTCCCAGATTTTTAAGCTTGACAATATTTTAGCCTAAAACTAAAAAGTGAACTTTGCCTAGTGCCCCAAATGCTAATAGAATTAGCCCATAAATTTAAAATAGACTGGGCCCACAAATTTAAAATAGACTAGGCCCATAAATTTAAAATAGACTGGGCCCATAAATTTAAAATAGACTGGGCCCATAAATTTCAAATAGACTCGGCCCATAAATTTCAAATAGACTGGGCCCATAAATTTAAAATAGACTGGGCCCATAGATTTAAAGTACACTGGGCCAATAAATTTAAAATAGACTGGGCCCATAAATTTAAAATAGACTGGGCCCATAGATTTAAAGTACACTGGGCCCATAAATTTAAAATAGACTGGGCCCATAAACTTAACTTTGCCAAGGGCCCCCAAAGCTACGTTTCTAGGTACTAGCAGAATGGACCTTGACCAGGGCCCAAATGTACTTTTGCTTGCCTCCCCCCCCTCGCCCACAACGCAAGAATATCTCTGGTACAACAGTATCATTGTTCTCTCTCTTTCTCTCTCTCTCTCTTTCTCTCTCTTTCTCTCTCTCTCTTTCTCTCACGTTCTCTCTCTTTCTATCTCTCACGCTTTCTCTCTGAAATCCCACAGTTTATCTGCGGGCCGATACTTAGAGCCCGTGAGATCAAACCCGCTGTGTTCCTCGGCATAAGGGAACTGCCATACTGACCAATCGCAAGCAAGCTTCCCGACTGGTCCACCCCGTTCTTCTCCAGCCCGGGGCACTCTAATATCATACGTGACTCGATCTCCGCAACCTCTTTGAAACAGCGGCGGTCAAGCGAATCGACATCGGGTCTCAACCTCCAAGAAACAAAACGCACTAACAGGACAATGTCCAGTGCTAAACTGGGCAATAACTGCTTGCTTGACTCTCCTTAGCCCTCCCCCCCACATGGGTCAATTACGTATCCTTTAACATTTTGTTTACAACTGTAATCATTTTCATATGGAGAAACGTGATCAATGTATTTTCACTTGTGCGCCTCAGTGAGATTTATGGGCCCTTGTGGGACTTGTGGGCCCCAGTGAGACATGTGGGCCCCAGTGAGACCTGTGAGCCTCAGTGAGACATGTGGGCCCCAGTGAGACCTGTGAGCCTCAGTGAGACATGTGGGCCCCAGTGAGACCTGTGAGCCTCAGTGAGACATGTGGGCCCCAGTGAGAATTGTGGGCCTCTGTGAGACTTGTGGGCCTCTGTGAGACTTGTGGGCCCCAGTGAGACATGTGGGCCCCAGAGAGACCTGTGAGCCCCAGTGATACATGTGGGCCCCAGTGAGACCTGTGAGCCTCAGTGAGCCTTGTGGGCCCCAGTGAGACATGTGGGCCCCAGTGAGATCTGTGAGCCTCAGTGAGACATGTGGGTCCCAGTGAGAATTGTGGGCCGCAGTGAGACTTGTGGGCCTCTGTGAGACTGTAATATATCTATTGATAACATCTTTACTCACTGGCATAAAAGATATATTCGATATCCAGTCGCTGACACCCAGGGGATGACAAAATGTTGAGACCTAACTTGACCCCACCACATAAGCTCCAAATGGTCTCTGTCTGTTTGTTAGTTGTAGATGTAGGTAAGTGACGGTATTGGGAAGTACAGTGTAACATCCTGAATATGTCGTACCTGTTTTAAAGATTTAAAATTTAACTAGGTTTCTTCTATGCATCAGTACAAAAATATATAAGATAAGCTATTTTTAGTAACATAAATATAGATCCTTTTTATTTTTTCTAAATCTCGACTGTTTTTCAAAACCTTCGATTTACTGGGGAAATCGACGTGTCATTGCACAATAAAGAATGTTTTGATATCGTTAACCTAATGACGGAAATGACATCACCTGTGATATTCTGACAGTTCCACGCCGCAATGACGTCACTTGTTACAATGTCATGTGTCATGTTGACATCAACTATAATGTAAACTGTGGCAGTGAAGCTGTCAGACACTTGGACAAATTGATACTCATCTCTCCACAGAATTGATGGTAACAACGTCGTCACACAGACATCTTGACGGTGACCTGGCAAACAGAAAAACTAAAAAATTATTTTATTTTCAGAATAATTTGTACTTTGATATGTGGCTTAAAATATATATCTGCCTTTATGATATCGATCTTTTATGAATAGATTTTAAAAGTACAAATGTCAGAATAAGGTCAAATAATGCTAAATGAATCGATTACAATTGACTACATTACATTTTTACCTGTATCGCGCAGGTAAATTGCATAGACGTAAAAACTGGCGTTAGCAAACAAGCGGAAGAATTTGAGAGGCTCCAGAAATATTTCATATGTGGCGCCAACATCTTGAAGAAGAATTTGCTGTGTTTCCTTTTTTATGGATTTGCAGAGAAAGATATGTGTATATTTAGTTTTTTTTACGTTCGAATATAGTTTGGTAATATAGTTTAGTAATATAGTTTGGTAATATAGTTTAGTAATATAGTTTAGTAATACAAAAGTTATTAATATATATTAGTAGTAAAGTTCTCTTAGCCATAGCGGGCTATCGAGTCCGATGAAGTGTAGAATTCATCTGTTTCTATAACCTCGGCATATGAAGGGATTGTGTGGTTAGCACAACGCCCAGCCGCCTTCAATTCCACACCTTAAGTCAGGAACCCGTTTAAAACTGGGTAAAATTGTGGAACGTGTTTGAGACAAATTTTACAAAATCACTTGGTTGTCACACAGGATCGAACTCAGGGTCGGCAGTCTAGTATCTACACCAATCGGCCACCACTCGGCCATCCGTCCCATTTATATATATATATATATATATATATATATATATATATATATATATATATATATATATATAACAAATGAAGGAAATTGAAAGGCAAAAATAATTTGTCGATATTTGAATTATGGTAACATGTCGGAATGTAATCCACTACATCTGTGTTTTATCGAAATTATGTAATTATCGGTTTACAGACATTAACATTGCATGACATACCCATGTAATCAGAGTCACATGACATACCCATGTAATCAGTCACATGACATACCCATGTAATAAGAGTCACATGACATACCCATGTAATCAGAGTCACATGACATACCCATATAATCAGAGTCACATAACATACCCGTGTAATCAGAGTCACATGACATACCCGTGTAATCATAGTCACATGACATACCCATGTAATCAGAGTCACATGACATACCCATGTAATCAGAGTCACATGACATACCCGTGTAATCAGAGTCACATGACATACCCATGTAATCAGAGTCACATGACATACCCATGTAATCAGAGTCCAGCCATACACTGCCTGACATCTGACGACAGTTTTTCTCTCTTGTGTGGTGGAGAAAATGAAATACTCATGGTTGATGTGTGTCGGGGGAAGTAACTCATCAAGGGAAGAATCAAACGAGACTGGACCTAGAGTCGCCTGTTATTGTCAACAAATAAAATCACTTTTATTTCTAGTAATAAAACAGATATATTTAAATATATATGTATATATTTAAAGTTAACAGAGAAAATTCCGAATGTGATGTATTTAAATATATTTATGAGTAGTCAGTTAATGAAATCGATCAATCATTATTAACAGCTATATATTATGTTGTCATTAGCAATTTCTGGATTCAAGCTTCTTAACTGAATAGATTGGAGTCTAACCATAAAATTAATTATGTATCTACTGTTTTGTATTTGTCGTTATTAGTCACATGTAATGGCAGTTCAAACAGAATTACTACACAAGGCCAGAACCAGGTAATACGGAATTTCTCTTTCAATGAAAATATCTCAATTTAAATTATAGAATTCAGGCCGGACAAGAAAATCGTTACCCGGATAGTTGGGAGTATGGTATCTACATACCGCGCATGTACCGAGAAGAACTTTCACGTTTTGAGTTGAATATAAATATGTTCCATCCAGATCTGTTTTCATGTTTATATTTAAACTCTGGTACAGGGAGTCTAGAATTGTGGTGATGTTGCCCACTTGGCTGTTTGAGAGACAGAATGAAAATAATTATAATAAATAATAAACACATACTTGTAGGAAAGAATGAAATATTGATTCACTGGAATGGATTTTAACAATCTCTTTTCAGATAAAAATATAGATATTGAGATAAATAGATGGACAGATGCAGATAGATATTCATAGACAGATACAAGTAAACACTGTGAATGGTATTTTAAGTTGTTGTTTGTATCTACAAAACTACCTGAATGATACTGGGGTATCGCCAAGAACAACAACTCTTGTCTTGTCTACACCATTAAAGACCAGAGTTACCTCCGTTGTCCCGTCAGTCATACAAGTTACAGTCAATGTGATACGTGTGTCTGTTTGATAAACAAACAATTTCAAATTGAATTATATAGATATATTTATACTCAACTAATTTATATACTAGATACATTTTTTTTTGTTAATTCAGCATACGTGGCTTTAAATTGCCGCCTCATTGGATACATCTTTAACTACAGTAAACAAAAGGAAAAATAACTTGTACTATTGAATTACTCTGGATTTTTTAGAATTACCGTTCCTGAAAGGTGAAGTTGTCAACAGAAGATGTGAACCAATGATCGTATTGTTGCCGTTAACCATCTGTACAGGATACACTAAGGTCGAACTAGCCTGGGTCAGCGATTGATCAGTTACATACTGGACAATGGTGACAGGCTGGCTGGAGTTTATTTCAATGTAAATATCGTAGATATCTGTCACTGATAAGACACAAAGAAATATTTCAAAACGTTGTAATGTCGTATTGTGAATGTCATTATAATTAATAAATTAGACGAGAAGTCAATTAGAATTAGGTCATTGAGAATCTACTTCCGGTGGACTTCAAACGTGTAAAATTAAAAGTGATTATATAGAGACTATGTTGAGCGATATATAACTGTATAATATCTCTTTTTTTTTTTAAAAAAAGGGTCTTTCAAATAGTAAATTATTTGTTTCAACAGCACGACTTACCTGTCGAGTTCAAGAACAAGTTTCCCCCAACATTGAGGTTGACAGCTGCCCGTGGTGCAAGGGCCACTATTGTTGTATTCTGTGAATTTTTATTGTACGCCACCTTCACCCTTAAATATACGACCTTGTCGAAGTTGGAGGTCACTTGGAGCATTCCTTTCTCTAAACCTTTCATAGATAATTGGGGGAAAACAGCCAAGTACATCCGGGGATTGGGGGAATCTGCAGCTGTTGGCACAGGGAGTAAAAACTAGGTATTATAATACACGAAAATTTTAACAGTTACATTTGAATGTGGTTTGTAAGTATAATATCTTTAATGTCCATGTGAGCATAGAATGTTCACCTATTGGTCCTTTATAATCTACTAATCGTACTGTTAGTGTAGTGGTCTTCTTCCATCAAAGTCGACAGTGCAATGACACAACGGGAGACAAAGTGGGAAATTTTAACATGATTTATAACAAAATCTCTAGGATTTCATCGGACATCGAACCCGGGACCTACCGTCCCCATGTTAAATAGCGAGTAGCCTTGGTGCATTGCCTTAATCCACGATGCATGCAATAGAGTGCATGACATTTAAAAAAAGTTTCCGTGGCCTTAAAGGGCCATCGGGGCAGATTAAATGTAAAATTAACCTGGTTCTCTAACCAACACAGTATCTACCGCCAGATAGTGTCTGTAATAAAAGCCTACAATATGATATTTCTTTTTTAAAATGTGTTTAAAAAGTTAAAATAAAACTAATTCCGTAGATCATACAATGTGTTTATAGAAATGAAACAGATTTAATTCATGAATTTATCTTGCAGATTATCAATAAATGTAGAATAATGATAGATTACATAAAGTCTATCTTGTGCAGTTTAACACTGAATGGAATTAGTACACAGTGAGTACATAATATGTTGATGTTGTAATTACCTTATATACTTGTAATAAGTCTATATCACATATAAGTCTATATCACATATAAGTCTATATCATATATAAGCCTATATCACATATAAGACTGTATCACATATAGCCCTATATCACATATAAGCCTATACCGCATATAAGCCTATATCACACAGAACAAGTAATGGGTCACTGAGCTTGACCCATGACCCATGACCCATTGACCTATTACTTGCTCTGATATCACATATAAACCTATATCATATATAAGCATATACAGTGGGTATTCGGTTAACGAACTTAATCCGTTCCAAAATTATGTTCGCTATCCGAATCGTTCGTTAACCGATCATCGATTTACCATATATGTTAATAGAAATTCGATTAATTCGTTCTGGAGATCCTAAAAATTAAATTAAAAAAAATGTTATGTACAAGAATAATGTCTTAGTAAGTTTATTTATTACAAATATGGTACATAGGCCTACATATAGTCTTGCTTATTAATCAGTCCTTTTCCTTTCTTTGGGCGTTAAATGTTAAAGAACATGTCCAATGTCGGTTGTTTTTCTCTCTCCTTCAGAACTTTCAGGAAATGATTGATAGCAATGTAGTTGTAGAAATCATCAACCCTATTGACATCAGCTTGTTTAATGCCAGATCTCCTTTTAAATTTTGTAAACCAGCCAGTGATAGCCTTGAATTCTAGATTTTCGGAGGACGATCCTGGAATTTGTTCTTTCAATTTCTCAAAAATTTCTACAGCCTTCTCTTGAATGATGGCCATTCTAGTTACATCTCTTTTCACCTCCCGTTCATTTATCCAAACTAAAAGCAAACTCTCGATTTTATCATGGGTGACACTTTTTTTTTGCTTCTCAGATGTAATTTTCGTTAGTCCTTTAGCGGCTTGAGTCTTCTTGATATCTTTTTTTAGCTAGGATTGTGCCTACAGTAGACCTGTTCAAGCCGTACTGCCTGGTAACATCAGTCATTATTTGTCCACTCTCTACTTTAGTTATAATCTCTTGCTTGGTATTTATGGTGAGCACAGTTCTTGACACTCCACTCTTTTTAGGCCCCATATTTTTGTCACATTTTCAGGGGTTTTTTTTATAAGGTGTTTAGGGAAGCACATACAAAAACCACAAAGACATAAACCAACTACACATGTATGGTACACCATTGACGATGTGTCGTCGCACACTACCGTACGCGTCGTATGGTGATGCCTCACTGCTACGTAGTATGAATGATGACGTGTCAGCGCATGCGCACATCCATTTTCAGGACAAATTGAGGACTGATGTCGGGTGTTCCGAGAGACGAGACGTTTTCGTTAGAATTAGTTTTGTTCGCTTATCCGAATTTTGTTCGTTGTCCGAACACAAAAATCTTTCCTGAAAGTGTTCGTTGTCCGATTTGTTCGCTGTCCGAACAGTTCGTTAACCGAATACCCACTGAATAACATATAAGCCAACCCCCTGATCTCATGATTGTATTTTACAATTCTAAATCTGGCTTTTATGCGAGTATATATACGGTATGCTATTTCACTCTGTATATTGACGTTAGTGGCTCTACCTTCACTCCGTGTATTGACGTGAGTGGCACTACCTTCACTCCGTGTATTGAAGTGAGTGGCTCTACCTTCACTCCGTGTATTGACGTGAGTGGCACAACCTTCACTCCGTGTATTGACGTGAGTGGCTCTACCTTCACTCCGTGTATTGACGGAAGTGGCACTACCTTCACCCCGTGTATTGACGGAAGTGGCTCTACCTTCACTCTACCTTCACCCCGTGTATTGACGTGAGTGGCTCTATCTTCACCCCGTGTATTGACGGGAGTGGCTCTACCTTCACTCCGTGTATTGACGGAAGTGGCTCTACCACTACCCCGTGTATTGACGGAAGTGGCTCTACCTTCACCCCGTGTATTGACGGAAGTGGCTCTACCTTCACCCCGTGTATTGACGTGAGTGGCACTACCTTCACCCCGTGTATTGACGGAAGTGGCTCTACCTTCACCCCGTGTATTGACGGAAGTTGCTCTATCTTCACTCCGTGTATTGACGTGAGTGGCTCTACCTTCACTCCGTGTATTGACGGAAGTGGCTCTACCTTCACCCCGTGTATTGACGGGAGTGGCTCTACCTTCACTCCGTGTATTGACGGAAGTGGCTCTACCACTACCCCGTGTATTGACGGAAGTGGCTCTACCTTCACCCCGTGTATTGACGGAAGTGGCTCTACCACTACCCCGTGTATTGACGTGAGTGGCACTACCTTCACCCCGTGTATTGACGGAAGTGGCTCTACCTTCACCCCGTGTATTGACGGAAGTTGCTCTATCTTCACTCCGTGTATTGACGTGAGTGGCTCTACCTTCACTCCGTGTATTGACGGAAGTGGCTCTACCTTCACCCCGTGTATTGACGGAAGTGGCTCTATCTTCACTCCGTGTATTGACGTGAGTGGCTCTACCTTCACTCCGTGTATTGACGTGAGTGGCTCTACCTTCACTCCGTGTATTGACGGAAGTGGCTCTACCATCACCCCGTGTATTGACGGAAGTGGCTCTATCTTCACTCCGTGTATTGACGTGAGTGGCTCTACATTCACTCCGTGTATTGACGGAAGTGGCTCTACCTTCACCCCGTTTATTGACGGGAGTGGCTCTACCTTCACCCTGTGTATTGACGTGAGTGGCACTACCTTCTCTCCGTGCATTGACGTGAGTGGCTTTATCTTAACTCCGTATATTGACGGGAGTGGCACTACCTTCACTCCGTGTACTAACGTGAGTGGCTCTATCTTAACTCCGTATATTGACGGGAGTGGCTCTAACTTCACTCCGTGTATTGACGTGAGTGACACTACCTTCACTCCGTGTATTGACGGGAGTGGCACTACCTCTTCACTCCGTGTATTGACGTGAGTGGCACTACCTTCACTCCGTGTATTGACGGGAGTGGCTCTACCTTCACTCCGTGTATTGACGTGAGTGGCTCTACCTTCAACCCGTGTATTGACGTGAGTGGCTCTACCTTCACCCTGTGTATTGACGTGAGTGGCTCTACCTTCACTCCGTGCATTGACGTGAGTGGCTCTATCTTAACTCCGTGTATTGACGGAAGTGGCTCTACCATCACCCCGTGTATTGACGGAAGTGGCTCTATCTTCACTCCGTGTATTGACGTGAGTGGCTCTACCTTCACTCCGTGTATTGACGGAAGTGGCTCTACCTTCACCCCGTGTATTGACGGGAGTGGCTCTACCTTCACCCTGTGTATTGACGTGAGTGGCTCTACCTTCTCTCCGTGCATTGACGTGAGTGGCTTTATCTTAACTCCGTATATTGACGGGAGTGGCACTACCTTCACTCCGTGTACTAACGTGAGTGGCTCTATCTTAACTCCGTATATTGACGGGAGTGGCTCTAACTTCACTCCGTGTATTGACGTGAGTGACACTACCTTCACTCCGTGTATTGACGGGAGTGGCACTACCTCTTCACTCCGTGTATTGACGTGAGTGGCACTACCTTCACTCCGTGTATTGACGGGAGTGGCTCTACCTTCACTCCATGTATTGACGGGAGTGGCACTACCATTCCTTCACTCCGTATACTGACGGGATTGGCACTACAATTCCTTCACTCCGTGTACTGACGGGAGTGGCTCTACCTTCACTCCGTGCATTGACGGGAGTGGCACTACCTTCACTCCGTGTATTGACGGGAGTGGCTCTACCTTCACTCCATGTATTGACGGGAGTGGCACTACCATTCCTTCACTCCGTGTAATGACGGGATTGGCACTACAATTCCTTCACTCATGTACTGACGGGAGTGGCTCTACCTTCACTCCGTGCATTGACGGGAGTGGCACTACCTTCACTCCGTGTATTGACGGGAGTGGCACTACCATTTCTTCACTCCGTGTACTGACGGGAGTGGCACTACCATTCTTTCACCCCGTATATTGACGGGAGTGGCACTACCATTCTTTCACTCCGTGTATTGACGGGAGTGGCTCTACCTTCACTCCGTGTACTGACGGGAGTGGCACTACCATTCCTTCACTCCGTGTATTGACGGGAGTGGCACTACCTTCATTCCGTGTACTGACGGGAGTGGCACTACCATTCCTTCACTCCGTGTATTGACGGGAGTGGCACTACCATTCCTTCACTCCGTGTATTGACGGGAGTGGCACTACCATTCCTTCACTCCGTGTATTGACGAGAGTGGCACTACCTTCACTCCGTGTACTGACAGGAGTGGCACTACCATTCCTTCACTCCGTGTATTGACGGGAGTGGCACTACCATTCCTTCACTCCGTGTATTGACGGGAGTGGCACTACCTTCACTCCGTGTACTGACGGGAGTGGCACTACCATTCCTTCGTCCGTGTATTGACGGGAGTGGCACTACCATTCCTTCACTCCGTGTATTGACGGGAGTGGCACTACCATACCTTCACTCCGTGTATTGACGGGAGTGGCACTACCTTCACTCCGTGTACTGACGGGAGTGGCACTACCATTCCTTCACTCCGTGTATTGACGGGAGTGGCACTACCTTCACTCCGTGTACTGACGGGAGTGGCACTACCATTCCTTCACTCCGTGTATTGACGGGAGTGGCACTACCATTCCTTCACCCCGTGTTTTGACGGGAGTGGCACTACCATTCCTTCACTCCGTGTATTGACGTGAGTGGCTCTACTTTCACTCCGTATATTGACGGGAGTGGCTCTACCTTCACTCCGTATATTGACGGGAGTGGCACTACCTTCACTCCGTGTATTGACGTGAGTGGCTCTACCTTCACTCCGTATATTGACGGGAGTGGCACTACCTTCACTCCGTGTATTGACGTGAGTGGCTCTACCTTCACTCCGTGTATTGACGGGAGTGGCTCTACCTTCACTCCGTGTATTGACGTGAGTGGCACTACCTTCACTCCGTGTATTGACGGGAGTGGCACTACCATTCCTTCACTCCGTGTATTGACGTGAGTGGCTCTACCTTCACTCTGTGTATTGACGTGAGTGGCTCTACCTCCACCCCGTGTACTGACGGGAGTGGCTCTACCTTCACTCCGTGTACTGACGGGAGTGGCTCTACCTTCACTCCGTGTATTGACGTGAGTGGCACTACCTTCACTCCGTGTACTGACGGGAGTGGCACTACCATCCCTTCACTCCGTGTATTGACGGGAGTGGCACTACCATTCCTTCACTCCGTGTATTGACGGGAGTGGCACTACCATTCCTTCACTCCGTGTATTGACGGGAGTGGCACTACCATTCCTTCACTCCGTGTATTGACGGGAGTGGCACTACCATTCCTTCACTCCGTGTATTGACGGGAGCGGCACTACCATTCCTTCACTCCGTGTATTGACGGGAGTGGCACTACCTTCACTCCGTGTACTGACGGGAATGGCACTACCTTCACTCCGTATATTGACGGGAGTGGCACTACCTTCACTCCGTGTATTGACGGGAGTGGCACTACCTTCTCTCCGTGTACTGACGGGAGTGGCACTACCATTCCTTCACCCTGTATATTGACGGGAGTGGCACAACCCTTCCTTCACTCCGTCTAGTGACCATCCAACCTCGCTATAAAAAAAAAAGGGGTGTAAAAACAAAAATTCTTTATCAATTACAATGTATTTAATTGATATAAAAGATCCCCTAAATAGAACATGATGTTAAGTACAGTTACCATGTGGTTATCCATAGTACAGTTACAGTCTGTTCATCGATTGTACAATTATAATGTGGTATTCAATTGATGCTTTTGAGAATGTAATATAAAAATGAAATAATTTGTTCAACATTGTAATGATTGATGGGCTGAACAAACTATTTCTTTGTTACTAGTCTTAATGCCGAATTCACAAAAGGTATTGAAGAAAGTAAACACTTGATAAATGTTGCAAGTTTCTGTTGTACACAACATTATTTTATAAAACAGAAGAAGCCCATTAGAAGCAGTTTTCCTTGTTACGTTTTCATCCACTACTTCCATAATTTCTAATTAAAAACATAACCCCTTATAACACAATCTCTTTTTTAATAAATGTTAAAAATCAATATAAATCGCGCTCAATGGATAGTTTTATTCCTACATTGATTTGTGCAACAATCGAACTACCATGAAAATGTTATTAGATCATTAGATCTGTAAATCAATTAAAAATTACTGCTTGATAAATACTCATAAATAGATAATTTTCTTCTTCTCAAAGGGAGAATTTTTTTACTGCTCTAATTCATGAGCTATTTTTAAAACTTGCAAATAAACACTGGATGCTTAAAAAAATCTCTAATCGCATACAAATCTAGATCTGTTGATACAAACAATAGTCTTTGTGTATATAATCCTAGATCAGTAGATACAAACATTAGTCTTTGTGTATATAGTCCTAGATCAGTAGATACAAACATTAGTCTTTGTGTTTATAACCCTAGATCAGTAGATACAAACAATAGTCTTTGTGTTTATAACCCTAGATTAGTAGATACAGATTTAGTATTATTATATCTTTTATCAGTGTTATTATATCTTTCATCAGTGTTATTAGATCTTTTATCAGTGTTATTATATCTAGTATCAGTGTTATTATATCTTTGATCAGTGCTATTATATTTTTGATCAGTGTTATTATATCTTTGATCATGTTATTATATCTTTCATCAGTGTTATTATATCTTTCATTCGTGTTATTTTATCATTGATCAGTCTTATTATATCTTTGATCAGTGTTTTTATATCTTTGATCAGTGTTAAAATATCTAGAATCAGTGACATAAATATCATCCTTTAAAAAAATCGAAACAGACTGTTGAAAATACCATGTTATAGGTTAAGTCATCATCAGTCCTCGCTTTTCCTCGGATATTTTTCTACTGGAATAAGACAGATATCTAAAGCTCTTATGTTATATTAGTAGTAGAAAAGTCTGATGAAACTGGCTGAACGAAACCCGACAGAAGGGATAACAAAGAAGTAAACGAAATACTGCAATAGAAAAGAAAATGTGGCCTTTATTGCCATGAACAGAATACAACATGAACAGAAATAACAAAGAAATGTATGAAATACTGCAATAGAAAAGAAAATGTGGCCTTTATTGCCATGAACAGAATACGATATGAACAGAAATAACAAAGAAATGTATGAAATACTGTAATAGAAAATAATATTTCGCTTTTATTGCCATGAATATCCTTAAATACAAGCACACACCGCACGATATGAAAATCACCTGAGAGGGAGACACGCTCATAGGCACACGCATAGTTTAGACGATTATGTATTTAAGGCTTTGTATACCAATATAAAATAGCTGGAGTCATTTACACGTATGCCAATATAAATAGCTGGTATCATTTACTTGCATGACAATATAAATAGCTGTTGTCATTTACATTATGACAATATAAATAGATGTTATCATTTACTTGCATGACAATATAAATAGCTGGTATCATTTACTTGCATGACAATATAAATATCTGTTGTCATTTACTTGCATGACAATATAAATAGCTGTTGTCATTTATCTTACTTTACTCATTATACGTCTTTTGTCGTGAGTTATTTGATTAATTATTTCCTCTGTGAAATATAACATGTCTATTTTTAGATCTGCACAATAACTGAAAGAGTTTTGTTTAATGTATTCATGAACATTTGTTACAAAACACTGACACCGAACTCCCTAACATTACCTCTGTACTATATATTACATTGACAACATCAATACAAATCTACACACGAACTTTCAATGTATTTACTTTCTGGCCTGTAAATGACAACATCAACAACAAAAACTGGCCATTTGTTATTTCCAGGGGACAAAATTCTATTAAAGGACATCGCATGTGAAGATCACATCAAGTAAACAACAAATTAGGAATTCTCTTGCTAGATTGACCTTGAAGCAGAATGACCTCTATCACTCCTTCCACTAAGTTCATTTGTCTTAAAACGAATTTCACTTTCTGGGTACACTTTTTTCAAGTCATCTTAATGTTGTCTAAGTTTTAACTGTAAAGAATCCAACCAAACAAAACTACAGAAGAAGATATATTTGGTGTGTCCAGTGACTTAAACAGCTTGTGAGTGACGTCATTTTTACATTTAGTCATGTCGTGTATATGTCATTGTCATGTCATGTATATGTCATTGTCATGTCGTGTATATGTCATTGTCATGTCATGTATATGTCGTTGTCATATCGTTTATATGTCGTTGTCATGTCGTGTATATGTCGTTGTCATGTATACGTCTTTGTTATTTCATGTATATGTCATTGTCATGTCGTATATGCCATTGTCATGTCGTGTATATGTCATTGCCATGGGTTTCCTATCGGTCGTTATTATATTACTTGTCAGTTTTTATTATTCTTGTCATAATTTACGAGATCCCATGAGCCCCTAGACCCACAACTGTACCAGATACGAGATCCCATGAGCCCCTACACCCCCAACTGTAGACAGGTACAAGATCCTATGAGCCCCTACACCCCCAACTGTAGACAGGTACAAGATCCCATGAGCCCCTAGACCCCAACTGTAGACAGGTACAAGATCCCATGAGCCCCTAGACCCCAACTGTAGACAGGTACAAGATCCCATGAGCCCCTAGACCCCCAAATGTAAACAGGTACGAGATCCCATGAGCCCCTAGACCCAACTGTAGACAGGTACGAGATCCAATGAGCTCCTAGACCCCAACTGTAGACAGGTACGAGATCCCATGAGCCCCTAGACCCCAACATACCAGAAACGAGATTCCATGAGCCACAAGACCCCCAACTGTACCAGTACGAGATCACATGAGCTCCAAGATCCCCCCCAACTGTACCAGTACGAGATCCCATGCCCCCAGACCCCCAACTGAAGACAGGTACGAGAACCCATGAGCCCCTAGACCCCAAATGTAAACAGGTACGAGATCCAATGAGCCCCTACACCCCAACTGTAGTCAGGTACGAGATCCCATGAGCCCCTAGACCCCAACTGTAGACAGGTACGAGATCCCATGAGCCCCTAGACCACAACTGTTCCAGATGCGAGATCCCATGAGCCCCTAGACCCCAACTGTAGTCATGTACGAGATCCCATGAGCCCCTAGACCCACAACTGTACCAGATACGAGATCCCATGAGCCCCTAGACCCCAACTGTAGTCAGGTACGAGATGGGCCCTCGTATTTTATTCGGTACTAGTGGCCAAAGTATCTGGGGGGTCACACTTGACAGAAAACTGACCCTATGTGCGCACATCTCTGAGGTTTCAAGGAAGGCCTCTGAGAGTCTGAACATGGTAAAGAATATGGCGAGCACATCCTGTGGGCAATGGCGGATGTCTTGAGGTCACTGTGGTGGAGGCTGTCCAACAACTCATGACGAATCGCAGTGTGGCAGTGACGCTACAGTGGATCCCAGGCCACGCGGGCATTCCTGGGAACGAGCAGGCCGACGGCCTGTTCAAATCCGGTACAACAATGGACCCCTCTAGGGGTTTATCAATGGAAGCGTGTGAGGCCTCCTATGAGTCCATCCTTGCCAAGTTATGCACCCTTGAACAAACTGTATGGCTTTCGAACTGGGATAAGAGAACCATAGGGCGAGAGATGAGAAGGAATATGGAGCAACCTTCCAAATCCGATCCGTGGTGGAGGCTTCGGAGAGACGAACAGGCCCTAATAGCCCGATTCCGAACTGGACATTGTCCGATTGGCGTCTATTTTGGGAGCATGAGACCCGAGTATGATTCCAGTTGTCGACATTGCAGAGAGGAAGAGGAAACAGAGATCATTTGTTGAGTGACTGTCCACGTCTGGAGGCTTTCAGACTGGACTAGTCGAGAACCCCGCTGGTCATTGGGCTTTATGGCAGTCTCCAGATGCTAAGAGACACAGCAGGTTTCATTTCACTAGCCCTAAGGGACCAAGTCTCGGCTTGTTAACCATAAGAGAGTTCAATCAGTGGCCATTATCGCATCTAACTGTCACATTTTTGTAACATTTAATTCTTTCGTTTCTTTTTGTATTTATTGTGTTTTTGAGAAATATGAAATCAATAATTAACAGAGTCTCGAGGTTAAATCGATGTGAAATTTTGATCACTTGAGTATTCTCAATAACAATACACTATTTTAAAACATTGGTCAATTAATTAAAACATTGGTCAATTAATTAAAACATTGGTCAGTTAATTAAAACAATTAATTAAAGGCGCCAGTTACAAATCATAGTCTGTTGGTGTATGTATTTATAACAGTAATATAAGGCGCCAGTTATAAATCATAGTCTGTGTGTTTTTGTATTTATGTATAACAGTAAACAGTTTCCCACAATAAATTAAGTGAACAAGTCAAACAACAGGACACACTGATAAACAAATTCATCTTACAGCAACTTATTTCAAGAGTTAAACCAAAATTAAATCTAAAAGTGTGTTTACTTATTTTTGTGTTTGTCTGTTTATTTTAAGAGAATATTTTTTTCATTACAAATATTGATTAGATTGTTTTTTCCCCATTCAGTCTTTTGTAATACTGCACTTAGAATCATCAGCGCTAGATGGGAGATATACTTTAAGTGTTTTTTTTGTGATTGTTTGTGTGTGTGTGTGTGTGTGTGTGTGTGTCTTGATTAGACAGTGCAACAAGTTCATGGATACAGAATGTGACAATATTGACAGAAATAAAGAAATAACAAAAAATGAAATTTAATGACTGTAATGGTTAGAAGCAGGCTTGCGGAGCCGCCAAATTTTTTTCCGGCTTCGGCTCCAGCTCTCATAAATTTGACGGCTCCGGCTCCCTAGTATAGTATCACACGAGACACATTTTTTTGTAATTGCTCCACGCTAACATGCCGCTGATAAAAAAAATATGCAAATTTTGCCGCGTTCACCCCCCATAGTCAGGAACTTGAAAAAATTACGCATGTCGGTTTTACTAAAAACAAACCATTTCAGTGCATCCAGAATCATATCATTATTTTCGATCGAGGTTTTACTAGTCGCCATTTTCATATGTAATAAAAAGTTATTTCAATAATCAATTATCAAATAGTAAAATGATACATTATTTAAAATATTTTAAAGACTTCAGTATTTATATTTATTATTTATAAATTCGAAGTGACTATTCGGACACGGCTACCAATAAACTCCGATTTTTATTTGGACCCCGTCCCATTAAAGTCTGATTGTTATTCGGACCCGTGGCAAATATGTACTTAGCGTAGTTTATACAAAAACTTTATTATTGTTTTTTGTTTATTATTTATAATTGTTTGAATTGTATGATTTAATCGTTACTCAGTGTCTACGGTTCCACTAAGCGGACTCTGCATTATTATTTTTTCGGGTTCCGTCTAATAAAGTTTAAATATAGCTAAGCTTAGTGCATATTTGCCACGGGTCCGAATAACAATAGGATTTTATTGGGACCAGGGTCCGAATAGCCAAAGCCTATAAATTTATCTACTCTATTTCAGATATTCTCTTTATAATAAAATTGTTAAATACAGAAAGCGACCATTTTGTTTTTTACAAATTTGCGGTCAAATAATATATGAAATGACGCGTTCTATTAGTCATCGTAGTAAAAATTATTTTTAAATGATTGATACAATTATTCTACGAAATAAAACTGTTTTAACTTTATATATAACAAAATAACATGCCATTAAAAAAATTAGGGAGGGTAAACAAGATTTAAAACGAACACAAAACGATTCCCCATTAAATATTTCTTGTGGTGATGTGCGTGCGCGCTATCATTTAAATGCTGTTACTGTTGTGGCGTTCGTAAAACATAACATTTCAAATTGTAAGAGGCAAACAATCAAACAAATTTGCGATTTAATAGCTAAAAAAAATTCTGCTGTAAAAAAAAAACATTTGGGAGCCGTGCAGCCACCAGATTTTTTCGGCTCCGGCTCCAGCAAATAGTGGCGGCTCCAAGGCTCCGGCTCGGCTCCGCAAGCCTGGTTAGAAGTTTATTCCAGTTTAAAGGATGAGAGTGGGGAGAAGGGGAGCGAGAAATCTAATCCAAAACTAGCCTGACAAAGTCTATGAGAGAAGTATGAAGACTTGTTGATTATGTGACTGAGCGTTAGGTCCATATTGACAGAAGATACTAATAACATTACACCCTCCCCTCTGTCCGATTGGTAGAAAAAACCTCTGGCCTTGCCATTCCGGCCGATCAGCAGTACACACACCCTGTTGGTCTGGCCATTTTTGGGCAGGTGTTAAAACCCTTTTTCTGCCATAACGGCTGATGAAAGCAGGGTTGGGGTATGATTTAAAATCTGGTGCCATCTTTACATAGTCTCATGTCATCTTTACATTGTTTTATGTCATATTTACATAGTCTCATGTCATCTTTACATTGTCTCATGTCATCTTTACATTGTCTAATGTCATCTTTACATTGTCTCATGTCATCTTTACATTGTCTCATGTCATCTTTACATTGTTTTATGTCATATTTACATAGTCTCATGTCATCTTCACATTATCATGTCATCTTTACATTGTCTTATGTCATCTTCACATTATCATGTCATATTTACATTGTCTTATGTCATCTTCACATTATCATGTCATCTTTACATTGTCTTATGTCATCTTCACATTATCATGTCATCTTTACATTGTCTTATGTGATCTTCACATTATCATGTCATCTTTACATTGCCTTATGTCATCTTCACATAATCATGTCATCTTTACATTGTCTTATGTCATATTCACATTATCATGTCATATTTACATTGTTTTATGTCATATTTACATTGTCTTATGTCATCTTCACATTATCATGTCATATTTACATTGTCTTATGTCATCTTCACATTATCATGTCATCTTTACATTGTCTTATGTCATCTTCACATTATCATGTCATCTTTACATTGTCTTATGTCATCTTCACATTATCATGTCATCTTTACATTGTCTTATGTCATCTTCACATTATCATGTCATCTTTACATTGTCTTATGTCATCTTCACATGTGTGCATTTCGAGTTGACATAATCGCATGAAACGTTGACGTTTTAAAATCACCCCCCTACCCTCACCCCAGCGAGTACACATTCTGACACACCCCAACCCAGCCTGTATCGATTATGTAATAACATGTTTAATTTTATGACTAGTCTTCAAGACATAAACAACACGCTGGTTGAATGTGGTGACACAAATGTAACTTTATAATGTATATTAATGTTGAGACAGTCAGATGTAACTTTATAATGGACATTAATGTTGAGACAGCCAGATGTAACTTTACAATTAATGTTGAGACAGCCAGATGTAACTTTACAATGTACATTAATGTTGAGACAGTCAGATGAAACTTTACAATGTACATTAATGTTGAGACAGTCAGATGTAACTTTATAATGGACATTAATGTTGAGACAGCCAGATGTAACTTTACAATTAATGTTGAGACAGCCAGATGTAACTTTACAATGTACATTAATGTTGAGACAGTCAGATGTAACTTTACAATGTACATTAATGTTGAGACAGCCAGATGTAACTTTACAATTAATGTTGAGACAGCCAGATGTAACTTTACAATGTACATTAATGTTGAGACAGTCAGATGTAACTTTACAATGTACATTAATGTTGAGACAGCCAGATGTAACTTTACAATGTACATTAATGTTGAGACAGCCAGATGTAACTTTATAATGGACATTAATGTTGAGACAGCCAGATGTAACTTTACAATGTACATTAATGTTGAGACAGCCAGATGTAACTTTACAATGTACATTAATGTTGAGACAGCCAGATGTAACTTTACAATGTACATTAATGTTGAGACAGCCAGATGTAACTTTACAATGTACATTAATGTTGAGACAGCCAGATGTCACTTTACAATGTACATTAATGTTGAGACAGCCAGATGTCACTTTACAATGTACATTAATGTTGAGACAGCCAGATGTAACTTTATAATGGACATTAATGTTGAGACAGCCAGATTTCTAAAATCTTAACTTTTATCTTCAAACTTTAATTTTCTTTTTTATTTTAATGTCGGTATATTTAACAACTTTATTTATCTGCGTGGGTGAACATGAAACATATCATTTTTTAAAATTAGTTTTCAGTGCAAATGGTGACCTGAGCCGATAGGAAAAATTCAATCACGTAATGAAATTTTAAAAATTTCCTCCAGCTAAACTCAATCTAATAAAACAACGCGGCCATATTACGTCATTCAAATTTTAACCAAGAACATAAAATGGGACAAAAGAAAAAATTAATGATAAAACATGGACTGTTTTCTTCTATCTTTCATTAACATGAACTGTTTTTTACTGTCTTTCATTAACTTGGACTGTTTTCTTCTATCTTTCATTAACATGGACTGTTTTCTACTGTCTTTCATTAACTTGGACTGTTTTCTTCTGTCTTTCATTAACTTGGACTGTTTTCTTTTGTCTTTCATTAACATGGACTGTTTTCTACTGTCTTTCATTAACTTGGACTGTTTTCTTCTATCTTTCATTAACATGAACTGTTTTCTACTGTCTTTCATTAACTTGGACTGTTTTCTTTTGTCTTTCATTAACATGGACTGTTTTCTACTGTCTTTCATTAACTTGGACTGTTTTCTTTTGTCTTTCATTAACTTGGACTGTTTTCTTCTGTCTTTCATTAACTTGGACTGTTTTCTTTTGTCTTTCATTAACTTGGACTGTTTTCTTTTGTCTTTCATTAACATGAACTGTTTTCTACTGTCTTTCATTAACTTGGACTGTTTTCTTTTGTCTTTCATTAGCTTGGACTGTTTTCTTCTGTCTTTCATTAACATGGACTGTTTTCTACTGTCTTTCATTAACTTGGACTGTTTTCTTCTGTCTTTCATTAACATGGACTGTTTTCTACTGTCTTTCATTAACATGGACTGTTTTCTTCTTTCATTAACATGGACTGTTTTCTACTGTCTTTCACTAACATGGACTGTTTTCTACTGTCTTTCATTAACATGGACTGTTTACTTCTATCTTTCATTAACATGGACTGTTTTCTTCTATCTTTCATTAACATGAAATGTTTTCTACTGTCTTTCATTAACATGGACTGTTTTCTTCTATCTTTCATTAACATAGACTGTTTTCTTTTGTCTTTCATTAACTTGGACTGTTTTCTTCTGTCTTTCATTAACTTGGACTGTTTTCTTCTGTCTTTCATTAACATTGACTGTTTTCTTCTATCTTTCATTAACTTGGTCTGTTTTCTTTTGTCTTTCATTAACTTGGACTGTTTTCTTCTGCCTTTCATTAACTTGGACTGTTTTCTTCTTTCTACATGTAGTTGTGTAAGGGTGAGGCGAATTCTCTTATTCACTGTTGTAAAGGCCCCTGGAACAAGACCCCAGATGTTGAGGATCCCCAGAAGGGTACCCTTGGCTTGTGTCTAAGTGTATGAGGGCTGACTCAAAAAGTTGACTCGTATTTTATTTGTATCCCTGCCACACACACAGTCTCCACAACAATTAAAGGTAAAACAGGTGAAAAGGACCAACTCAACAAGTGTCGTGTGACAACAATCAACTATTTATTATACACAGAGCGCAGTCCGTATCAGGGATCTGGTGGCCTTTCAAATAAATCAAAGATAATCCAAAAAGATACAGCAACGAGGTAATCCAATATAAAATTATGAATAAAGTGAGGGACGTGTTCACTCTAGATCTCTCTCTATATATATTTTCTCTCTCTCTCTCTATGTCTCTCTTTCTCTCACTCAGAGACTATTCACTAATCGACTCGACCAGACGCCACTCACGGCCGACTGACCACGAATCTCTCTCTTTCATTTCCCACCTCACTTTTCACACGTGACCATTAACCAATCAAATATGATAGCTGCTTCATTCAAACTTTCAAATTAGGGGGTGGAGCCTAAGGGGTGGGAGGGGGAGAGGTAGTACGCCATTGAGACAACGACAATAGTAACTGGACATCCATCGGGTCTCTTTGAAGACGCCGACCGGAGTACGTACAGCAATCAGGTGGTCAGAGATTTCCCCGCGGAATATAACATGTTACTGTTAACAGCTACTTTGGTTCATCGGCGGAGATTCTGCCGAACACCTAGTCTTGTGACGCAATTACGGGGGTGGGGTGGAAACAGGGGGGACTGAGGAGCGGGAACGTAGATTGTTATGGATAGTTTAATATACATATTAACGTTATTACTATTATTAGGTTAAGGGTTGGAGTAAGGGGATAGTTTCGACAGATTAGTCACAACCTGTGACAACTGTAAACCACTAATGGAGACTTTTTTTCTAATGCTATTCTCTCCCCACTATAGCATATAGTGCAATGGCCGATGGGCACCACGGGAGACATAGCGAGGCTTTTCCCCGTGCACTGAAATATTTGGTCCTCACCGGAGATCAAACCCGATATTCTCAGATCGACAGCCGAAAGCCTTACCTCACCTCTACTTTTTTCATTTTTTAAAGTTAAATCCAATACATTTATGCATGCTGGACTCACAAACCAATATAGTCTTCTATATGTCTAAAATGTTTTCACCAAAAAAAAACAGAAATAATTTTGATATCATATTTCTTAAGTCGTATAAACTAAAGTATTAAATTAATCTAGAAGAGAAATATAAGCCAAACATGAACAAAATATAAGCCAAAATTAGTTAATTATAAGCCAAATATAAACCAAATATAAGCCAAATATAAGCCAAATATAAGCCAGGCTAGATTCCATATATCGAAATTTAGTCAACAAAAGTAATTCAATACGAGACTAACCAGGGGGCATAGGGAGCAGCACTGAACTCCTCTAAAAGCCACCTATTGGCAATCCCTGGTGTGTGAAGTCCCCCGACAGATGAGGTGTTAAATGTCTTAGATCCCATAAACCACTTATACGAAGGTTTTTTATGGTGCCCTTCTTTCATCCACACCATGACCGATGGTGCAGTGGGCGCCACGTGAGATAAAGAGCGGACCTTACACAGATGACCTGAAATAGCCCTTGGTCTTCACCGAAGATAGAACCAGGGACCATCAGGACGACGGTTGGGAGCTTTAACGACTCGACCATCCGTCTTGACCATTCTTAGTAGAGCCTGATATTTATGTCATGCGAATATTGAATGACACATTGTTGAATGACATTGCTGAATGACACTTTTTTAATGACACATTGTTGAATGACACATATTTAATGACACATTGTTGAACGACACTTTGTTTAATGACAAATTATTTAGTCACACATCGTTTAGTGCATCGCACTTAAGACTATTTAGTATAAGGGATAAGTAGAAATATTTTTTTTTTAATTTTGAAAAAAAAAATTCAATTAAAAAATGAAAGTAAAATTGCGCAATCCCCTTATGGTCATCATAACGAAATGTGTGGAGAATTCAAATGACAAATGTGTAGAATTCAAAATGTGTAGAATTCAAAATGTGTAGAATTCAAAATGTGTAGAATTCAAAATGTGTAGAATTCATGTTATTCTGTAGTCACTCCAATTAGTTTGAGAAATATTCAACACCCTATACATGATCAACTATACCTTGATACTTTCTTTAAATAACTTGTGATATTTAAAAAAAAAATAGAAGAATACTTTGTTACATTTAGCAAAGTATGGTAGTATTTCAGGTATTTTTACGGCAACTATCAGCAACTCTATTGAACTATACAAAACATAAACCTATATTTTAGAGCAAACAATATATTAATATTTACAAATAAAAACCTTCTTATGACCTGTAATATTTTAAATCAACCAAAACATTTGCATATACACTTTTAAAATAAGAAATGAAAGCATTACCTGTGAAACTGTGACACATCCACTCGTGTTAAAGTATTACCTGTGATACTGTGACACATCCACTCATGTTAACGTATTACCTGTGATACTGTGACACTTCCACTCATGTTAAAGTATTACCTGTTGTACTGTGACACTTCCACTCATGTTAAAGTATTACCTGTTATACTGTGACACTTCCACTCATTTATCTTGCTATTGGTGTCAATGTCACGTGTCATGTCGACATCAACTATAATGTAAACCGTGGCAGTGAACTTGTCAGACACCTGAACAAATTGATACTCATCTCTCCACAGACTTGATGGTAACAATGTCGTCACACAGATATCCTGGTTGTGAACTAAAAAATAAAATTTTTAAATATACAAGGAATATAAAATTAAAAAAAAAACATTTTTGTGTTGATTTTTTTGTAACTTGAAACACCTTTAAACTGTCCTCTGTTTAAACATTACGTAAAATTAAGATCCTAAATTTAGCTCCAAAAATAAACGAATAAAATATGGTATGAAATCTACAAGAAAATTGGAATAATGAAATCTATCTACTGAGTTTGATATCTGTAAAACTACCTGAATTTCTTGAGTAGACTATATTAGCAAGAAAACTTTCGTTTCCATACATGTAATAAAACTGTCCACTTTCTAAGGGTAATTCATAGCTGGTTGCCGCCTTTTGAATTACGATGCTTCTAATTTCCAGAGCAGGCTGAAGGCAAATGAAAACTAGATAGAATGTAGTCAATTCTAGAATTTAATTCTGAATGAGAAAGTTCTGAATTATTATTATTTTGAAAACATAATACGATAGTAAAAAAAAAATTCATAGATTTCAAAGTAAATATTTTCAAGTTATCATCACTGACCCATGTAATAAGACGTTACTATATCACTCACCCATGTAATAAGACGTTACTATATCACTGACCCATGTAATAAGTGTCCAGTCGTAAACTGTTTGGCACTGGACACTGGTCTGTTGATTCATTGAGTCGGCAACGTTTGGGGCAAAAATGAAATACGTTTTGCCGATGTGTGCCAACGGCAATAACTCATCCAATGACGAATAGAAAGGTTTTGAGCTGACATTTTGCTGGTGATCGTTAATGGGGAAAAAAAAAAATATATATATATATATACTATATTTTGAGTTTTATTGAAAATGAAAATAATCAGCATAATGTTTATATTAAATCTTGTCTTTTAAATAGAAATTACAAATTACTCCCCCCCCCCCCCAACCTCCACAACATTAAATAACATTATAGGTGATTTTGAACAGGTCATCAATTAACCCTACAGTGGCCCCATGATTCATATATGAATCAACCATATTTTTGCATTATTATAATCTTATTATTAACTTTGACCTAAAACAGTGGTCGGCAAACTTTTCAGCCAAAGAGCCAAATATGAACATTACAACAATTAAAAAAAAAACAAAAATTGGGAGCCAAATCTGCTGGTTTAGTAAACTTTTATTACACTAAATAAGTAGTACACTAAATAAGTTGTATACTAAATAAAACTAAATGCCAGAGCCGCACTTAAGGATCCAAAGAGCCCCATGCGGCTCCGGAGCCGCACTTTGCCGAGCACTGACCTAAAAAGGTTATACATGGTTTGTCTTCTTTACTGTATTGGTGGATCTGCTTTAATTTAGATTATATAATGCGTAAATGAACTTCCTGGTATTTGAGGTTGTGTGTGTATAAACTCTCTTTGCACTTGCTTGATGCTGGTCGTAAAACTTTAACAATTAAGTATATAGGCCAATATTATTTTTCTTGCCGAAACATATTTTGTTTGACTTCATCATAAAGTATGAATG
Source organism: Bulinus truncatus (assembly GCA_021962125.1). NCBI lineage: Eukaryota > Metazoa > Mollusca > Gastropoda > Planorbidae > Bulinus > Bulinus truncatus. Next base: position 2,943,544 of record JAGDYQ010000063.1, on the reverse strand, counting down.
CTATCATTTTTTGATATTATCGTTTGTAGTTTGTATTATTTAATAATTGCTTTGTTATGAATTTTACGTTTCTATATTACTTATTACTTTGAGCCATGTCGTTGCAATAAAGTAAAGGGCCGCAGTTTTTAAAGTAAAAACCTTACTGTAGTAGTGGCGAGAAGAACTTGGACAGGTTGAGTTGAGTATAAAAATATTCCATCCAGGTTTGCCGTCACGTTTATATTTAGACTCTGGTACAGGGAGTCTAAACTTGTGCTGACGGTGTCCACTTGGCTGCAGGAGGCATTTTTTGAGAAATAAGCACACAGTTAGATCATACATACGAGAGATGAAAATCATTCATTTTTTGAGAGACACTGTCTATAGAATGACAATTTATATCATGTTAAATTATCTAATACATAATCGTCTAACGTAGTAGACCGACCGGGTTTATCCCGTTGCGCTGCCCGGCTAAAAATAGTCTGGGGAATTCCAAAATGTTCGTCTCTAGACGCAGAGGAAAATATTGGGCCCTTTAGGAAAAGACAGACATAGCAAAGAGTTTACAATTGGACTCTGTGGGGGGCCCTAAATATTCGGGGGGGGCCTTGGGCACGCGCCCGCTGCACCTGTACTTTTAATTTTTCGTCTGATTAATCATATGTGTATTTCTCATAAATAAGATGTGTTTATATTGTGCTATTGTTGCGATATAATATGATTTATAACATTTATATAGTGAATATAGGGGTTTCGTCTTAAATAGAATTAGGTTTATAACTTGAAATTATTGGAGAACTGAATTTAGCTAAACAAGGAACTTCGAAATAGCTCCACCTCTTTTACACCAGAAATACTTTGTGCAGGGAAATTAACGGTATTACATTTTTCTGTTTTACCTGGATACTGAACTAGTTTGAAAAGAGTTTACCTTATGCCCACTGGCTAGTCCCCAAGGAAAACAACTCTGGATGCGTTCTTCACGTAAAAGAGCAGAGTTAACTCCGATGTTTTATTGGACAAAGCAGTTATGGTAAATGTGTTATCTGACAGCGAACGAAAAAAAATCCATCAAAATAATAAATGTTGTCACTTTTGATATAATTAATTTTCATTCAGGTTAAAAAAATGAAAAACGAAAAAACAAGACGTTCCAAGAGAAATATAAATATAAAATAAATTTTGTAAATAATAAAGTCTTAAGCAAATAAAATAATTTGTTTATTCATCTTAATTGTTCACTTCGATCTAAGGCTGTCAAGATAGATTGACAGATAGATAGATAGATAGATAGAGAGAGAGTGAAACAGAGAAAGAGTGAGAGAGAGAAAGAGTGAGAGAGAAAGAGCGCGAGAAAGAGAGAGATAGAGAGAAAGAGAGAGTGAGAAAGAGAGAGAGAGATTTAGAACGAGTATGAGAAAGAGAGTGAAAGAGAGAGCGAGTGAGAGAGAGAGAGAGTAATAGAGAGAGTGAGTGAGAGAGAGAAATAGAGAGAGAGAGAGAGAGTGAAAGAGAAAGACAGTGAAAGAGAGAGATAGAGTGAGAGACAGATAGAGAGATCGAGAAGGACAGAGAGACAGAGAGTTTGCAATCAGTTTCGAAGAATTTGAGCTTGTAGTCGTACTTGCACAAATTGGTACTTGTACTCATAGTCCTGCTTGAAACGTTCAAAAAGTGTGTACTTGTACTCGAACTCGTGCATTTACTTGCATGGTCGGTACTTGGAACAACTCTACTACTTACCATAAAACAACTGGCAGGACAGGTTAACACAATTATCTAATTCTGTCAAGAACACAAGTTTTAATAATTAAACTATCGCTACCACTCTCAGTTTGCCAAGTCGACAACGTAATGTATGACGTCATTGATGGCCTTTCACTGGAATAAGCTGATGGAGAAGGGTAAACCAGGGTCGAACTGGCCTCCAATAGCGAATGGTCGATTGTGTACTGGACAATGGTAACGAATTCACTGGCGTTTATCTCAACATGTCCTCTGTTGATTTCTATTTAATACAAGAAAGTGCATAGCAAGCAACAGAATAATCACTGTATAGTTTATAAAAGTATATATATATATATATATATATATATATATATATATATATATATATATATATATATTAGGGTGCATCACCAAAAAAAATTTTTAATAATTGATCTGTCTGCTATTTAAATTTGTTCCATTGATCAAAAAAAGCATTGTGTAAAAAAATAAAAAATATTTGACAATATTTAGAGGTCCCCCGGACTTCAACAAAGTTTGCATAATGACCCATTCCATGTCAACTCAACCAGTTTTTTTGACAATTGTTCACCCGACCCCCTCAGATCTTCCTGAAATTTTCAGGGCTTGTGGTACATTCAAAGTTGAGTGATTCCTGAAAATTTTAGGCCATTTGGTCAAAAACTTTCTGAGATATGATTTTTTTAATTTTTAAGGGTAGTCACTAGTGCGCGTGACATTTACATTTTTGCGATGTTTGAACGTGAATATTTCAAAAACTAAAAGAGGTATCAGGCTGAAATTTTCAGTATTTACTCATTGTTTTGTCCTAAGTTGAATGATGTATTTATTTTAAGTGTAGCTTGCACACAGAATGCCCTAAAAATTTCCAAACATCGCACTTCAGACAGTTTTCATCAATATTTGACCCGGTATAGCCAAAAACCTATAAGACATGAAATGATGTTTGTTATACAATTAGTAAGTACCATATATGTGTTGATTATTTTGATAGAGAATTCCTGTTAATCAATAATAGTGTACTCATGGTGGGACCCTTTATGCATCATGGTCGTCCATTTTTGCACTTATTGCGACCCCCAGATGACCATGCGGACAGTAATTCACACTTTTCATATTTTGCACACTTGTTAACCTTGGCAAGTACTAGCTATGGTGAAAATTTCATGTTGGTGTCTTAACGCCTTCTTGGTGAAAAATTGCATGAAATTGCATGATTATACACTATTATTGAATATTGCGTAGCGAATATTTCAAAAACTAAAAAAGGTATCAGGCTGTAATTTTCAGTATTTACTCATTGTTTTATCCTGAGTTGAATGGTATATTTATCTTAAGTGTAGCTTGCACACAGAATGCCCTAAAAAATTCCAAACATTGCACTTCAGACAGTTTTCATCATTATTTGACCACGCACGCTACGGGCCTCATTAACGTGTATTATGGTAAATCAGCATAGCAATGAAATGTCAATCAAAATTTGTGAAAAATACAGTTAGTTTTAAGTAGAAAATCAAATTACAGATTGTTTGTTTCTATCAACCATACAAGCAACCATGCAAGGCGGATATCAGCGGATGACAGAGTGGCATTGTAATGATTGTATCGTTAATATGACATTCGACACAACAAGATCAAACACTGGTCATCAGACTGCTGCCTGCATTGCCATACAAAATATGCTGCAACGTGCTCTTCTGTGGTCAGGTTGTCGCCATCACATTGGTGAAGTTATCCTCTCGCATGTGTTTGCAGACATGAAAATAGAAGTTTCCAAATCCCCGGATATAACTTTGTTCACCAAGCTGCGAAGTAATTGGGAGTTGGTGGCACATGATTGGTCTCACGTTTGTAGTTCGTTTACGTTAGCTGATCATGATCTGAAGGCTCAAGAGCGACTGACGATAATGAGAGATGCGGTAATTGCACATGCCAACTCTAGTAAACAAACCGAATTCTTGCGAGACGACTACCACGAATTCCTTAAGCTGCTCTTGTTTACCTGAATGCTACAAATAAGGAGGTTAACTTTAAAAGACCAGGTGCCCTGCACAAAGCACGATGGATGGCAAAGCTGTTATATTGCCTCAAGATTGCACTGTGTGAGAAACAAATTCAATTATTGCCTCCAGGTACTATTACCACACGTGATCAAGTGCCAAAGATTCGTGCATTTGCTACATTTGTAACACATGTTTATGTCGTGTGGTGGCTCACTTGCAAAAAGAGTGTGGATGCACCATGGAATGATCTACAGCTCTACAAGCGACTTTTGGATTACAACGATGTCAACAAAGACATATCCAAGTCAGCAATCCGTGCCCTGAATAGGCATCTGTGGTAACTCACTGCTGAAATGATCCCACTTGCTCTGTTCAGCAATGAAGTACCTGTGTTGGAAAAGCGAGCTCTAGCAGATGCTCTGCTAAGGCTTCGACCAGTGGTTGCCCTCCAAACTCCGCAGAATCGATTTGGAAATGGTTGGGGAAAACCACGATTCCAATCAGTTGATTCTAAAACTCGGTTGTGTGATCTGGCTGGAGTTGACTCGTGGTTTACTATATACAGACTTCAACTGGACACAGGATTCCTCCAACTGCCTGTTGATGATTGGTGCCAAACAGCTTCTTACATTGCCAGTGAAGAAAATGTTGCTGCTATTAACGTTGTTAACGATTGTGCCGAGAGAGGAGTGAAACTGGCATCTGACTTTGTTGAAGCAGCGCGAACGGATGAACATTTTCAAAACATTCTTCAAGTGGTAGTAATGGACCGCAAAAACATCTCAAATGTGCGTAAACCTTACAAACGTGCAACAAAGTGAAACTGAATTTAATGCAACAGTAATAAATAATTCAATATGTTAATGTAATTTTTATATAGGCTGGAATAAACTTTTTTTTCTTTACATGTTTTGTGATTTCTTGGGCGGGGGGGGGGACCTCTAAATCAACTCTGGTTTGAAAAATATTTTACACAAGTTATTATTAATAATATTAGAACAAATTAGAAACATAGACAGCTCAAAAACAAACAATCAATTTTGTCCTCTATTGTGGTGATGCACCCTAATATATATATATATATGTGTGTGTATTTATATAAATAATAGCGATGGGGTTCTGCGTTAAATCGAAAGTAAAGAATTAATACAACAGCATTCCAGTTTAAAATACAATCATGAAAAAAATCGGATCTGCCCGAAACCAAATAAATAACCTAGCCTACCGATCAAGCCTAAGGGGATATAACTCTATGCAAAGGTTTGGCAGGGTACAGCTAGTATACATATATCTTATATATATATATATATATATATATATATATATATATCAGACTCGACTGATATAATTGTGTACAACCATTGATGTACGTTAGGATTTTACCTGATGAGGAAAACAGTAGATCCTCTTTTACATCAATATTGACGGCTGTACCTGGTGCTAAGGGTACTATTGTTGTATTCTGTGACTGTTTGTTGAAGGTCACCTTAAACCTTAGGTAAATGACGTATGTGTAGCTAGTGGAGACCACAAGAACCGTTTTTCAAGGCCTTGTGGGGGACAAGTTTGGAATTACAGCCACGTAGGTCCTGGGGATGGGAACGACAGCAGCTGTAAAGATCAGATAACATATATGCAGATGAAGAATTATTTGTGTACAAATAGATAAGAATGAACGTGGATAAATCAATCTAAATACAGATATCAATGGGGTAATGGGAAGAATAGAAATAGAATAGAAATAGAATAGAAATAGAATGGAAATAGAATAGAAATAGAATAGAAATAGAATAGAAATAGAATAGAAATAGAATAGAAATAGAATAGAAATAGAATAGAAATATGACAAGAGAAGAATAGAAAAACCTGTTTGACAGACGCAGCCATGAGTCTCCACACTAGAATGAGTTGACCACTGGCCACTATTTAGTGTAGACCTCCCTAACACATATTTAAGTTCGGTTTCATGGCTGGGCAGTTGTAACGAGCTGTCCACGGTGTTGTTGCTGACCATCCATCTGAATAGACGGCGGTCAATAGTGTTATCAGCTCCCACCCACGCTAAGAAAAAGTAACAAAAAGATAACAATATCAACCTTGAAGTACGCAGTCATTGCAGTAGATCATAAAACACCAACTACAGCTAACAGAATCGAACTATTGAAACATTTCGTCTGAATCATTACGTTTGAAAAATCTTCCTATTAACATACAAAAATAAGTAGAATTGTTTGTCTGTCTGTCTGTGTGTCTGTCATCCTTTGTCGGTCTGTTTGTCTGGTATTTTGTCTGACTGTTTATTTATCTGTCTGCCTGTCTGTTTTTCTGTCTCTTTATTCATCTTTTGTTTATTTCTGTCTCTTTGTCTGTCTATTTGTCTGCCTATTTCTCGCGTTTAAAAGAGGACACGTGTTTCATTTACTTTCCTCATGTACAGTTTTGAAATTTAAACTTGGAGAACTTCACAGAATAATCAATCACTCTATAAATGGAAATCAATCAGGAGTTGAAAGTGTTGCTAACCAACCTGTTTTGCTGACCAGATAGTCCGTGAGTAGTTGCTGAATCTGAGGAGTCTCTGGCTCAACCAAGTGTGAGTTGAGAGACAGACAATACTTCTGAAAGTAAAATAGAATGTGAATAGAGAGACAGACAATACTTCTGAAAGTAAAATAGAATGTGAATAGAGAGACAGACAATACTTCTGAAAGTAAAATAGAATGTGAATAGAGAGACAGACAATACTTCTGAAAGTAAAATAGAATGTAAAAATCCTATTAAGGCTCTTAGCTCGATATCTATTTTTAAATCTGTCACAGAATAGATCTAATTTCTTAACGAATAGATAAGTAATTAGATATATTTTTGACGCTTAAAAACGGATTCAGACTTAGGCTAGTGTTGAATCAGCGATCGTCATATTTGATAAATATGAGTATGTGAGCATATGAGTAAATAAAAGCATATGTTTTTGTATTACTAATCGTTGGAACAATCTTCTTTGCATGTTCATTTACCAGACAAGGTACAGAAATATTGACTCACTTGTGCATTGCCCCACGACAACCGTTCATCGAAATATCTAAAACACTGGCCGAATCCATACACCGAGTCAGGGAAAATTGACTGGCATGGCTCTGCATTGAAAAAAAAAACAAATCAATTCAGAAGTGAATTGAAAATAAGAAAATATGACATACTTTAAATTTAAAGGATGAACACTGGACTATATAATTATGGGTCATGCTATCATACTAACGGAGTTGAGCCTGTCCGTTCTATTTATTCTATTGCAAAGCACACAGAGGAAAAAATAAATAAATTAGTAAATATGTTCACCTCTTGATACAATCATGTATATTTTAATGTCGTTCATTGTGGTAAGTACCACATAATGTACTACATATATAAAGGTGAAGTACTACAAAATATAAAGGTAAGTACTACATATTATAAAGGTAAGTACTACATTTTATAAAGGTAAGTACTATATATTATAAAAGTAAGCACTACACATTATATAGGTAAATACTACATTTTATAAAGGTAAGAACTACATATTATAAAAGTAAGCACTACACATTATAAAGGTAAGTATTACATATTATAAAGGTAAGTACTACACATTACAAAGGTAAGCACTACACATTATAAAGGTAAGTACTACACATTGTAAAGGTAAGTACTACATATTATAAAGGTAAGTACTAAGTATTACAATAATACAAAACTCTGAGCAATTAATTTAAAAACAATTACACTGGTTGAAGAGATGCCGGCAATATTTGCCCCGCTTGGCGTCATATGGAGCACCTTAAAGGGACTCACATGTGTAAATATTTCATACATTTTCTAAGCTAAAGGAAATGAAGTTTAGTCTGGACAACAGCAAACACTGAGCCAGCAATGCGTGTGCTGGACAGACACTTTGTGTGGGAATTAATGAGTATTTCTTACCAGCAAGAAATGAAACCCAAAAAAAAAAAACACACTATTACCCGTCTGGCAAAAGTAAAATAACGGTACGGAGCAAGATTTGTCATTCAGAGGACTTGTGACAGTTCTGTACAGCTCAACACAGTCCTTGTTGTTATTGGCGTTATTTGGTAATGCGCCCCTCCACAACGACACATTCATCACGCTCCTGTCTGACGCCTAGACAAAATGATCTTCTTGGTCAATATCGTTGGCGCCAATCCATGCTGACGTGTCAATAGACCAGCTGAACTGCGGGATGTCTAAAGCGTTCAAAGTATAAAAAATAAGACAACAACAACAACAACATCAACCGAGATGATAATGAGTGAATGTGCGAGAATATTTCTGGCGAGTTTATAGTGCGAGTTATTGAGTCTGGTAGTGAGTGTATTATTTATAGTAAGCATACAACTGGCATCCGTGTAATTTGTCCGTGAATGTAAATAACTTAGTAAATAATGTATGCTTGATCACAGATGACTGACTGCACTTGATTCATTAATCTCTTGATCCGGGCATATATTTGCAATAAAAATGTCGCCCGGCGAGGACATATTGTCGTCAAGTGAGGACATATTGTCGTCAAGTGAGGACATATTGTCGTTCAGCGAGGACATATTGTCCAGTGAGGACATATTGTCGTCCAGCGAGGACATATTGTCGTCCAGCGAGGACATATTGTCGTCCAGCGAGGACATATTGTCGTCCAGCGAGGACATATTGTCGTCCAGCGAGGACATATTGTCCAGTGAGGACATATTGTCGTCCAGCGAGGACATATTGTCGTCCAGCGAGTACATATTGTCGTCCAGCGAGGACATATTGTCCAGTAAGGACATATTGTCGTCCAGTGAGGACATATTCTCCAGTGAGGACATATTGTCGTCCAGTGAGGACATATTGTCCAGTGAGGACATATTGTCGTCCAGCGAGGACATATTGTCATCCAGCGAGGACATATTGTCGCCGAGAAATATATTAATTTTTAAGTCAGCCATTATAGTTGAAGTGTTTTTATTTTTAAATATCAGATAAAAAAAGAAAAATTATCAAATACTCTACAATGACTAGTTGGACAACAGACATAATGACGGCTGGAAATATCTTCTCAGCAAATAACCAAACTTTATTGGTCTAATTAGTGATGCAATACAAACAAAGTGTGGATTCAGTGATCATAAAACAGTTAAAGTTCTTTGAAATATAGGCCGCTGAATGAAGACGGCAGATTGATATCAACTAATACATGTCTGGATCGTAATTAACGATTGATTTTAGCTAACAATAATTCGTTCTTGATCAGACATGGTCGGCACTGTGACCCGAGCGCTAAGTACGCCGTCAGGGACTAAGTACGCCGTCAGGGACTAAGTACGCCCCATTCACTAAACACCCACCAATGATTAAGTACTTCCCCCGGACTAAGTACGCATTATTCACTAAATACGCCCCAAGGACTAAGTAACCACCACAAACTTAGTACGCCCCAAGGACTAAGTAACCACCACGGACTAAGTACGCCCCATGGACTAAGTACGCCCCATGGACTAAATACGCCTCATGGACTAAGTACGCCCCACGGACTAAGTACGCCCCATGGACTAAGTACGCCTCATGGACTAAGTACGCCCCATGGACTAAGTACGCCTCATGGACTAAGTACGTCTCATGGACTAAGTACGCCCAATGGACTAAGTACGCCTCATGGACTATGTACGCCCCGCGGACTAAGTACGCCCCATGGACTAAGTACGCCCCATGGACTAAGTAACCACCACGGACTAAGTACGCCCCATGGACTTAGTACGCCTCATGGACTAAGTACGCAGCATGGACTAAGTACGCCTCATGGACTAAGTACGCCTCATGGACTAAGTACGCCCTACGGACTATGTACGCCCCATGGACTAAGTACGCCTTATGGACTAAGTACGCCCCACGGACTAAGTACGCCCCATGGACTAAGTATGCCCCATGGACTAAGTACGCCTCATGGAGAAAGTACGCCCCTTGGACTAAGTACGCCCCATGGACTAAGTACGCCCCATGGACTAAGTACGCCTCATGGACTAAGTACGTCTCATGGACTAAGTGCGCCCCATGGACTAAGTACGCCCCATGGACTAAGTACGCCCCATGGACTAAGTACGCCCCATGGACTAAGTACGCCTCATAGACTAAGTACGCACCACGGACTAAGTACGCCCCATGGACTAAGTACGCCCCATGGACTAAGTACGCCCCATGGACTATGTACGCCTCATGGACTAAGTACGCCTCATGTACTATGTACGCCTCATTGACTATGTACGCCTTATGGACTAAGTACGCACCATAGACTATGTACGCCTCATGAACTAAGTACGCCCCATGGACTATGTACGCCTCATGGACTAATTATCGCTGTCCTGGAAGTGTATCACTGGTCTTTGGAAAATGTTTCGCTGTACCCTGACAGAACACTGTACCATGACAGATATAACACTTTTCCCTTACAGAATAGATTATATCATCTTTAGAATAAAGTAATCCGAGTAAAAATTAAATGTTTATTCTTACTTGATATTTTCTCAAATAAAAGAATTATCGCCCAAATTTAATCAACTGTTTTTTGTTCTGCTAAAGTTCCATTGTAAAAATTTGATTGACATTAAGCCTAGAATATAAAGAACGTATACCGCTGATTTATATAGAACTTTTGTTCCAACCAACAAACAATAATATATAAAGTCTAAATAAAACTTTTTAAGTGAATTGTCAAATTTTAGTTAAACGCATTGTGCCGAAACAAAATAAATAAATATATATATATATAAATGTATAAATAAATAAATATATAAATATATATAAATAAATAAATTTATAATTAACACACGGACTTTAAGAAACAAAATTAATAGTTAAAGTATTACCTGTGCGTCGTGCCAAGTTTTTGGTGAATCAAAGATGAGATTGACACATTTACCGTACAATGCACCACCAGCGGTCAAAGATTGGATGGACACATTTACCGTACAATGTAGCAGCGGTCAAAGAATCGTTTACACATGGGTCGAGAGTTTTACCTATCAAAGGAAAAAATGAATTAAAAGAAAAAGTGTTCAAACTTTGAAGTTGTATTGAATGATGCGGCTTATAAATTTGTTTTTATGTTTAAAACATTGCGATCCATTTAATTTTATTGTTATTTTAATGTTTCAATGAGTGTGATTATGATTATATCACATAACAGGAGTGATTATGATTATATCACATAACAGGAGTGATTATGATTATATCACATAACAGGAGTGATTATGATTATCTCAGAAAGATTATTTTAAGAAGTTAAATACAAAGACTAAAAAAGATTTAAGCATAACTAAAGTTGTTCAGTTGTGTGTGCTACTTAAGACAATAAAATTAGTTACCAAGATTTACTTCTGGGATAATTTTAATTTTAGAGATTTTAACCAAAAAAAATCATGAACCTAGTTTCTAAGTTGTATATAAAGTTATTGTTAGCAATATAACCCTTGTAGCTTATTGGAATCATATTTTATTGAATATATTAGAGTGTGTACTTACCTAGAACTGTAAGAAGACGTATTACCATTAATACAGATGATACGCAGGTCATCTTTAAAGTTTTTATTCATTGCATTGTTAATTGTATAGCGTACGTCTGCTGACAATTATAGCGTACGTCTGCTGAAAATGAACACGACTAGTCTAACAATCTTTTTTTTTTCCTTACCAGCCTGTCGTCAGCTTTGTAAATATTCTCAAACTAACAGAATAACAACTTCATTTCTAATGTTTTATTCAACGCTGCGCCCTCACAAATTATACATTTTATCAGTGATCTCTGTAACAGAACGTGAGATCTGAGATCGATGCATCGATCACTGTATCGATGGAACACGGGCAGGTGGGGGTGTGGGTGGGGGGAGGGGTAATGCAAATTAGCAAAGAAATATTTGAGAAACAAAAATAAAAAAAATAATAAAAAAGAAACAAACAAAAATATCAAACAAACAGGTTAAGTATGGTTTACATCTAAGAGACGGACCTAACAATGGGCATGGAAGTAAAAACTTCTATATATATGTAATAGCGATTTGGGCTCTGCGTTAAAACGAAAGTAAAGAATTAATCCAACAGTATTCCAGTTTAAAATACAATCATGAAAAAAATCGGATCAGCCCGAAACCAAAAAAGATAACCTAGCGTACCGATCAAGCCTAAAGGGATATAACTCTAAGCAAACGTTTTGCAGGGTACAGCTAGTAAGAAAATAATAGCTCAATATTGTATTAGTTGCATTGTAACAATGCAGCATCGGAGCACTGGTACATGGAAGGTTATCCAAAAGGCACGCAGCGACAAAAAAAAAAAATGTGCGTCTAAAACAACCACGAAGAAGAAGGTCGCCAGTTTGCTGCGTGACTCATCAACAAACCACGTGACCAAGTATCGAATTTAAAATGTTAGAACATATCATTATGAAATAAAAAAAAGTACGTTTATTCACGAACTTATGTGTGACATTTACCCGCGAACATACTTTTGCAACCCTTTGGGGTACAGTCGCTAAGAATTTGACAACCGCTGGGCATTGCTGTCGTTTGAGTGGAACTCTAAAGACGGCAGTGCGCTGATCTAAAAAAAAATATCTATTTTTTTAGATGATATCGAAATTTTCAGATTTGGAGTAAATTAGAATCGCGCATCAATTTACTCAATAGAAATAGTATATCGAAAAATATGATGAAATACAGTTTAATGAAACATCAACATGATGAATAAACATTAATAGTCTATATAAATAATAGCGGTGTGGGTTCTGCGTTAAATCGAAAGTAAACAATTTATACAGCTGTATTCCAGTATAAAATCGTCAAACGTAAACAATAGTAATAAAAATCATGAAAATATCGGATATGTCCGAAACCAAAAATAACCTACTGATCAAACCTAAGGGAATATAGTTCTATGCAAAGGTTTTGCAGGGTACATCTAGTATATCTGTAATACACTTTGGTACAAGAGACTCTGTTTCGTTACAGTAAAATGAGTTTTGTGTTAAGGAGTCATAATTTCACCTTTCTATATATATTACTGTAAAAAAGTAAGCCATTATTTTTAAAAGATAATGTTCCTGATATGTAAAAAAAAAAACTAAATTTCCGTTGATCCTGATGTGTCATAGGGTCAGGTACTCATTTAAAACTGGTCGACTCGTTGACTTTCACCAGGACCTGAAAAAAATCACCAAGATACTCACTGTGATTTGAACCCAGGACCCTCCGGTCGACAGTCGAGCGCTCTACCCCGCACGACCACCCGTCCCACTTGTATGCTATGAAATCCATATAAATAGTAACTTTCAACTTTTTTTTTTATAATCTTACTCTAAGATTAGACAAACATATTTTCTTGAAAATGCGCCTAAGACGAATGCATTTGCAGGATAAATTTGCGGCAAGAAGAGTCGAAATGTAAGCAATAACAAGGGGCAAACAATTTATTCACGATGAAGAATACTTCCCTGTCAACCAGCTTGAACGGAGAGTGAAAAGAAAGGAGGGGAAAGGGCGATAACTGGACGGACCGTCTCCCACAATCGGAATGGTGTGAACTGGCTACAGAAGCACATAAGATAAACATCTCATTCTGATGACGTCTGGCGCGTATACGGGGGGGGGGGGGGGAATGTTAAATTTAAAACTCATGAAATATAAAAACTGATCATTTGTGGTGGCAGGGAAATTGTTTGTGTAGACCTTCCCCATTAACAGATACCTCGTGAGCAAACATTTCCTTGGTACAGGCGCCCCGTAAACAGACTTTCCCAGTAACAGGCGCCCCGTGAAAGCAAAAATCAGCCATGTTTTTACCAGACTTTGGATCCCGCTCTTTTAAACCATCTCACAGATGATCCCCAGTCACGTTGATCCCCAGTCACGTTGATCCCCAGTCACGTTGATCCCCAGTCACGTTGATCCCCAGTCACTTTGATCCCCAGTCACGTTGATCCCCAGTCACTTTGATCCCCAGAAACGTTGATCCCCAGTCACGCTGATCCCCAGTCACGCTGATCCCCAGTCACGTTGATCCCCAGTCACGCTGATCCCCAGTCACGTTGATCCCCAGTCACGCTGATCCCCAGTCACTGTGATCCCCAGTCACTGTGATCCCCAGTCACGTTGATCCCCAGTCACGTTGATCCCCAGTCACGTTGATCCCCAGTCACGTTGATCCCAAGTCACTTTGATCCCCAGTCACGTTGATCCCCAGTCACGTTGATCCCCAGTCACTTTGATCCCCAGTCACTTTGATCCCCAGTCACGTTGATCCCCAGTCACGTTGATCCCCAGTCACTTTGAATCCCAGTCCCGTTGATCCCCAGTCACTTTGATCCCCAGTCACGTTGATCCCCAGTCACGTTGATCCCCAGTCACGTTGATCTCCAGTCACTTTGATCCCCAGTCACGTTGATCCCCAGTCACGTTGATCCCCAGTCACGTTGCTCCCCGGTCACGCTGATCCCCAGTCACGTTGATCCCCAGTCACGTTGATCCCCAGTCACGTTGATCCCCAGTCACGTTGATCCCCAGTCACGTTGATCCCCAGTCACGTTGATCCCCAGACACGTTGATCCCCAGTCACGCTGATCCCCAGTCACGCTGATCCCCAGTCACGCTGATCCCCAGTCACGTTGATCCCCAGTCACGCTGATCCCCAGTCACTGTGATCCCCAGTCACTGTGATCCCCAGTCACGTTGATCCCCAGTCACGTTGATCCCCAGTCACGTTGATCCCCAGTCACGTTGATCCCAAGTTACTTTGATCCCCAGTCACGTTGATCCCCAGTCACGTTGATCCCCAGTCACTTTGATCCCCAGTCACTTTGATCCCCAGTCACGCTGATCCCCAGTCACGTTGATCCCCAGTCACTTTGATCCCCAGTCCCGTTGATCCCCAGTCCCGTTGATCCCCAGTCACGTTGATCCCCAGTCACGTTGATCCCCAGTCACTTTGATCCCCAGTCACTGTGATCCCCAGTCACGCTGATCCCCAGTCACGTTGATCCCGAGTCACGTTGATCCCCAGTCACGCTGATCCCCAGTCACGTTGATCCCCAGTCACGTTGATCCCCAGTCACGTTGATCCCCAGTCACGCTGATCCCCAGTCACGTTGATCCCCAGTCACGCTGATCCCCAGTCACGCTGATCCCCAGTCACGTTGATCCCCAGTCACGCTGATCCCCAGTCACGCTGATCCCCAGTCACGCTGATCTCCAGTCACGTTGATCCCCAGTCACGTTGATCCCCAGTCACGTTGATCCCCAGTCACGTTGATCCCCAGTCACGCTGATCCCCAGTCACGCTGATCCCCAGTCACGTTGATCCCCAGTCACGCTGATCCCGAGTCACGTTGATCCCCAGTCACGTTGATCCCCAGTCACGCTGATCCCCAGTCACGTTGATCCCCAGTCACGTTGATCCCCAGTCACGTTGATCCCCAGTCACGTTGATCCCCAGTCACGTTGATCCCCAGTCACTTTGATCCCCAGTCACGTTGATCCCCAGTCACGTTGATCCCCAGTCACGTTGCTCCCCAGTCACGCTGATCCCCAGTCACTTTGATCCCAAGTCACGTTGATCCCCAGTCACGTTGATCCCCAGTCACGTTGATCCCCAGTCACTTTGATCCCCAGTCACTTTGATCCCCAGTCACGTTGATCCCCAGTCACGTTGCTCCCCAGTCACGCTGATCCCCAGTCACTTTGATCCCCAGTCACGTTGATCCCCAGTCACGTTGATCCCCAGTCACGTTGATCCCCAGTCACGCTGATCCTCAGTCACTGTGATCCCCAGTCACTGTGATCCCCAGTCACTGTGATCCCCAGTCACGTTGATCCCCAGTCACGTTGATCCCCAGTCACGTTGATCCCCAGTCACGCTGATCCCCAGTCACGTTGATCCCCAGTCACGCTGATCCCCAGTCACGTTGATCCCCAGTCACGTTGATCCCAGTCACGTTGATCCCCAGTCACTTTGATCCCCAGTCACGTTGATCCCCAGTACGTTGATCCTCAGTCACGTTGATCCCCAGTCACTTTGATCCCCAGTCACGTTGATCCCCAGTCACGTTGATCCCCAGTCACGTTGATCCCCAGTCACGCTGATCCCCAGTCACTTTGATCCCCAGTCACGTTGATCCCCAGTCACGCTGATCCCCAGTCTCTCCTGTTACATGGGATCTGAAGTGACACTTTCAGTGGATCCCATTGTGTTGATCATGTGGCAAACATAGCATACAATTTCTTGAGATCAATACAGTGCTGTTATATCGGGACCGGCTTTTATGTTTTGAATAATTACTAAAAACAGCAACAGCAACTTAAGTATAAACAAACGTAAACTTTGTTCATATTAAAATACAAGATTTTTTTCTTTATTTTATTTTATATTTGTGAAAGAAATATAATTTTTGAATTATACCTTCGATAACAAAATACATATATTTATCTATCACATAAACAACATGCATATCATGATCTGTAAAAAACTTTAAAAATATGTATGGTGTCCCCACGATCTGCAGATTGTGTCCCAATCTGTATGGTGTCCCCACCGATCTACAGATTGTGGTCCAATCTGTGTAGTCCAAACTGCATGCTGTAGCTCCCGATTTGTATGTTTGTATGATGTAGCTTGATCTTTATTGTGTAGTTCAAGAGTTCAAATCCTAGTGAATCCAGCCATCTAAGTCTCCCAAGTGCTTCCATAACATATGCACGCATCTCACCACTTAAAGGAACTTTAAATCCCCCCCCCCCTCACACCTCCATTTTAATTAAATATTGATATGAAATAATGTATGGCACTAATGACATCAGAGAATGTCAGTACAATTAAAACAAATGACATGAACCCGATGCCAGTTAAGCCCATGATGTTTGACGACCTTCTTGTATCCGGTACACTGGTCAACATTCTTCTGAAAGACGACAGGTTCCGGTGTTCCACTTTGAGAAATTTCACAATAGTCTCTCTGGTCTGTGGTGTAGGTACAATGTGTTTACTTGCGTCATCGTATGTCGCTCTCCACTCAACATCTGAAGTAACTCCAGTAAGTGCATCGAATGTTACTTTAGTGGTTACTTCACATGGATACTCTTTACATTTGTCATCAGGTAAATGTCTGTGTTTCTCTGCAAGATAGTGTAAGTACTCTTCATGGGGGAACTGAAACAAAAATTTACTTATTATTTATAATGTATTTAGTAAGTAAAAGTAAAGTTCCCTTAACCCTATCAGGCCATCGGGACAGATGAAGTGTAGAATTCATCTGTTTCTATAACCTCGGCATATGAAGGGATTGTGTGGTTAGCACACAACGCCCAGCCACCTTTACCTCCCCAACTTAAATCAGGTACCCATTTAAAGCTGGGTGGACTTGTGGGACGACTTTGCACCGAATTTCACCTGGAAAAAATTCCATGGGCCTCACCGAGGATCGAACCCAGGACAGTCGAGTATCTACACCACTCGGCCATCCGTCCCACCAAAATGTATTTAACACATTATGTATTATTTAGAAGGGAACTCAACACTAAAACGCTCACACATATACAGTCAAACTAAAACTAATACAGTAGCAATGTGTTCATTAGAGCTAACTTTCATTTAGTTATAGAAATAGACTTTCATGAACTTATTATTCGTGGATGTGTAGGTGATCGACTGTCGACCTAAAGGTCCTGGGTTCGATCCTCCGTGAGAACCAATGAAACTTTTTCAGGTTATGGTGAAAGTTGTTTCAAGTCCCATAAGTCCACCCATCTTTCATTGGGTACCTGACTTAAGTTGGGGAAGTAAAGGCGGCTGGGCGTTGTGCTAACCACACAATCCCTTCATATGCCGAGGTTATAGAAACAGATGAATCCTAAACTTCATCTGCCCCGATGACCCTTCAGGGCTAAGGGACCATTAACATCTCATTCACCTGGCAAATACTTATTTTTTTTTATATGTTCGCTGCTTAAAACGAATTAATAAATAGGGTGGCAGTGTGGTAGAGCTCTCCACTAACAATAGAAAAAAATCCGAGGTCGAGTCTAAGTGAGTATCGTGCCTTTTCTCGGGTTCAGTTAATGTCCCATAATTCCTACCAGCTTACAAATACATATCCGACAATTGTTAAAGAAGTAAAGGCGGCTTGCCAGTGTACTAGACAGACAATGCCATTGAGCACGCGATGGTTAATTAAACAGGTGAACTCTACTTCATCTGACCATGATGATGTGTGCACATGTTTTAGAAAATAATCTTTTACTCACTTTTTAAAATGAATTGAAAGTAAAAATCGATATCATCTATTTGCGTTATAAATGTATTGCGTCAACAAACAAAAAATAAAATAATTAAAGAACCATCTAACAATCAATGACTGAACCAGCTGACCAATGGCAACTAAGTCGATTAATAGGCACTTATTCAGCCCCGTAGCGTGAAAATTCTACAGCAAGGGGGTCAGGCAATAGCGGGGGGGGGGGTGCAGGTAATACATATTACTAAGTAGAACAAATAAGCAGAATGGGACAGACAAAATGCAGGGGGGGGGGGTGACTGGCCCCCGCACGCTATGGGCCTGCACTTAATGAATCTCAAAATTATACATGTCAATTGATCAGCACTTACTGTTGTATTGACTCCATCTGTGCTGCCCAGCGGATGACAAAACGTTGATACCTGGTTTGACCCCACCACATACGCTCCAAATCGTCTTTGTCTGTTGGTTAGTTGTAGATGTAGGTAAGTGACATTTTGGGGAACTAGAGCGTAACACCCGGTATACTCAGTACCTGAAATATTACGTCATAAAAAGCGTTATAAAATATTACTAAGAATTAATACTCTCTTGAACAAGATGCCTATTGCACGGCACGCGTGCTACCTTTCGCACGCCAAACAATTTCCCTGGCAAGCCTAATATTTATAATGTAAAAGAAAAAAGTATAATATAAATGCTAGGTATTAGAACAAAAGTTACTGGCTGCCTCTGTTTATAGCACATGAACACATTTCTATCTGTGCGTTTCATTTTTTGACATTATTGCAAGTAAGAAGTGTTACACACAACTAAATATAAAACTATCTATAAAACACTCCACGTGACAAATTTATTATGAACTTTTTCAATATGTATTATTATTTTTATTTTATACCATGGAAAATCTATAAAAAGATAAAGTTCCAGCGGATATTGGGTTTATATTAACGTCATGTGGCGTTGAGAACAGTGTAATGTCCTACATAATAAACAGCTAGTGAATATGTCACACAGTGACTATGAGTGTGTGACTTTTTTATATGGGATTTTATTGGTTGAATACCTTTATATTTCAACACAAATAACAAATCAGATGTGATATTGTCAGACTTATACATCACCTGTGATATTGTCAAACTTATACATCACCTGTGATATTGTCAAACTTATACATCAGCTGTGATATTGTCAAACTTATACATCACCTGTGATATTGTCAAACTTATACATCAGCTGTGATATTGTCAAACTTATACATCACCTGTGATATTGTCAAACTTATACATCAGCTGTGATATTGTCAAACTTATACATCACCTGTGATATTGTCAAACTTATACATTACCTGTGATATTGTCAAACTTATACATCAGCTGTGATATTGTCAAACTTTTACATCAGCAGTGATATTGTCAAACTTATACATCACCTGTGATATTGTCAAACTTATACATCACCTGTGATATTGTCAAACTTATACATTACCTGTAATGTTGTAAAACAACTTATATATTACCTCATTTAAAACGACTAATACATCACCTGTGATATTTTCACACTTCCACCAATCATCCATCGTGTCATTTGAGTCAATGTCATGTGTCATGTTGGCATCAACTATAATGTAAACTGTGACAGTGAAGTTATCAGACACTTGAACAAATTGATACTCATTTCTCCACAGACTTGATGGTAACAATGTCGTCACACAGACATCTTGACGGTTACCTGGGTGGACAGCATTATGTTGAACATGTCTAGCGACATTTATCACAATAAAATCAACTACAAGGAATAATTTCTCATATAAAAAAAAGACTAAAAGTAAAGTTCCCTTTGCCCTAAAGGACCGTCAGAGAAGATGATGTTTAGAATTCATCTGTTTCTGTAACATCGACGTATGAAGGTTTTGTGTGGTTAGCACAATTCCCCGCCCCCTTTACTTCCCCGATTAAAATCAGGAAATCAGTTGAAGCTGGCTGGACTTAAAAAAAGAGTTTTAACCAAACTGTACCAGGACCTACCTGGAAAAGTTCCCTGGGTTCTGCACTACTCGACCATCTGTCTTTCCCATGTATGATAATAAGAAAATATATATCTGTTTGTTAATGGAGTTTTTTTATGTTTTGAATGTATGCAGGATCCCATTTCAATGCCAGAGTAATTGCACAAGAAAGTCATTGTGGACAAAGCAAAAACGAAATAAAATACAGTATATAATAAAATAAAATAATCCTCACACTGTAATATAATAAGCCCCATCTGAACATCAATGAATATACACCTTTAACACACAAAAAAAACAGTCTTTACTTGAGACTTCAGTCATGACTCCCCCTGTGCGACAACAAGGCGTGACCACACAACGTGAGGCCACGGCGTGAAACTGACACTTACACGCTCTACCGGTCACCAAAAACACGCTTGATCTTTGCTAAACAACAGATCACATCCACTGGTACACTAACATTCAACCAAAGGGGAATAATACAGGTAACAAATGAAGGTGAGATAAACTAGGAATGGGAGAGTTATCCTACGTGAAGGTGAAGCTGGAATGAATATTTACCGGAATAGACAATGTATGCCACAAAACTGTTGTTGCTATAAATGTAGTAAAATTTGCCGTTGTCCAAAAGTATATCATGTGTAGATGTTGCATTCTGAATTAAGATACTTTTATTTGCATAAGTAATCTGCAAGAAAAAAAAATGCGTAGATATTTCGTTGTTTATCAAACAACATATTGGACTAATAATATCTATTTTAAAACTTTATCTGATTTAATAATAATATGACATCTAGATAGCATCATTTACCCAAGTTATAAGTGTCCAGTCATAAATCGCCTGACATATGACAGTTGTTGTTTGATTTCTTGAGTTGGAAATATTTGGTGCGAAAATAAAGTATTCTTTACCGATGTAAGCCACGGCCAGTAACTCGTCCAGTGTAGAATCACGAGTACTGGGACTTGTAATATTCTGCTGTAAGAGCAAAAGAAATTAAATTCAGATTTTAAAAAAGTCATGCAAAAAAAGGATCAATGAGGCAGATTAACAGGCCATGGCGTACTCTGTCGGATTATTATAATCGTATGCCGTCTATTGGCGTCTATACACTGGCTTTACTCTGATTAGTCCAGAACCGTTCTTATGTTATTGAGGGGAAGGGGGGGGGGGCTAGGAAAAGTTAATTTTATGTAGTTTGGGGACCGTTATGAAAAAAAAAATCACACTGTTAAGGCCACCGTTTGTACATAATGGGGTCACTGGTAAGATTTTATAACTGGAGACCCTATAACAACCTACTGTCTCTCGCTGGGGAATAGAACCTGGGACCATCAGTTGCACAGTATAACTCTCTACACCATCTCACCATCCGTCACCATCAATGTCAGGCAGACCAAGCAAATATTACAGGCGCTTTGACCTCCGGGCTAACGAGAAGGGGAGTGGTGCAGTTGCTGATATTTTCGCGCGATAAATGAATGAATTTTAAGACAGCGATTGTTGGGTTCACTTATTTTTTTTTATGTTTATGTGTGGCCTTAACGTTTTTGTTAATCATGTAGTCTTCAACATCAGCCACTGTCTGTCTTATAGTATGGCAAGGAATTCGTCATTGTGTTGATGAATAAAATACCCAGAAGACCAAAAGCGTACATCTGTTTAACCTTCCTCACACTATTTGAACGTTATCACTGTAAGTTGAAATAAATTCTACAATAAAACTACATGTTGTGTGTGTGTCGAGTGTGTGTATTACTTACTGCATTTGTTCCGAGCAGAACTTGGACAGGTTGAGTTGAATATAAATATGTTCCATCCAGTTTAGTTTTCATGTTTATATTTAAACTCTGGTACAGGGAGTCTAGACTTGTGCTGATGGTGTCCACTTTTCTGTGTGGACGTAGGAAATCAATGAACAATTTAAAAAAAAATTAAAATGGGTTGAGAAATTATCAGCGATAAAGAACCACCCTCACGGATGAGATGTTTCTGTGTTACGTCATTTACTCCACAAATTGGATCATTAAGTTGGGCTCTTCTTTCAACCCCCCCCCCTTCACCGTCATAACAGTTAAACGTTGACCATGGAGGCTTCACACAAAAGACATGGAATGTCACTATGACATGAGCATTTCTAATAGTATGTCGTCGTGCATCGAACCCGAGACCTTCACACAAAAGACATGGAATGTCACTATGACATGAGCATTTCTAATAGTATGTCGTCGTGCATCGAACCCGAGACCTTCAGGTCGACGGTCGCGCTTTCTTGACCACACCCTCATCCACCCACTCCAGGTGAAAACACGCAAAGACAAATATTAGAAAGTTGGAAAGTCATTGCTTATTATGGTACTTTATTCTCTCAGACGTTAGAACGGCAACACATTTTATACGTTAAGAGAGGGATCTATAGATGTAAAATATCACGACACAGTTTCAATTGGATGTTTCATTAGCTTGATTCAGATTTTAATTAGAATAATACAATCAACATTAGCTAAGTTATATGATGATGTAAGGTCTTTTAAAGTTGTGTCCTGTTCTTATAAAATACTTCATAGTTTAGTGTCAGAAATGTTCTTTTGTAAAAATAAACTCTCAATTTTTTAGTCTAATTTACTAAGAACAGTAGGTGAAGGTCCTTAAATAGGTTCCTGAAATTTGCTGGGCGTTGTGTTATCCACACAATCCTTTCATATGTCGTAACTACTGAAACAGATAAATTCTACACTTCATCTGCCCCGAAGAGCCCTTAGGGGTTAAAGGGAACTTAAGTTTGAGTCTTAAGGTCACTGTATCATAACCACACAACCTCCGCGTATCTGTTGTGATATGTCCACTGCTGTATTTAGTCTGGCTGGTCTATGGTCACATCCTGAATAGCTTTCACATTTCTTTAACAAAAAGTAGAGGGGGGGGGGGTGGAGTCAATTTGCTACCAATTTCATGTGACTCTATTTTCATGTGACTCCATGTTTATTCAAGTACAATTTTTAAACATTCACCAGTATCAAAAATAAAATACAAAAAAAAAACATAGATATTTTTAAACAGAATTTTTTTTTAATTTCAGAATATTTGCGACTGTATACTGTATGTGTAGGATGTATCATTTTTTTTACGATAGTTTTTACCTTAATTCCACTGGCTTGTTTCCATGGAACACAACTCTTGATGAATTATGAACGTCAAAAATCAGAGTTACATCCGTTGAATTATCCGATAATGAAGTTATAGTGAATGTTACATCTGTGAAAGTGATGATTTAAAAAAAAAAAAATATCAAGATTTAAAACAAAAATTAAATAATTGTAAAATTAGTTATTTAAATGAAAAAAAGTAAAATCTTAGAACAAGACACATTTATATTTGATCCATAACTTTTATAGACGCAAACAAAATTTCGAAAAGTTCGATATATATCAAAAATGTTATAAATGTATGGCACAAAAAGACTTATTTAAAATGTATTTATGATAAAAGTGAATTTACTTAGTTAATTTGTCCTGAAAAAAAAAAGGGGGGGGGAATTATCATAACAATGAGTATTGGAGTAGAACAGTTAAAGAAATAGGACCATCATTGTGAGGTAAAGTTGATAGCCGAAGATGTGATGTCCTAGCTGATTCTTCATTGGCGTTGGTTGGTACAGGGTACAGCAAGGTCGAACTAGCCTGGGTCAGTGACTGGTCAGTTATGTACTGGACAACGGTGACGGGATGAGTGGCGTTGACCTCAACATAAGCGCTTTTTATATCTGTTTTATGAAAGATAATGATTTTAAAGTAAACTCCTAAAAATATTGAATTATTTCTGTTGCATAAGAATATGAACACCTCTCAACTACCGAGTTTACCTGCTGAGGTGAACAAGAGAACTTCTTCCACCTCGAACCTGACGGCTTTACCTGGCGCCAGGTGTTCATTGGTTGTATTCTCTGAGTGTTTGCTGCATTTGACTTTAAACGTTAAGTGAACATCGACATCGTTGGAGGTGACCACAAGGGACAGCTTTCTGGACCGCGTCCTAGATGGTGTCGGAAATACTGCCACGTATGTCCTGGGGTCATAGAAGACTGCCGATGTACAGATAGTCAGTAGATAGTCAGATAGATAATAGATAGATGCTAGTAGATAGATAGATAGATAGATAGTCAATAGATAGTCAGATAGATAGTAGATAGATAGTAGATAGATAGATAGTCAATAGATAGTTAGATAGATAGTAGATAGATAGATAGTCAGTAGATAAACAAATAGATAGATAAATAACGATAGATTCAATCATTAATTTAGTAAAATAACCGATGGAGTGATATACATCTACAGTGAATGGTAGTCAAGGGTAAAATATTCTAGCAAAAAAAAAAAGTCACTAAAAGAATGAGTAATTTATTCAGTCACTAATTCTCTACACTCAATTATTTGTAAAGTGTGAACGAAATGTATTAGGAGATAGTAAAATACGAACTTGTTATTTAAATTATGCCGTGTAAAGAGAAGGTAGGTCCAAATGGGTAGGCATGGGTTGAAATTCAAAGTAAGCATGTGGTATCTATATACAGTGGATTCCGCTTAATTGGGACACAGCTTAGTTGGGACAGCCGCTTATTTGGGACAAATCTCAAAGAAACCAAACCAAGAAGCCAATAGTACATTTGTATGTTTAATTGGGACAGCCGCTTAATTGGGACGAAAAGCCTCGGTCCCGATGTGTCCCAATTAAGCGGAATCGACTGTATATATATGATGTAGGCTATACGTGGTGTGGTAGACGTGGTATCGATTTGACCTTTACGTCGTGTGGTATTCATATGGTATCTATTGAACCTTTCCCTGGTGTGGTAGCCATGTGGTATTGAATTTATCCTTATGTGGTGTGATAGCTATGTGGTATCGAATTTACCTTCATGTGGCGTGGTAGCCATGTGGTATCGATTTTACCTTTACGTGGTGTGGTAGGCATGCGGTTATATGTGATGATGTAATTGATCGCCGTGTGGTATAAACGTGGCGCTTATTTGTAAGTGTGGTGAAGACGTCGTTGCGATACTAGTATGTATCAGGATGTGATAAATATGTGGTGGCAATGTGGTAGGAATAAAGAGGAGATTGGAAGATAGATTTCCCTAAGATAATTTTTGAAATGGGAACTGGTGTAGCCTTTGTGAGTGTCTGGATGTGTCTGAATGTGTCTGGCTGTGTCTGGTACTGTCTGATTGTGTCGGGGTGTATTTGGTGTGTCTGGTACTGTCTGAGTGTGTCGGGGTGTATTTGGTTTGTGTGTATGTGGTACTGTCTGGGCATGTTTGTGTGTGTGTCTGGTAGTGTCTGGGTGTGTCGGAGTGCGTCTAAGTGTGTCAGGGTATGTCTGGCCCTGTCTGGGAATGTCTATGTGTACCTGAATGTGTCTGGCTATGTCAGGAGGCAGTGTCTGGCTGTGTCTGTGTGTATCTTCATGTATCAGTGAGGATATTCAAGTGCCCATGTTTATAATAAACAAATTCAAAAAAAAAAACAGGAACGACAACAATAGTATTAGAAATATATAACCCTGCGCTGCTGACTGTAGGAAATACGTTGTACTAAGTCGTGACGATATCCTTGAACTAGACTCCGAGGGAGATAAATAAATCATTAACAGTTATTCCTAGACAAAGTTCCACGTAGCTAAAAAAGTATAAAAGTAAAAAAAAACAAGCAATTTAAATCTTTTCCGAGTCGGACAAAGGACATTTTAGAGCATTTTCGTTACGGTTACGCCGGACGAAATCCGTATAGAGAGGGAAGTAATCATGTTGAATAACTGTTACAAAAATAAATAATGATTACGCCCGTTTGATTAGCTTTTATTATTTATATTTAAAATATAAGCAAAAACGGTACATAAGAAACTCTTATATTCAGCCCTGAGAGGTCCTATCACAAAATGAACTTTTGATGTACACTTGGCAGGCCAAGACCTACAAAATGATATATACATCATGGGTCTAGGACTTATGGTTGCTGAGATCTAGGGCGCTCCTTTGTTAATATAGCTTATATAGTAAAAAACAGTACTTTATAAGCCCCCTTTTTACGGCCCTCAGAGGTCAGATCGCGAAACGGACAAAAGCGTTTTCTTGGCAGGCCAAGACCTACAAAATGATATATACATCATGGGTCTAGGACTTATGGTTGTTGAGATCTAGGGTGATGACGGACAGACAGACAGACAGACGGACAGACAGACAGACAGACAAAACGGGTACAATAGAGCATTTTTTTTCGAAAATGCTCTAAAAACCCGATGATGTTATAGTCTAGATTTGACCCATCAGCATCTTTGTGTAAATTGTGGGAAACCTCAGGACTCTTCCGGTTAAAAGAGAGAATTTTAGGATAACAAGAATTTTAACCATCCACTTATTGAATCTTTAAAAAAAAATTAAGGCACTGGCAGGTTGGACAATGGACCCCTCTAACTGGACAATCTCTCATGACCGGCATTGAAAATAATTTAGTTTGATTTTTTGTATAAAATTACACTTACAGAATAAAGCCGAAATTTTTTAACTGTCAATTTGAAGTAAACCCTGTAACTAATAAACTGAAGTAAACTCTGTAACTAATAAACTGAGGTAAACCATGTAACTAATAAACTGAGGTAAACCCTGTAACTAATAAACTGAGGTAAACCCTGTAACTAATAAACTGAGGTAAACCCTATAACTAATAATCTGAATTAAACCCTGTAACTAATAAACTGAGGTAAACCTAGTAACTAATAAACTGGGGTAAACCCTGTAACTAATAAACTGGGGTAAACCCTGCAATTAAGAAAACATCAAAGACTTATGTACCCATCTGGCATAAAAAGAATTGCTCCTTGTTGCACTTGTCATCGTTGAGACGAGAGACTCCATCCGTTACGATTTCCACACAGTCTTCATTTTGACCATAGTCGTCGGGTGGATACACTTTCCAGAGACTTGATACCATCGTGCTGTTGTCTGACGCCCAGACAAAAGTATTTTCTTGGACAATATCATTGGCGCCAATCCATGCCCGCATCACAATGATCCCATTGGCCGTCAAATGAGCTAAAACGTTGAAAACAAAAAATGAGGTTATACAGTAAGTATATAAATGAAACATTTACTATTCGTCACTCTATGGGAACATGTTTTTCTACATATGAATTGTTTTGATTAGATGTTGCGACATAGAATACATGTCACTGGAAGATGATATAGAATTCAACATATCACTAAACGATGACACAGAATACAACATGTCACTGGAAGATGAATCTGTAGGATCGATGGTGCAGAAATTAATTGTACTCGCTAATTCAAAGTGATGGATGGCTTGGTAGCTTTTTGGTAGTGAGCGGGAAACTGCATGTTGTGGGTTGCGGGCTCAACTCCCGGCGTGCCCAGTCTTCTACGTTTGTCTCCCGTGGCGCCTATGGCTACGGTGGGGGGTGGGGAAGATATAAGTTCGCTACAGGTCCGCCCCCATTAGTGATCTTAAAAGATCCAAGATTACACAGTAATTATTAATTTTACAAAAAAAAAAAAAACCATTTTTCTTTAACGTTATTTTTTTTCCCCTTACGGCCCATTACGAAAGGACGCATTTGAACGGGAATTTGACATGCTCTAGTGAAGTGTCTTGGAGCACCCGTCCGAAGTTGACCCTAGGAGGGGGGTGGGGGCTAATGAGAGTATAGCAGGCATTAATTGCAATGGGCATTGTCCTATCTGTGCGTACTTTGGAGGGTGGGGGGTTGAGGTCCTATGCCGCCGCTGCGGAAAGTTTGAGGAAAATGTGCCCCCCCCCGGGCTGGCGGACCAAGGGTGGACCAGTCGGGTAGCTTGAATGCCGTTGGCTTTTTACGGCGATTCCCAAGGCTAGTTTGATCTGACGTGTCCTAAGAGACTAAGTCTCAGCCCGCAGATAAACTGTGAGAGCTCAAAGAGAGAGCGAGAGATAGATAGAGTGAGAGAGAGTTAGAGAGAGAGAGAGAGAGAGAGAGAGCTGTAAGACCACGACACAAAAATATGGCCAATACTACAATAACCATGCAGGCTTCACGGAGGACATATTAGAATATAGACACTAGGGTTCGAACCCCTAACATGTACCACTTATTTCAGAGCGCCACCAAAATAACCAAGGTAAGTAGATAACAATTTCTAAATCAACCTATTCATCAGGCTACTATTGAGTCTCTTAGAAGTTTTTTTTTTATTTGAAACGTTTTATTAACAAATATTAAATCTAAACAGTAAAATAAAAATGTTAAATTAAATGGAGAATATTACCCAAAAAGTTAAAAGTGGCCAGGAGTTCTGATTCGGTTCTCGGCTCTGCCAAAGTTCCGCTGGAAAACTCCGACTGACAGTACATCTGTACAAATTAGCAAAACATAAATATTTTTCACAATATACAGGTTGGCTTTTTTTTTTAAAAAAAGTTAATGTCTGAAATAAATGTAGAGGCTGCATATGCACCCCTCCTATACCAGGCTTTATACACTACGGGGAAAGACCGTAGTATGAGACTCCTTGTTCGGGGGAAACCATGAAATAAAAAGGAAACAATAAAAAAAACAAAATGAATACCATACGCGAAAATACGCGAAATGTTTATTTTAATCAATACATATCAACAGTACTGCAGATGTATGGTACACAATGTAAAAAGTGTAACAATAAAAAGGAAACAATAAAAAGGAAGAGTCCTGAAAAAGGAAAAAAAAATCTTTCAAAACAAAGAAAAAGAAAATTGGTATTTCCCGAGTTCATTTGCGTGATACAACTGATGGATATAAACAATTACATATTCAGTTCAGATATATATGATTCCATTTTACTCTCTTACGCTTTCCATTCAGAAGTAGGTCCAGAGCGTTACGATTCGCCTTCCCGGGGTCTAGAACGAATTTCAAAAGCGAGGCCCTAGGACCTAACCTCTAACCCTGGAATATATATATATATATATCGTGTGGTGGACGCTAAGTAAAATCAATAACATAGTGTTTGCAAAATGAAATATGTACTTCGCTTCTCATCGTATTGTGAGAACCACTCCCCTATGTCAATGTACTATATAGTTCAAAGGTTTACAAAACGTAACTAATCGTCGTCAGTTGTATATCTTTTTGTTATCAAAGTACTGATCCCAGCTGTAGCTACACAGTTTTTGAATATGAGAAGGACTCTGTGATAATTCATATGATAAATGATATTGATAAACTATTATTATATAGGATATTGAAAAAACCAAACAAACTAATATCCCTCATATTTTCTATTTATTTATTTTAAATATTACTACAGTTAAATTCTAACAAATTGTTTTTTTTTTAATTTACTGGTTTAACCTTTCAAAAACTTGGCTTAGAGATTACACCATAGCTGAGCTTTAAGATTATCATGAATTAGGTCAATGTTATTTAACAATATAGTAAAACGGAGAAACATAATATACAATCAAATCATCATGCAACACAGTTTTACCTGAGCGTCTTTCCAGTTCATTCTATGATGAACAATCAACTTAACACATTTACCAAATAATACACTTGTATAAACATTGTCTGTTGAACATGGGTACGTTTTAACTATTGGATGAAACAAAAATACATGTACTATGAAATAACTCTTAAGACTTATTTGTATAAATATGTAATTGATTTGTTGTATAAAATGTTGTATAAAAAATGAAAACAGTCTTAAGGACCATTAATTAGTAGGCAGTAACAAATCCTTGTGGACCAAACAATTTTCATTTAACTAAACAGATATGAAAAATATTTTAAAATGAAATATGAATTAAGTATTTTGTAATCTTAAAATAAACCAATCATTATGTTAATATTTATATATATTTAATGGAAGTGACTCATTTGCATTTATATATTACTGTTTCACGCTTTTTATGTATGTTTTAGCACATTTATATTATAATATTATTTATGCGTCATTAGCAATACGTAAAGATGATTATGAAAAGTGTGCTTACCTGCGCATGTTGATAGAGAACACAACACTAGCACCAATACTTGGTTCATCATTTAAATCTTTTGATTTTTGAACGACTTATTGAATAACCTATTGAATAACCTATTAAATGACTTATTGCTAGATTGCTATCACACTATAGGTATGCTAGAAAACGAGTATGTTAGATTATTTAATAAAAGACTGGACATAAACAGATTTTTCTGTCATCAAATTAGATTACATTCTATGAACATTATTTTTATTAGGTAGCATTTTTTTTTGTTTACTGCTGAGAAATAATTGGATGTAATAGTTATGAAGCATAAACGTTGCTGAACGGAAAATGTTCATTTGAACGTATGTAAAAAAAAAAGATGAAATCAATCTTTATCTTGAGGATGAACAATTTAAAAAAAAAGTTTTTTTTTTAATAAGTATGAGCAATAATCGAGCAGAATCGACAGGGTAAACAACGAGAGTAAATCAACTTTTAATGTAACGTGTTTAAAAAAAAAAACAACACAAAAAAATAACTCAAAACTAAACCCATACAGTAACGTTTGCCCCATTACATTAACAGGTTAATTTAATAAACAACATTCAGTCGTAAGATGGTCTGTAAACAAACTCGACTCAAGCTCTGTACACAATGCCGAATGAATAAAACATCTTGTGTATGTATATTTTATTGTTCGATTCAGTGGTGTACGAACTCAGCTTAGCCCGCCCCCCCCCACACACACACATACAAACACACACACACACACACACTTGTCAACTGTCACTGTTGACGAAATCGATATTCTAAAGAGGAAGTCATTGCATTCTATTGGGCAGCTGGACACATTGTGTAAATTGTGGTTGTAAATAGTCGTTTAAGCAGACCGTGAAGTTGAAGCTTTGTGTGACCTGAATGGGTGGCAAAATAGGTGACGCTGTCTACCCGTAACTATGACGTCATGTATTATTTATTGTATGAACTACTTGTACGTCAGTATACATACATATTATAATGAATGTAATAAGTTCTGAATGTATGTATGTGTCAGTCCAATACTTTTCACATATAGTAACATCATTATAACTTTTCCTAATGCATTTAGAATTTCAGTATTTTAAAGTCCAATCCAACTTTAATATTTACTATTAATATTATTTTTTACTACATAGATTTATATTTATTTCAATTTAGAGTATGCTCAAATTCGGCCTACACACACACACACACACACACACACACACATATATATATATATATATATATATATATATATATGTAGAAAACCCATATGCGAGACTCAGGATTTACTGATAAAAACTTTAAAAAATATGAAATAAAATTCACTTAAAAATGTGCATGTTATTTATTTTATTTCGCTGTATATGAGTTAGTTGTCTAATTATACACGAATACAAACAAATAATCAAACAAACAAAATGAATACCATACGCGAAAATACGCGAAATGTTTATTTTAATCAATACATATCAACAGTACTGCAGATGTATGGTACACAATGTAAAAAGTGTAACCGACAAGATGAAAAAGACAACAATTGTAACTAGAATTGAGAAGATGGCTGTAAGTCTGCCGAGCTGTAATTATTATGTAAGGGCAGTTAGTAAACGCGGCTGGGCGACGTGCTAGCCGCACAATCTGTTTATATCCCGTGGCTACAGTTGAATGCTACACTTCATCTGCCATCACGTGTCTACAGTTGAATGCTACACGTTATGCTTCAACCCGTGGCTACAGTTGAGTGCTACACTTTATGCTTCAACCCGTGGCTACATTTGAATGCTACAATTTATGCTTCAACCCGTGGCTACAGATGAATGCTACACTTTATGCTTCAACCCGTGCTACAGTTGAATGCTACACTTTATGCTTCAACCCGTGCTACAGTTGAATGCTACACTTTATGCTTCAACCCGTGGCTACAGTTGAATGCTAACTTCATCTGTCAAAGTTCCCTTCTGGGCTAAGGGAACTTAACTAGCCAACTAATAAAAATAGATCAATAATAATAATAAAAATCATTCAAATCCAACAATTGAAAAGCATTTAGTTTATGGGACAAAAATGTCTTCAAATTGTTTTGCTAATACTAAGACCTGTTTTAGAATAACCAGTTTAAAAAAAACAAACAAGCAATTAAGCCTGTTCCATTCTGGACACAGGACGTGTTAGCGCATTTTCGTGTAAATATTTGTAAATTTTGGAAATGTTTATAAATTCAATTGTGTAATGCATATATCTGTAAAAAATATTATAAAGACGTTTCTTTATATTTAAAAAAAAATTATTTTCTCTTAAATCTAACTACAAGTGGTTTGTGGTTACTGAAATAGGACTCATAATTGAAAACATTCGAAATTGTAGTCATTTAATCGTCCGAAAACTCCATCAATTGTTGAATAGCTCTGATACTTTCAATTAAACTCAGAACACAAGCTTACTATTTCATTTGATAAGTTTCTTAATAAAGCTTGGTAAAACTACGTGCTGCAGTATTTCGCACCAAATGAATGGGTTATTGAACGTACAAGGTGTAGAATGGGGCCATATATATAATATATAAGCCCCTTAGGAGCCCTAAAGCCTAGCCCTTAGAGGTCCTATCGCGAAATGAACTTTTGATGTACACATGGCAGGCCAAGACCTACAAAATGATGTATACATCATGGGTTTAGGACTTATGGTTGCTGAGATATAGGGCGCTCCTTTATTAATATAGCTTATATAGTAAAAAAGGTACTTTGTAAGCCCCCTTTTACGGCCCTCAGAGGTCAGATCGCGAAATGAACTTTTGCTGCACACATGGCAGACCAAGACCTACAAAATGATATATAGATCATGGGTCTAGGACTTATGGTTGTTGAGATCTAGGGTGATGACAGACAGACAGACAGACAGACAAAACGGGGACAATAGAGCATTTTTTTTTCGAAAATGCTCTAAAAATCTTGTTTGTTTGTATGTAATATTTTTAACAGTAGGCAATATCAATGTCTTCATTAATAAACAGAAGATTCCTGAATAATGCTAACTTTAATGGCAGGGTGGCAGAAAACCAAATGCGGTTGTCAGTAAACAATAAGAATATTAAAGTAGGACGAATACTTTTGATGCTTTGAATTACGTGGGTCAAATGGAGCTTCAAATAAAAGAATTTTTATTAGCATACAAAAAAGATCAAATATGCGTCGGCTACACCTGGTCAGAGAGCACATCATACGTTTTTGAGGGCTCCCAGGTAAAGTTACGATTGTGGGGCCTTGTGTAAGATATTTTTGGGGCCACAGGTCAGTAGGAAAAGAAAAATAGATGTGAACGATGGCATTTAAAACTATTGCCCCCCCCCCCTAATAATCTTTGAAAAAAAAAATTGGGATCCCATACCACCCCCTCCATTTCTCCTAACTTGTCATTTCGTCAGGGATGTATAGTTGACTTCAGCCAAAATTTTACTTTTGTGATTAACCCTATTAAACACAAATATTTTACAGGCTCAGAAATAATAATCGTTTGTAAATAATATATAAGGTAAAGAGAATAAAACAAAACTGAACTTTATTCATATTACAACACCACCCGAAATGTTGAATTATGAATAGGATTGCACTAAACACTGTTTTAAAAAAATGCAATGAACAAGGGTGGGCAAACCATTTTTATACCGCGGGCGGAAATGCGTTTGGGAAATATTGACGAAGGGCCAAACAACGACCGGATTGGTGGAGTGAAAGAAATTAAAATATGCAAATGAAATGTAAAAGCTATTAATATGAACAATGGCGCAGAATAGCAGAACGTGGAGTCGGAGTTAACACATTTCTTATCAGTATCTTGTAATGATCCAGGCGTTCACTAATCTTTCATAGCTACAGTTCAAGCAATACATTATGAACCGGGGCGAATGACTTATATATATATATACTAGCTGTACCCTGCAAAACCTTTACATAGAGTTATATCCCCTTAGGCTTGATCGGTAGGCTAGGTTATTTTTTGGTTTCGGGCAGATCCGATTTTTTTCATGGTTGTATTTTAAACTGCAATACTGTTGTATTAATTCTTTACTTTCGATTTAACGCACACTGGAAATGAGTATTATTATGTATGATATATATATATATATATATATGTATATATATATATATATATATATATATATATATATATATAAACAGGGACGGACTTGTGACAGTTGAGACCCCGGGCAGGAACAAAGGAAAATGTTGGGCTTTTTAGAAAAAACAGAGATATATCCAAGGGTTTTAAAATTGGGCTCTGAGGAGTCCTCTAAATATTCTGGAGCCCATTGGTTGGTGGGGTGGGGGCGATATGGGAGAACGATTCAAATCAAAATGCAGTGCTTCCATTACAAGAAATCAAACAAACATACAAACATATAGCATGTTTTTTTTTTTATATTTTTCTTTAATCATTTAAGTCTTAATTATTATATTACAGTTTATTTAGTGTCACTGTAAAGATGATAAGATTGTTCTAACAAAACTACACATACAGTCTAAAATCAGGGCTAAGAACAGGTACTTGCTCAGTTGGCCGGTCAGTGAGTGGTCATTGCTTGGTGTATTGTATAAAGTAAAAAAAAAATGAAAGATCCACACCATAGAACATTTTATACATTTTTAGTGGACAAAAAAAAGTTCAAAACAATCTCACTGGGAGGGAATGTGAGAAACTTGAGCGAAGTTCTACGTTTGGTTAAATATTGATATCTGAACTAAATGGGACTATCATAAGGGGGTTGATCGTAGTGGTCAATAAAAGGGATCATGAGGATCAATCAAATGGGTCAATCATAGAGATTAATTATAGAGATCAATCATAGGGATCAATCATAGGGATCAATCATAGCGTTCGATCATAACGATCAATCGTAGGGGGGGGGGGTCGATCATAGGGAATCAATCAATCATAGGTGCTGGAATTTATTTTGCAGCGACGAAGCTGGAAAGTAAACAGGGCGGGCCCCGGTTTTCAGGATTTGTCGGGGGGGGGGCACTAGAGTTTTCTGGCTACGGCCCTGGCCTAACAGTCTCAGTCAACTCTCCCCCCCTCCCCTCTCCTGACATCTGTTCAAGCGCTCCCCGCCCCCCCCCCCAAGTGACGTCTCTAGTGACACAGTCATATCTATACCCATTCTTATAAATATTTTTTTTTATTAATTGAGATGTACAAATGAACTTAAAATTTAATACAAGGGAAATTACTCAATCTATTTTAGATCTATGTATTTTACATTTTTCTTTTCTCAGTTGTCAGCCCTTGTTACTTATTTGCCTCGTGGTGGGGAAAGAAAAAAGGGTGTCATAAAATAATTGTCCAAATAGTGGTATATATGATCTAGGATGTAAACAACTCCATCCTTGCAGAGATTTGATACGAGATAAACAAGCAATGTGATATGTGGCAATTATTTGCTTATTTTTTTATTTTGTTTGTAGACAAAGTCAATACTATTCAAATAAAAATAACAAATTATAACATAGTACACTTATGATATGACAGTGAGGTATTATGTTATGTTATGTTTTGTTATCTTATGTCATATTATGTTATGTTTAGTTATGTTATATTATTTTATGTTATGTTGTGTTTTGTTATCTTATGTCATATTATGTTATGTTATCTTATATTATTTTATGTTATGTTATGTTATCTTAAGTCATATTATGTTATGTTATCTTATATCATATTATGTTATGTTATATTATGCCATGTATTTTTTCGTTAATATCTACTTTCTTTGAGATAACTTTTTGTGTTATTTTTACTTAGTGGTATACAGGATAGTTAATATGTAATAAACGATTTAAAGGGTTAGCGGGGGAAGGGTGGTTAAGAAGGAGGGGGGTGGGTGTCACGTGTTGGCAGCTCGAGTATCTGGAAATGCCAGTTTTTAAACAGCAAGTAGTTCATTAAACATGACTGTGTATAGTGTTAGTTATAAATATTTTTTTTATAAAAATATTTACCAGCAGCTTTATTTAGGCTGTTAGCACAGCTGTTCCTTGGGCTGTTCCTCGAGCTGTTCCTCGAGCTGTTCCTCGACGCACGTAACACAGGGGTCAGGTCCACTTCAAGTCTGCTTTCAGACAATATTACATCAAAATGTCAAACTCCTCATAAAAAATCATTTTTTTCTTCATTAATATCTGATTTATATGCAACTCATTTAAAAATATTTTAACAAAGAACAATTCAAGTGTTGCGTAAAGGGGGAGTTAACCTGCCCAGGAGTAATGTCCCATGGATTAATGCCCTTGTGTAATATTTCTATAAACAGAGACAAAATGGTTCATTCAGAGAATACGATCATCATTCTTTCAAGCGTCTGGTAGCCACTGGTCGTACAGAGGGGAATTACCTAGCTTAGTAAACATGTGTGTAGTGACTGTCTTGACCACTGGCGAGATATGTAAACAAAGCATCGGCTAGTGGCTTCAATTTAGGGGAATTACCTAGCTTAGTAAACATGTGTGTAGTGACTGTCTTGACCACTGGCGAAATATGTAAACAAAGCATCGTCTAGTGACTTCAATTTAGGGGAATTACCTAGCTTAGTAAACATGACTGTGCCATTGTCCACTAGAAAAATTTGTAAATAGAAAATTGAACTGTGGTGAAATGATGTAGCTAAACATCTGGGTGTCATTATATTACAATCGGCAACACGTTGCCATGGAAACACTTCTTTAAAACATTGAACTAAAACTCAACTGTGGAGTTTGGTCATGCAGGAGTGATGACGTACTTTACGCTAATCTTTACAATAATTACACTTTTGAAAACCAATTCATAGAAGGTTAATCGGACGGCCTGTTGAACACAGAGACTGATAAATCAAAGAGTGGCAGACAGAAAGAAAGACGGACAGAGGGACAGAGAGAGGCAAACAGAAAGAAAGACGGACAGAGGGACAGAGAGAGGCAGACAGAAAGAAAGAAAGGCGAACGGACAGAGATATAGATAACAATTAGGGAGATTAATAGACTGAGGCAGGGATCTACTTAGGTCCAATACACATGCGTAAGGTAAGCTCTCTCTGTGCCTCTCTACGTACATTATAAGTTCCCCTATCTGGGCAGATGAAGTGTCAAGACGAACTTGTCTACGTTCCCACCACATATCAAAATTAAATCGACGCAAGCACTTTACCAGGGACAGCGTTGACTCAATTAACGATACATACAAAGAGAAACGCCACAACCACATAGTTACAACGACGGCTGCCGACGTGATTATGTGAGCAATATAAGTAACTCTGTCAAGGGAGACAAATGAAAGATTGCGCTGAATACAATCAACGCTATCAAGGGAGACTAATGAAAGATTGTGCTGAATACAATCAAAGCTATCAAGGGAGACAAATGAAAGATTGTGCTGAATACAATCAACGCTATCAAGGGAGACAAATGAAAGATTGCGCTGAACACAATCAACGCTATCAAGGGAGACAAATGAAAGATTGTTCTGAATATAATGCTACATGATTTGAGCTAATCGTTATCTCACCCATACTCATTAACGAAAATCGATTTTCTCTTTTGTTCTACATTTTTTCCACGTTATTATGTATTTATTTATTTTTCTTTGAAAAATCTATACAACTGAAATTTCTGGTCGATGTTCTATAAAAATGTGTTGTGCTAGTTCAACTGGTTGTGCAATGTATTCAAATCCTGTAAAAGATAGAAGGGGTAGCCAGGCGAGCACTGGGATATTCTTTTAAAATATTGAAGTAGCGAGATGCTATGAATATCACGGTCTATTGTGTACACAGTTGACAGGTGTAAGGAATGTATTCAGACATCGGCTCCACTAACAAACTTTAGTGTAGGCTGGAATGTGTGGAAGGCGCCCTATAGCGGAGTATGGAAGGAGCCCTCTAGCGGAGTGTGGAAGGAGACCTCTAGCGGGGTGTTTAGAAGGAGACCTATAGCGGAATGTGGAAGTAGCCCTCTAGCGGGGTGTGTGGGAGGAG
This sequence comes from Bulinus truncatus, assembly GCA_021962125.1. Taxonomy (NCBI): domain Eukaryota; kingdom Metazoa; phylum Mollusca; class Gastropoda; family Planorbidae; genus Bulinus; species Bulinus truncatus. Next base: position 2,905,481 of record JAGDYQ010000063.1, on the reverse strand, counting down.
TCCCTATAGCGGAGTGTGTGAAAGGAGCCCTATAGCGGAATGTGTGGAAGGAGCCCTCTAGCGGAGTGTGGAAGGAGTCCTCTAGCGGGGTGTGTGGAAGGAGCCCTATAGCGGGGTGTGTGGAAGAAGCCCTATATATAGCGGAGTGTGTGAAAAGAGCCCTATAGCGGAGTGTGTGGAAGGAGCCCTATACCAGATTGTGTGAAAGGAGCCCTATACCAGATTGTGTGAAAGGAGCCCTATACCAGATTGTGTGAAAGGAGCCCACTAGCAGAGTGTGTGGAAGGAGCCCTCTAGCGGAGTGTGTGGAAGGAGCCCTCTAGCGGAGTGTGTGGAAGGAGCCCTCTAGCGGAGTGTGTGGAGTGGGCCCACTGAAACAATACTTGTGTATTTTTGCCCACTCATAAATCAAGGGGTTTATTTAGCAAATAGTTCCATACGCCTCCCATATCAACGTTCAGGTGTTTAGTTTGATCTGCCTGCACAGCAAATGTTCCACACCAACTATTATTGAACTAAACAAAATGTAGATAATCTATGTCTCGATCGGTAACGCCTCTACAAATATGAAATCAATAAAGTTCACAATAAAGTATAAATGAATCAAACTGTGAGGGTTGAGTACACATAAAGCAATTAGTAAGACTCGTGAGTAATGACAATACAGCAGTAAGCGATCTGGAAAAGACAGGGTTATTTTTTGCTTGGATTTAATCATTATACACATTAGTTGAAATGTGTTCCATTGTCTTACTTGTGTTTTCATTAGAAATGAAATGATTTCATACTTTGAAGCGGCTATTCTTGTATAAGGATCATATTTTTATTATTAATATTGTTTGGTAAGCAATAACTTCATATTATCTTCAGAATAACATATGTTAACAAGGGACTACTGAATGTTAAACTTATATAAAGTGATACAGGTGTCTTTGCAAAGAAACTTGACCTACCTAAATACGCCACTGGGTAGAGATGTTACGTAAGATATGACTTTAGAGAGCATAACAAAGGCGTGACGGAGGTGTAACAGGAGCAGTTACAATTGGATGGCAATACTTTGCCTTCAGTCAGGGACGGCGCTGTTACATCAACAGAAGGGGGTTGCAATTTATTCAGTATAGACCCAGTTCACCCCTAGACAGCCCCGTAGCGTGAAAATTTTACAGCAGGGGGGCCAGGCATTCTACAGCAGGGGCCAGGCCATTTTCAGGGGGGGGGGGCAGGAAATAAATGTTACTAAGTAGAGCAAACAAGCTAAGGGGGCCAGACAAAACGCATGGATGGCCCGGCCCCCAAGGCCCCCCCCGCACGCTACGGGCCTGCCCCTATAGCACCCCCCATTGCGCCCCTATGGCTCGCTGCACCTAATATTTCTCTCTCTACAGAACGAATGAAAATTAAAACATAAAACCCAAATTATTTGTACTATTCAATGAGAATGTATGACCAGCCACAACAGACAATGTACCAAACACTAGTGTTGATTAGCTGCCTTCAGTCTGCAGTACTAGGTGAGTAAAAAACAACCTCTCTGAACCCCTCACCCTCTAAAGTACATCATTTTAAAATGTGTGCTCAGTCGGATAAATAATTAATTGATGACGTATAGAAACGCATTTTTAATTAACCGGCCTGTCTACACAACGCCACAATTACGTGTGTAGAAAACTATAAATAGTTTTATTTTTAAAGTATATGATATAACTTGCCTGCCTATATATGGGCAAAATTTTTTATTTAGAAAATTATAAATAGTTTATAAAAAAAAAGTATGTGATATAGCCGGCCAGCCTACATAAAGGCATAATTTTTGTATGTAGAAAGCTATACATAGTAATTACAAATAATCGTACCATGCTATCTTCCATGTATAGCCAACTCTCCAATACCCCACAAAACATGCACTTTAATTTACATGGCGTTATAATGATAAATAAATGGCACCGCGCGCCTAAAACTGCAGTCACGTTAGAAATATTTACTAATGAACGATTTTAGTAGAACTCTTGTATTTATCTAAGTTTGACTTCAGTAATCATGATATCAGCAAGTCACTTCCATAAAAAATAACAAATTTGGTTTTTTTTCTTATCGAAATATCCCACAATAGTTAAAGTAAAAATTGACATAAGTTGAATAAAGTAATAATAATGTATTGTAATGTTATCTTTTCTATTCCTGCTTTAGGAAACCTAATACCAGTTCCATACCCAACTAGTGTGTCATATACTCTTTCAATGTCCGGTCGGTATTTTACGTTGGTTATGGTCAATTTAACATGGCTGGACGCTCTGGTAAGACATTGTTGGTGAGACATTGTTGGTGAGACATTGCTGGTGAGACATTGTTGATGAGACATTCTTGCTGGTTTTGTTAAATATTATTTACCTTTAACTTCTTGTCTTTTTTCACGTCACAGATGGGTTTAGAAATATAAACAAATGAATATCAATGTAAAAATTGATTGAATTCACTCGAATGATTTTAGATGTATGTTCATTCATACCTCGCATACGAAATCTTTAAAGTAAATGTCAGCTTATATTGTGTAGGCGAATCTCTTTCTGTATTATGTCCATGGTATTATTAGTGTTATGTTTTCGTATTGCTATTTGAATGATGTCTGTGGTACAGCGCGTGCGATGACCGGTGTCTTTGTTTGCTCTATGTTAGCGTGGGGCATCGCGTTTGTTAAACTGACCAACGGTTCTTGTTTTGCTGTATATCGTTCTTGTTGGCCGGTTGTTGTACAATGCCCATCTCTACTCATTTCAGTTTCTTTTTGTTGTTTAAAGGAAGTTCATTTTCTTTACAGATTAACCAGCATGGGATAGTATAATCAATCTGTATAAAGCCATTTCTTTGATTTACACAATTATTACAAAATTAACATATTAAGATAATGTAAAAACAAATTGTACTTGCTATTTGAATTTTACTATTTTTGAAATAAATATATTTTTTTGAAATGTTTTCTAATATACCAGGATTATTGCCAATTAAATTTTGACAATGGAACTTTGGCAGAACCAGCAAATGACATCGATATGAAGACGATAATTGATTTTGTGACATCGATGGACATACAACGTCAGTGTCTAATATTTTATTTGCTGTTTTGAACATTTCCGTGTATTTTCAGAAGCTGTAACTATCATCATCATTATTATGACCGTTATTATCATCATCATCACCACCACCATCACCATCATCACCATCATCACCACCACCATCACCACCATCATCATCACCATCACCACCATCACCATCATCACCTTCATCACCACCACCACCATCAGCACCACCATCACCATCATCACCATCATGATCATCATCACCATCATCATCACCTTCACCACCATCATCATCATCATCCCCACCACCATCACCATCATCATCACCATCATGATCACCATCATCACCAACATGATTATAATCATCATCACCATCACCATCACCACCACCACCATCACCACCACCACCACCATCACCACCACCACCACCATCACCATCATGATCACTCATCATCACCATCATCACCACCATCATCATCATACCCTTAACCTATGTGGTCGTTGGGTGAACGAATGGTCACATCAACAGACACATGTCTCCATGGCTGCCTACTCTGCGTGGCTGTCTTTAGTTCATTCATAGATGGTCCCGTCCATTCTTTTATATTGTTCAACCAACAAAGTCGGTTTGATTGAATCCCACTTCTTAAGAAAGCATACATAGCTCACAGAGTTATTTCACAAACGAGTTTTTGTGTGTAAGCATTTATAATAAATTGAAAGACAACTATGAATACCATTTAGTATTAAATTCCATATAAATCTAATTCACATATAATACATAAAATGTAATGCACTCCTAATCCAAATGTCCTCCTAACAATTATGTGCCCCCCCCCCTTAGCTCCTTTGCCACCTTTCACTTCCTGAATAGTTGAAGAGTTCCCCTCACTACCCCCCCATCCACCCCTACCCCCACCAAAAAAAAAAGCTGATACAGTTGTATCTTACAATCAAACATGTTCAGATGACACCATTAAAATTCAGATATTCTTACACTATATCATGACTATATATTTGAGTCACTCTAACATGACGTAAATTTAAAACATTAATTATCACGTTCGCTAAAGCAGAATGAAGGAAAATATTTATTAACTACCTGTACCCTGCAAAACCTTTGCATAGAGTTATATCCCCTTAGGCTTGATCGGTAGGCTAGGTTATATTTGGTTTGGGGCAGATCCGATTTTTTCATGATTTTTATTACTATTGTTTACGTTTGACAATTTTAAACTGGAATACTGTTGTATCAATTCTTTACTTTCGATTTAACGCAGAGCCAAAAGCGCTATTATATATGTATATATTATTTTTTTTTAAATTTAATTCTAAAAATGAAATCCCCATTCACAGGCGGTGTATGGTTGGGTGCCAGTGATTTAGCCCAAGAAGGCTATTTTTTATGGGCGTCTACCAACGGCACAATGAATTCGACCTTTTGGGGCAAGGGTCAGCCAAGTCGCAACAACAGTCAAGAGAACTGCGTGGAGCTGTGGTATCGGGTCAACGACACCAGACGTCTCAACGACGCCCGATGTGCCCTCCACATCTACTTCCTGTGTCAGACAGGTCTTAAGTTGATGTTTTTTTGTATCGTTGTATTATTTGGAAATCCAACTTTTTAGAACATTTGTGTGTTTTATGTAAGGTTATTGCTATATCGAGCTTAACGTTAGACTAAAGTACACTGTCTTCTAATTACGGTTTATCTAGTATAACGATCAATACTATTGATCGATTAATAAAGTTTTGTCGTTGAGAGGACACTAAAGGCAAGCCTTTCTTGGGACGGATGGTTGAGCGGTAAATCATGGTTTATCTAGTATAACGATCGATATTATTGATCGATTAATAAAGTTTTGTCGTTGAGAGGACACTAAAGGCAAGCCTTTCTTGGGACGGATGGTTGAGCGGTAAATCGCTCGACTGCCTATCAGAGGATCCCGGATTCGATCCCCCAGTGATAACCAATGAACTTTCTTATTATTAAGTCATCATGGCAAGTTTGGAGTACGAGTGGCCAAGCGGTGTAGAGTGCTCGACTGTTAACCTACAAAAGTACACCAAACACCAGATAGGTTCCTGACTTAAGTTGTAATAACACAATCTCTTTATATGCCGGTATTGCATTAACAGATGAATTCAACACATCATTTTCCCCTATGGCCCCCTTAACTTTTCAGGCTAATTATAGACAACTTATAAGTAAAGCAAAAGAATAAAAATATCGTCTCCCTCATACAGCGTAAAAACACACTTTGTGGTGAAACAGTGCTACACACTTATGTGGTGAAACAGTGCTACAAACTTTGTGGTGAAACAGAGCTCACGTTCAGGGCACCGACAGCATTCCTTTACCGAAATAAATGTAACGTGCCACAATCGTTAAAATAAACTCGCCTCGAGAAAAGTCCCCGATACTTGAGACTGGATATCGATACTTGAAACAGGATATCGATACTTGATAAGGATATCGATACTTGAGACTGGATATCGATACTTGAGGCTGGATATCGATACTTGAGACTGGATATCGATACTTGAAACAGGATATCGATACTTGAAACAGGATATCGATACTTGAAACCAGAATGAGCCGGTGGGTTGATCGCTGTACTTCACGGAGTACGGATGGTCGTGTGGTAAAGCGCTCGACTGTCGAGCATCAAAGGAATTTCAGGTCATGGTTAAAGTTTCCGCCATATCTCCCGTGGTGCCTCCATGACCGCTGCAGTGGTTTATAGGAGCTGAGAGAACTCATTTCATCCTCACAGACGGTTTACACGCACACACACGCTTCACTTTCACACAGTAAATTGTATACTAATTCTAATTCATTAAGTCTTCTACTTGCTTCAATAACAGCGGCTGTCGACAGCTATCGCAATATGTACGTGACAGCTTTCCACGACCTATGGATGGAAATTTCAACGAAGGGGATACTTCAAGTGACCTCCAGCTACGCTAAGGTCGTATTTTTAAAGATCAAGATTGCATGCGGCAAAAGTTCGGACAATTCATCCATACTGCCCCTGGCGCCACGCGGAGCTGTCAACTTTGATGTTGGTGGAAATGTTTTCTTGACCTCAACAGGTAGTTTATAAACCTGGGATAGGTGACCTAGTTTTTTTTTTCATTACTGATTCATTGATCTTACATCCTGTGTGAAACTATACCTTACTTCTCTGTGAAACTTTACCTTACTTCTCTGTGAAACTATACCTTACTTCTCTGTGAAACTATACATTACTTCGCTATGAAATTATACCCTAATTCTCTGTGAAATTATACCTTACGTCTCTATGAAACTATACCTTACTTCTCTATGAAACTATACCTTACTTCTCTGTGAAACTATACTTTACTTCTCTATGAAACTATACATTACTTCTCTATGAAACTATACATTACTTCTCTATGAAACTATACCTTACTTCTCTATGAAACTATACCTTACTTCTCTATGAAACTATACCTTACTTCTCTGTGAAACAATACCTTACTTCTCTGTGAAACTATACCTTACTTCTATATGAAACTATACCTTACTTCTCTGTGAAACTATACCTTACTTCTCTATGAAACTATACCTTACTTCTCTGTGAAACAATACCTTACTTCTCTATGAAACTATACCTTACTTCTCTATGAAACTATACCTTACTTCTCTGTGAAACTATACCTTACTTCTCTATGAAACTATACCTTACTTCTCTGTGAAACAATACCTTACTTTTCTATGAAACTATACCTTACTTCTCTATGAAACTATACCTTACTTCTCTATGACTCAAGTTCCACCTCACTCTCAACAGAGATCTATGACGTCCATGTTGAGATAAGCGCCAGCCAACCGGTCACCGTTGTTCAGTACATAACTGACCAGACAATGACCAGGGCTAGTTCAACCTTATTGCACCCTGCACCAATCCTTGCCAGTAAAAAATCGATCATGACGTCATATCTACTGCCATCCTCGCCTTTAAAGCAAGGTAACTCTGGTAAAGAGAGAGATACTAATATGCAACCTAATTTTACTCTTAACTGACCTAATTTAATATCTAGGCCTGGGCTAGACCAGTTGAGGGCGAACTAATAATACCCGCTGCCTAAGGAAAGGCCCGACGGGACAGTTTAATGCGTGCCGCAACTCGCTTCAGAGTGAAGCATAACATTATCCTGTATATTTCATGACGTGTACGTTTGGTTAGTATTAGTTCATGTCAACTGCATTCTTCTGATCCTATACACTGGAAGGCCGGTCAAACTTGCGAACCCAAGGTGGCCCACGTTACCAAATGTTTTCCCACCCCTGTCTTAAACCATTGTTTTGTAATCTTTTGGCAAACGTGCCATAATATAGATCTTAAAATTGATACTTTCAAAACAAAATAAATAATGACTCGTTAATACTTGAATGGAGTATTTTAAAATATCAAAGAAATTCCAATCTAAACTGTTATCCTCACCACAGTTCATGGCCGGGGCTAAAGTTAATGAAAGCCCCGAGGGCATTCAAAAATAAAGGGCCCCTAAAATATACTGATCTCAAAAATGAGAAGACATTAAAATTTTCTTGGGCCCCCCCACCACTGTGAGCCCCCCCCCGTATTCTCTACTGTCATTTGAATATAAATGTAATTTGCAATCTCCGTTAAGGTAATTCAACATTTTTTCTTAATTTTCTGGGCCCCATAAGCCCCCTACCCCCGCTGGTGTATCCGCATTTTGTAATTTTACAGGGCTACTCGTATTCAGCGATTGACTATCCCTGACGAAGAAAATGATATGTTCTATTTCATAAAACTAATTCTTGAATGAAATTTATTTTATGTCCACATGAAATCAACAAAAACTGTAGGCCAAGATCATACTAATCCTAATATTTTCCTTTATATTTTTCCTTCTTTAAATATTTTTAGACTTAAAAAGGCTTTTATCCGTTGTATTTTGATTTTGTCTTTTGTCTGTTGGTTCAATAGGTATCACTTTGACTGTCACCTCCATGTCTAATGAGTCAACGGAAGTAACTCTGGTCTTCAATGTTCAGGATACAGAAAGAGTTATTGTTCTTGGAAAGAAAAAAATCTCATTGAGGTATCTGTAGTGATCTCCAGGGATCGGGTACTTTGTACTTACTGTACCGAGTACTACTGGAGTGCATTTTAGGAGTACTTGTACCACATACTTGAACCTTGGGTATTTTTTTTACGCATGGTCTAAATGGCAAGTTTGACAAAAGTGTGAACTTGTACTCGTACTTGCACTTTCGGTACTTGTACTTGGTGAGTACTTAGTACATCTAAATTGATTGAGCTCCAAAAAAGAAAAAAAAATACGATCTTTGAACTGAATTATACCACTATCTTATTTCTTTCTTTGACTCTACAGCCCATTTAGGGCCCTGGACTCTCCAGCCCATGTAGGGCCCTGGACTCTACAGCCCTTTTAGGGCCCTGGACTCTACAGCCCATTTAGGGCTCCATAATACTCTTCTCCACTTTTTGCCGATCCATGGTCTTCTTCCTCCACTATCTCACTCCTATGGCTTTAAGGTCTTTAACACTTCCTCCAAGCATCTGCTTCTTAATCTGTCTCTAGGCCTTTATCTCATTTGGTATTCCACTATGTTAAAGTTTATTTCATGCGTATTTACCTTCATTCACAGCCAAGTTGACAACATCACCACAATTTTAGATTCCCTGTACCAGAGTTTAAATATCAACATGAAATTAAGTCTGGATGGAACATATTTATATTCAACTCAACCTATCCAAGTTCTTCTTGGTACTACAGCAGTAAGTTATATAATCAGTAATCGATTGATTATACAAAACAACATTTTTATACATTGATTAACTATCGAAATACCTACAACTTCAATTGAATTTATAAATGAGAAATTAAACAAAATATTTAGCAATGAAATATATATATTTTTATATCTATGTTTTACTACTTAATTAAAAAATTTAATTATTAGTACGATGTTGATTTATGCTTAAAACCAAGACTCCTGAAGTTCACACTTAAATTACAAAAATATAGTAAAAAGTAAATGTTACAGACTGAAATTTTCATATTTAAAAAATGACAGATAACTTCTGTTTCTTCACTTGACGAGTTACTTCCCCTGACACACATCAGCCATGAGTATTTCATTTTCTCCACCACACAAGAGAGAAAAACTGTCGTCAGGTGTCAGGCAGTGTATGGCTGGACTCTGATTACATGGGTATGTCATGTGACTGATTACATGGGTATGTCATGTGACTCTGATTACATGGGTATGTCACGTGACTCTGATTACATGGGTATGTCACGTGACTCTGATTACATGGGTATGTCACGTGACTTTGATTACATGGGTATGTCATGTGACTCTGATTACATGAGTATGTCATGTGACTCTGATTACATGGGTTTGTCAAATATTGCTAATTAGGTATCCATATTGTATTAAAAAACTAGTCAAACTCAAACTTAAAATATCTCATGAGCAAGTTAACCACGCTATTCTCAACCAAGGCTAATGTTACCGTAAATTTAACTAATATATGAGTTATTATTACTATTTCAAACTCAACGGTCATGTTACAAAACATAACGAATTATACATACAGGTATTTACTTCTTTTTTCTATGTTATCAATAAGTTGTAGTGTTGTTTTATATCATTGTAGTTATTTTTTAAAAAAAACTTTGGGCCAATTATGGAACAAATGTACACGTTTTCTCTAAATTGGGCCCCCCCTGTGGACTGAAGTATTTTTTTTTAAACCTAATAAACTGGGCCCACTACTAGGACAGTACAAATGACAATAAAATTCTATTTCGCCCCGCCACCCCTCCCCTCCCACTAAACAATGCCTACCATGATCCGATTGGTTCTTATCAGCAGCAATGTATGAACCACGTGACAAGGCAGCAGACTGTTATACAAGATGTCGGCGCCACGCATGAAATATTGCCAGGGGCAGACAACTTCTGTTATGTTTACAGTAATGTCAGTTTTTATGCCAGTCTAGTTCACTCCGGTATCTCAGGTAAGAATGCAGTTCTCATTTACTGAACGCTAAGTTACCACAAAAACGAAAATTATAGTTTTTTGATTCTAACCGGTTTTCTAATTGATTTAATAATCAATTGTGCAGTTTATTAATTATTTAGTTTTATTTTTTAAAAATGAGTATAAAAAATATTTGGCAAAGCTATTTAAGGGACATAACTCTTTTTAACTATGTCAAATGGCACCGAAAAATGTATTGCTTCCCTTGCACCAATAATCCTGCATTTTTCAGATTACCGCGAGCTGGTCGGTCAAATTGCAAAATTAGTTTTGAGAAATCTGTTTTTATCGTGGACTTGTTAAATATTTTTTTTTATTTTAAAATCTTTTATAAAAGTTTCTTTTCTTAATTTACGAATAATTTAATTTTCAAAGATCACGTAAAGATAAGATGTTCATATATTAGATCATATAAAAACCACTAATGGGATGTTTTTTGGTTGTGCATGTATTTTCATCCACATCAAAGGCGATAGTGCAATGGCCAGTGAGGCACTACGGGAAAAACGAGTAGGTGACTCGAGTCGCTGGGATTTGAACTTGAGCTAACGTCTATACTGCCACAATCTAACTAATCAAATTGTGCACATTTATAGGGCCGCCATCTAACTCATCAAATTGTGCACATTTATATGGCCGCCGTTTTACTAATCAAATTGTGCACATTTAAAGCACCAACATGTCATTAATGAAATTGTGCACATTTAAAGCACCAACATGTCATTAATCCAATTGTGCACATTTAAAGCACCAACTTGTCATTAATCAACGTATGCATATTTGAAGCACCAACATGTCATCAATCAAATTGTGCACATTTAAAGCACCAACATCTCATTAATCAAATTGTGCACATGTAAAGCACCAACATGTCATTAATCAAAGTATGCACATTTGAAGCACCAACATGTCATCAATCAAATTGTGCACATTTAAAGCACCAACATCTCATTAATCAAATTGTGCACATTTAAAGCACCAACATGTCATTAATCAAAGTATGCACATTTGAAGCACCAACATGTCATCAATCAAATTGTGCACATTTAAAGCACCAACATCTCATTAATCAAATTGTGCACATTTATTGCACCGCCAAGTCATTAATAAAATTGTGCACATTTAAAGCACCAACATGCCTTCAATCAAATTGTGCACATTTAAAGCACAAACATGTCATCAATCAAATTGTGCACATTTATTGCACCGCCATGTCATCAATCAAATTGTGCACATTTATTGCACCGCCATGTCATCAATCAAATTGTGCACATTTATTGCACCGCCATGTCATCAATCAAATTGTGCACATTTATGTACCACCATGTCACTAGTCGAATTGTGCACTTTTTTCTCAAATTTAAATGTAAGAGTTACGTCACCAAACTTCCTTGACCGTAATTCGATAGCCATCTTCTCCAGGAAACATTTTGATTAAAATGTTGTTGTGTCTCTGTAACCTAGGTAACCATCAAGATGTCTGTGTGACGACATTGTTACCATCAAGTCTGTGGAGAGATGAGTATCAATTTGCTCAAGTGTCTGACAACTTCACTGCCACGGTTTACATTATAGTTGATGTCAACATGACACATGACATTGACACCGGTGACATAAATGTGACATGGAGATGTCAAAATATCACAGGTGATGTAGAGATTGTGACATCATATTTCAGGCAAAATAACAATGGAAGGTAAACTACATGTTGCGCGGCCGCAGGGTTAGTGCGCCGAACTAAGAAGGGGCGCCGAAGTAAAAAGGAGCGCCGAATTAAGAAAGGGCGCCGAAGTAAGAAGGGGCGCCGAACTAAGAAGGGGCGCAGAACTAAGAAAGGGCGCAGAACTAAGAAAGGGCGCAGAACTAAGAAGGGCGCCGAAGTAAAAAGGAGCGCCGAATTAAGAAAAGGCGCCGAAGTAAGAAGGGGCGCCGAACTAAGAAGGGGCGCAGAACTAAGAGAGGGCGCCGAACTAAGAAGGGGCGCAGAACTAAGAGAGGGCGCCGAACTAAGAAGGGGCGCAGAACTAAGAAAGGGCGCAGAACTAAGAAGGGCGCCGAAATAAAAAGGAGCGCCGAAGTAAGAAGGGCGCCGCACTAAGATGGGGCACAGAACTAAAAAAGGGCGCAGAACTAAGAAGGGGCGCCGAAGTAAAAAGGAGCGCCGAATTAAGAAAGGGCGCCGAAGTAAGAAGGGCGCCGCACTAAGATGGGGCGCAGAACTAAGAAGGGGCGCCGAAAGAGCGCTGTTATATGTTTTTGCAGTTTTCAGAGTGGGATGAGGGCGTCAAAAATGTAACTCGCACAAGGCGCCACAAAAGCCAGTTACGGCTCTCAATGAAGTTAATGCATTATGGATACTATTTAAATGTTGAAATATTTATAGTAAATATTTGGCAAAATGAAATCCATGGAATTATTTTCATGTATATGCTAGTATTTGTATATATATATATATATATATATATATATATATATATATATAATATATCGACTGTTTAATATTGTTATTTTCGTGATACACGTTTTCCATTTAAAATACAAAAAAAAAATCATGAAAAAAGCTTATTACATGTAATGGTAATACATTACATTGTAGCGTAAACTCAACTAATATCTTATTATAAAAATAGTTCGTCTAATTTATTAACTGTGTATAATTCTACAGGTACGACATATTCAGGATGTTACACTGTGCTTCCCAATACCGTCACTTACCTACATCTACAACTAACAAACAGACAGAGACCATTTGGAGCTTATGTGGTGGGGTCAAGTCAGGGGTCAACATTTTGTCATCCACTGGGTACCTTAGACCTGGTACAAAATGTAACTTTTGAAAATCCAGTAAGTGAAGCGTATCATATTTGATAACAAAATTTTGTATCTGTAGTGAATCTCAGAAGATAATATGAACTAATGTATAATATATCTAATCTAAGAACTCAACAATAACATTAAAAAGATTATATATATTAAGTAGATACGTTTGTGTTGTATGTTTACTTTCAGTTTCAACACGAAGAATACCGAAAGTATCTTCAGGACAGACATACAGCTGTATGTGATGAGAAACTTACAACGTTGCTAGATGATAAAACAAGTGAAGTTTATACAGATGCTACAAGGGAAGCTACTACACATGTGTCAAGGGAAGCCACTCTACATTCTACAACTGAAATAACAGCGTACACGCCCTTGTCGACTGACATACCTATAAATAACTCAAGTATGACTCATGATGTCACATATTATGTGACTGACGTGTCATCAAGTGCTGAAATCACAGAGCCGGAAGCTACAGTGACGTCACTTACAACGCCCAACATTCAAGAACAAAGAAATGCGATCTTAGTTTTTCTAAAAGTCGAATACCATAACACGTCAACTTACAGAAGGCTTCATATCTCCGTCCCGGACACTAGAATTTCTACTAGAATCATCGGCTGCACTGGCATTATTATTGTGTGTGTTGTTATCATTCTATTAATAGGTTCTGACATCATTAATGTCATGCGATTCGCACTGCCTCGTTTCAATACAAAATAAAGTTTTAATTTTTAAAATAATACATTGAGTGTGTTTCAACACCTTATGCTATTAATTTATTGTGAAATGCATCATTTGAAAAAAAAAAAAAAGATACTAAAATACTAAAAGTAAGTCGTTAGACACTGCAGGTGTGATTACAGAAAACGCATTAATGGTTCGGTTGTTAAATATATAACTGACTCGTTCATTCTGTAACTTGATTATTATGCAATATTTCTAAATTCTGTTAAAGTTCTACATCAATCCTTTCTTAGCCCCACCCCCTCCCCCTATCAGCCCTACATCCCCCGACCCCCCGGGTGCCGAGATGAATGATAAAAATGCAAAACATTGGGACAAAAAACTACACATAGTCCGCCCGCACCCTCCCCACCCGCCCCCACCCCCGGCTTTGACAAGAGTGATAAAATTGTGTCATTCGCCACCTTCACTTCGAACTCCCACTCAATGACCTCCACCTGCAGTTTTGGCGCGGGGGGAAACTGGCCACGCCTTGAGCTGGCATTGGTCAGTCTATAAAATGGGGCGCCAAGCTGTGATTCATGAGACGCTCGGGAAAAAAAAAACAACAACAGACACAAAAATTGGAGATAAAAAACAGACAGGTAAGAGATGATTACCAGAGAGGGATAAAAGCACACCTAGAGAGGACACGCACAGAGAGCCGGACACATGGAGATAAAAACAGACAGGTAAGAGATGATTACCAGAGAGGGATAAACGCACACCTAGAGAGGACACGCACAGAGAGCCGGACACATGGAGATAAAAACAGACAGGTAAGAGATGATTACCAGAGAGGGATAAACGCACACCTAGAGAGGACACGCACAGAGAGCCGGGTGAGTACAAGAACAGTTTAGAGTTGGTCGCTGGAGAACGCTCAGGTCTGTTGTTCGTTATAGACACCTCGTCATAACACGTTCAACTCGTAAAACTGGGTCAGTTTAACTCGTGAAACTGGGTCAGTTTAACTCGTGAAACTGGGTCAGTTGTACGCACAGTAGACTCTGGCCTTTGCCTGGACTACTATAATCCGTACATTGTAAATAAACTGTGAGTAGACCTTGTATAATTCTACTAAAACATAAACCCCACGTGCCCCTTGAGTGCCTACCTTGGGAGTGTCGAATGTCAATTTACGGGCCCCCCCCCCCCCAAAGAGGCCAAGCGCCCCGGACACTCAATCAAATCCCTAGTTTCGGCACTGAAAGGACTAAATCAAAACAAAATGTATTGAATAGATAAATTTTCAAAACGTCATGGAGCTCACGCTTTTCAGATCAAACTTGATTGTCAAATTTTACTGGGTGAGTAAATATTACTATTGGGGGGGGGGGGTCCTTAAATTTGGCAGAAGGAACGGTACAAGATCAGGTAGATAAAATATTTAAAGGTGAAGGTTAACTTCAGTGATGAAAACGACCTGAGAGAAGAACAGCGAAGGTCGAACTAAACAGCATGACGGGCCGAATTCTGTCATTAGGCCGTAGTTTACCTAACCTCTGTTTACCTAAAACTGTTCATTGAACCTATATATATATATATATATATATATATATCATAGTATAACTGGCCATTCTATTAATAGATTGTATCGCTGTATGAATGAAACAGTTGTTTCAAAGATGAATTAAGACAAAAAAAAATTCACTAGACAGTCGATGAAGAACAATATTTCAATATATTGATTTTCTGAGTGATCGATGAAGTGATGCTGGGATGAATACAGAGTGACTATACACTGAGAGACGTACTGAGGAGGCGAATACTATTCAGCCTTAATTGGGGCAAATCAATTAAGTGTTGTCGTTATTTAATCGTTAGTTTACTCGTACTCGCTATAAAACATAAACTACGTTCATGCACGCGTCTTCAACGTAGTGTATCACGTGACACATGATAGTATATTTCAGTGGTTTTCAAAGGTGTGGGATCGGCGGATCGCGGGCTAATTTCTGGTGCGTCACGACAGCAAATTTAATGTTAAAGATCGCGAATCGTTATATATGCATTATATTTTTAAATATGTTATCTAACTATAGTTTCGTAGATCTGCAAAGTGAAATGAGAGATCCACAAAATATGCTAAATGGCATGTTCATTCTCGTTCCTGTATCGAAGTCTTTCTTTTTTTAGGTGGGCCGCATAAACCTTTTTAGGTGGGCCGCATAAACCTTTTTAGGTGGGCCGCACAAACCTTTTAGTTGGGTCGCGTAAACCTTTTTAGGTCAGCGCATACACTTTTTTAGGTGGGCCGCATAAATCTTTTGAGGTGTACCGCAAAAACCTTTTTAGTTTGGCCGCATAAACCTTTTTAGGTGGGCCGCACACAACTTTTTAGGTGACCCGCATAAACCTTTTTAGGTGGGCGGTATAAACCTTTTTAGATGGGCCGCATAAACCTTTTTTAGGTGAGCCGCATAAACTTTTTTAGGTGGGCCGCATAAACTTTTTACGTGCCCCGCATAAACCTTTTAGGTGGGCCGCATAAATCTTTTTAGGTGGGCCGCATAAATCTTTTTAGGTGGGCCGCATAAACCATTTTAGGGGGTGGGGCGAATAAACCTTGGGATTTTTTTAGCGGCTGATCACAAAATAAACAACTTTTGTCAAAGTGGGTCACTAAGTGTAAAAGTGTGAGCTCCACTGATATACTTTGTTCAAACTAAATTTTACGCTGTGGAATATTGAAGCGTGCGCAGTAAGCCAGAGCAGGGTGTGCGGTCGTCGTTACCACAGGGGGCCCCAGATTGTTGTATGATTAAAACATTTTCTTTTCTAGGTGCAGAGTATCGTATAGTGGGGGGCAGGGGGGGCTATAGAATGGGCCCTTTTTAGAACTTGGGCCAACATCACTGGGAAAAAAAGGTATTGTTCGAAGTCTTTGTAGAAGATGGTGTTAGAAAAAATAACAAAAAGCTATTGTCTGAAATTGTTGAAGATGGTGGTGATAACAGATAACACAGCCAATCGATAACTCTCAAGAGAGATTTTGTGCAACATGACGTAAAACAGTAAAGTTCACTGTAAATAATTTATTTCTAACCAATTGTAAGTAACGAGGACATATTAACGTTAAGTTGAGAGTGTAACATTTTGAAATACTTTCGTACCAATACGTGATATTGAAAAAAAGGTGTTGTGATATATTTAGTTAACGGTCCTTTGTTGAAATTCTAATTATTGTCTTGATTGTTTTTCACAACAATAAAACAACACATAGATAATAATATGTAGTCAACTGTGTATACAGACACACAAATTTCATGGATCAACTCCTAGTGATAATTTTATGTTTTCCAGTCACAGTCTTAGGTAAGTGTTGACCAGTAGGTACAAGTATTTACTCAAAACCTATACTGCAATACAAAGAAAAAACTAAAGGGAAGTTATACCTCGTAGTATTAAAGACAAATCTCCCAAACGTTGTATTAGTATAAAAAAAAGTATAGAATTTATACATTTAATTGACTTGGTTTTAGCCCACTGTCACGTGATATATTTTTTTTAACTTTGCGCGATTCGAACGTTTCCCATCTACTGCGTTAAAGTAAACCCTGCTTCAGACATGTGAAATGAAATGTTGTTATTTCATATCAATGAAAGAGCTAACCGAAATGTTGCTCATTTTTTTTACAAAGGCTTTAGTTATTATATTAATAAATAAACTTTCCCCTTAAGCCTGCGGTTGGCAAAATTTTATTTTCATGTTTTTAATGTATTTCTTCCATTCTTTCTTTAGGAAATTCAATATTTGGCTATTATCCATCAAATATTTCCCAGACTCTGTCATTGTCTGGTCAATATTTCACTTTTGTCAATCTCAGTTTGACATGGCATGACGCTTTGGTAAGAATGGGTTTTTACGTATTTCCTAGAATTGTTTTCTTTTATTTACGTGTAACTCTTTTATCTGTGCTGAACATCTATCTAGTCTAATTAACAAAAACAAAAAATGTGAAATATTACATACGAAAAAAAATAAAATATTACCACGTATTATTTAAGTTGGCGTTAAAATTTGCTAAAGCAGGAGAAAGTGCTGGATAACTTGCTAAAGCAGGAGAAAGTGCTGGATAACTTGCTAAAGCAGGAGAAAGTGATGGATAACTTGCTAAAGCAGGAGAAAGTGATGGATAACTTGCTAAAGCAGGAGAAAGTGCTGGATAGCTTGCTAAAGCAGGAGAAAGTGATGGATAACTTGCTAAAGCAGGAGAAAGTGATGGATAACTTGCTAAAGCAGGAGAAAGTGATGGATAACTTGCTAAAGCAGGAGAAAGTGATGGATAACTTGCTAAAGCAGGAGAAAGTGATGGATAAACTCTTACTGGATTTGTTTAGTTGCACGGACGAATCCGATCATGCCCCTTAGTTTACGTTCAAACACACTATTATTTTAAAACGAAACTTTAATACAAACGATTCATCGGTACATTAAACGATTCCCCCCCTCCTTTCCCTTGTATCACTTATTAAATCAATATAAATCAATATAAATCAATATAAATCAATACGAAATCACAGCTTTAAAAATTAAATTATACTGAATCTAAACTTTTCAAGCTAATCATTTGTTTTATATAAACAATAAATTTCAAAGAAATGAAAAATATTCACATAAAATATATATTACGCACATGATTTTCTTTCTTTTAAAAAAAAAAAACCAGAGCTATTGTCAAACTAACTTTGTCGACGGAACTCTGGCTGCGCCAACGACAGACGCAGATTTAAGGGAGATAATTCAATTTGTAACTTCCATTGGATTCATACGTTAGTTTCAAATAATTTTTTTTTTTTTAATGTCAACTTATATAAATATATTTTTTTGTATATTTTATATTGCTATAAATATTTTTTAGACTAAATCTTTATTAAAATAAGCTTTGATCTAAATAAGGATTAAATGAATTTATTTATAGGCCTACTTTTTTTTAAATTAAAGTTTTACACAAGATATCATAGTTTAAAAAAATGATACGAATAGATTTATTGATCATACTACTTTATCGTATTGTCGTAACAAAATAGTATTTCATATTAAAAAAAACCGTATAAATGTTCTGTCTTCTCCTTTTATATATATATATATATATATATATATATATATATATATATATATATATATATATATATATATATATATATATATAGTCGATTCCGCTTAATTGGGACACATCGGGATCAAGACTTTTTGTCCCAATTAAGCGGCTGTCCCAGTTAAACATACAAATTTACTATTGGGTTCTTGGTTTGGTTTCTTTGATATTTGTCACAAATAAGCGGCTGTCCCAATTAAGCGGTGTCCCGATTAAGCGGAATCTACTGCGTACATTTATTATAACCCATCTTATATTGACAAACATAATACAGAAGGGGTGTGGATTGGCGCCAACGATATTGCACAGGAGAATACATTCGTGTGGGCGTCTAACAACAGGTCGATGAACTCAACATTATGGAGCCCAAATCAGCCAGATGACAGTAAATCTTCAGAGGACTGTGTAGAGATTTGGCAGCCGGCGAACACCACCGGGCAGCCTGAATGATGCTCCTTGTAGTTTCCTGTGCCATTTTCTATGCCAGACAGGTTTGTCAGTTTTACTGTTGTTTTGTTTTTTTTTTGTTTTGTATTTTAAAATTCATATATATATATTATTTTTTCTTTCGTTTATTTGTTTCGCTTAAAAAAATCAATTCTATTTTTTTTATTATTTTTATTATTTTGGATTGATTCTTCGCTGCAGTCCATTTAGGTGTCCGACAATTGTATATCTGGTTAACTTTTGAAAATAGCACACCGTATATATATATATATATATATATATATATATATATATATATATATATATATACTCTTATAAAAGCCAGATTTAGAATTATAAAATACAATCATGAGATCATGGGGGTCGACTAAAGTCGGCTTATATGTGATATAGGCTTTTATGTGATATCAGAGCAAGTAATGGGTCAATGGGTCAAGGGTCAACGGGTCAATGGGTCAAATGGGTCACATGGGTTATGTGTCAATGTTCCCTGACCCACGACCCATTCCTAGTCTCCGCCCGACCCTAAAAAAAAAAACCCGTCGTCGTGCGATTTTTTAACATTTCAAAATGGTTTCTATGGCGACGGCCGCCATCTTGAAAATAACAACATTCAATGGGTCATGATGGGTCAGGGTCAAGAACTTGATGGGTCATATGGGTCATGGGTCAAGCTCAGTGACCTATTACTTGTTCTGTGTGATATAGACTTATATATGACATAGGCTTATATGTGATATAGGCTTATAATTGATATAGGCTTATATGTGATATAGGCTTATAAGTGATATAGGCTTATAAGTGATATAGACTTATATGCAAGTATATAAGATAATTACAACATCAACATATTATGCACTCACTGTGTACTAATTCCATTTAGTGTTAAACTGCACAATGTAGATTTTATGTAATCTATCATTATTCTACATTTATTGATAATATGCAAGATAAATGCATGAATTAAATCATCCATACTGGTGCTAATGGTTTTAATTGGTCTGTTTCATTTCTATAAACACATTGTATGATCTACGGAATTCGTTTTATTTTAACTTTTTTAACACATTTAAAAAAAAGGAAATATCATATTGTAGGCTTTTATTACAGACACTATCTGGCGGTAGATACTGTGTTGGTTAGAGAACCAGGTGAATTCTACATTTCATCTGCCCCGATGGCCCGATAAGGCTACAGGAACTTTTTAAATGTAATGCACTCTATTTCATGCATCGTGAATTAGGGCAATGCACCATGGCTACTCGCTGTTTTACGTGGGGACGGGAGTTCCAGCGATGTAAATGGCGAGATCGTCAGCCTTCAGGTCCCGGGTTCGATGTTTGATGAAAGCCTAGAGATTTTGTTTAAGAATTTAGATCATGGTAAAATTTCCCACTTTGACTCCCGTTGTGTCATTGCACTGTTGAATTTGATGGAAGAAGACAACTACACAAAAAATAGTCCGATTAGTAGATTATAAAGGACCAATGAGGTGAACATTCTATGCTCACGTGGACATTACAGATGCTTACAATCCACATTAAAATGTAACTGTTTAAATTTTCGTGTATTATAATACCTAGTTTTTACTCCGTGTGCCAAAAGCTGCAGATTCCCCCAATCCCCGGATGTACTTGGCTGTTTTCCCCCAATTATCTGTGAAAGGCTTAAATAAAGGAATACTCCAAGTGACCTCCAGCTTCGACAAGGTCGTATATTTAAGGGTGAAGGTGGCGTACAATAAAAATTCACAGAATACAACAATAGTAGCCCTTGCACCACGGGCAGCTGTCAACCTCGATGTTGGTGGAAACTTGTTCTTGAACTCGACAGGTAAGTCGTGCAGATGAAACAAATAATTTACTATTGGAAAGACCTTTTTTTTAAAAAAATGAGATATTATACAGTTATATATCGCTAAGCATAGTCTCTATATAATCAATTTAAATTTTACACGTTTGAAGTCCACCGGAAGTAGATTCTCAATGACCTAATTCTAATTGACCTCTCGTTTAATTTATTAATTATAATGACATTTACAGTACGACATTACAACGTTATGAAATATTTCTTTGTGTCTGATCTGTGACAGATATCTACGATATTTACATTGAAATAAACTTCAGCCAGCCTGTCACCATTGTCCAGTACGTAACTGACCAGTCGCTGACCCAGGCTAGTTCGACTTTAGTGTATCCTGTACAGATGGTTAACAGCAACAATACGATAAATGGGTCACATCTTCTGTTGACAACTTCACCTTTCAGGAACGGTAATGCTAAAAAATCGAGAGTAATTCATTATAACATGTACGAGTTATTTTTTCTTTGTTTACATAAAGATGTACCGAATTAGGCGGCAATTTAAAGCCACGTATGCTGAATTAACAAAAAAATGTCTCTAATATATAAATTAGTTGAGTATAAATATATAAAAAAAAATCAATTTGAAATTGTTTGTATATCAAACAGACACACGTATCTCATTGACTGTAACTTCTATGGCTGACGGGACAACGGAGGTAACTCTGGTCTTTAATGGTGTAGACAAGACAAGAGTTGTTGTTCTTGGCGATACCCCAGTATCTTTCAGGTAGTTTTGTGGATACAAACAACAACTTAAAATATCATACACACTGTTTACTTGTATCTATCTATGAATCTCTATCTGTATCTATTCATCTATTTATCTCAATATCTATAATTTTTGTCTGTTTATCTATCTATCCATCTATCTTTTTTTTTTTTATAAATCTATCTATCCTTCTATTCATCAATCTATTTATTAATCTATCTTTAAAGGCACTACTTTTTTATTTATTTGCAATTGAAAAAGGGGGGAGAGGCGGGGCACAACCTGCGTTCAATATCTTGTAAAGGTCATGGGTCATGGGTCATGGGTCATGGGTGTTGGGGGGCCGCCTCAGCTGTGAACAGGTACACCACCCTAGATCTAGAGCATTACTGTAAAAGAGTTGAGGCGTGTGGGGCAAGGATGTGTGTGGGGAGGGGGCGAAAAAGATTGTGAAATTCCTCCCATATCTATTTCTGTCCTACAAGCAAAGAGGTTTTTTTTTTTTTTTTTATTTATCTCATTGTTATTATTTTCTTTCTCTCTCTCTCTCTCTCAAACAGCCAAGTGGGCAACATCACCACAAGTCTAGACTCCCTGTACCAGAGTTTAAATATCAACATGAACACAGATCTGGATGGGACATACTTATATTCAACTCAAAACGTCAAAGTTCTTCTCGGTACAAGCGCGGTATGTAGATACTATACTCTCAATTATCCGGCTACTGATTTTCTTGACTCTGTATTGTCCGGCCTAAATTCTATAACTATTGTATAAAACAAATTAGAGAAATTGTCTCGTTTGATTCATCACTTGACGAGTTACTTCCCCTGACACACATCAGCCATGAGTATTTCATTTTCTCCACCACACAAGAGAGAAAAACTGTCGTCAGATGTCAGGCAGTGTATGGCTGGACTCTGATTACATGGGTATGTCATGTGACTCTGATTACATGGGTATGTCATGTGACTCTGATTACATGGGTATGTCACGTGACTCTGATTACATGGGTATGTCATGTGACTGATTACATGGGTATGTCATGTGACTGATTACATGGGTATGTCATGTGACTCTGATTACATGGGTATGTCGTGTGACTTTGATTACATGGCTATGTCGTGTGGTGCAATATTTAAGTCTGAAAACCACGAATTTATCAACTTAATATTAAAATAAGCCGATAGTCCCGATAAAACACAAATGTAGTGGATTACATAACCGACATGTTACCATAATTCAAATAGTTACAAAGTAAGTGTAGTTATTTTTTTGCCTTACAATTTTTTTTTTCATTTGTTTTATATTTTATATATTTATAGTTTACTAAGTGGGACGGATGACCGAGTGTTGTAGATACTCGACTGCCGACCTGAAAGTCTTGGGTTCGATCCTCTGTGAGAACCAAGGGAATTTTGTGAAATTAGTTTCAAACATGTCCCACATGTCCACCCAGCTTTAAATGGGTACCTGACTTAATTTGGGGAAGTAAAGGCGGCTGGGTGTTGTGGTAACGAAAGAATCCCTTCGTAAATCGAGGTTATAGAAACAGATGAATTCTACACTTCATGTGACCAGATAGCCCGCTAGGGCTAAGTGAACGTTACTACTACTATAAATTAAAAACTTTTGAACTACTAAACTATATATTCGAACGTACAAAAAAAAAAACCTAATATACAAATATCTTTCTCTGCAAATACATAAACCAGGAAACACAGGAAATTCTTCTTGAAGATGTTGGCGCCACATATGAAATATTACTGGAGCCTGTCAAATACTTCCGCTTGTTCGCTAACGACAGTTTGTACGTCTATGAAATTTACCAGCGCGATACAGGTAAAAATATATAGTAGTCGATTCTAATTGAGTCATTTAGCATTATTTAACTTAATTCTGGATTTTAGTACTTTTAAAAACTATTCTTAAAACATCGATATTATGAAAGGCAGATATATTTTTAAGGCTTTTATCAAAGCACAAATTATTCTGAAAATAAAATAATTTTTTTTAGTTTTCTGTTGCCTAGGTAACCATCAAGATGTCTGTGTGACGACATTGTTACCATCAAGTCTGTGGAGAGATGAGTATCAATTTGTCCAAGTGTCTGACAAGTTCACGGCCACAGTTTACATCATAGTTGATGCCAACATGGCACGTGACATTGTAACTAATGACATTAATGTGACGTGGAACTGTCAGAATATCACAGGTGATGTCATTTTCGTCATTAGGTTAATGATATCAAAACATTTGTTATTGTGCTATGACACGTTTCGAGAAAAAAAAAATGTATCTATATTTATGAAGTCAGTGTTGCTAAAAATAGCTTATCTATATTTTTTTTTACCAATACATAGAAGAAACTTAGTTACATTTTAAATCTTTGAAACAGGTACGTTGTATTCAGGATGTTACACTGTACTTCCCAATACCGTCACTTATCTACATCTACAACTAACAAACAGACAAAGACCATTTGGAGCTTACGTGGTGGGGTCAAGTCAGGGGTCAACATTTTGTCATCCCCTGGGTGTCAGCGATTGGATATGGAATATAAATCAATAAAAAAACAGGTACGTCATATTCAGGATGTTACACTGTACTTCCCAATGCGGTCACTTATCTACATCTACAACTAACAAACAGACAAAGACCATTTGGAGCTTACGTGGTGGGGTCAACATTTTGTCATCCCCTGGGTGTCAGCGACTGGATGTCGAATATATCTTTTATGCCAGTGAGTAAAGATGTTATCAATAGATATATGTACAGTCTCACAGAGGCCCACAAGTCTCCCTGGGGCCCACTAGTCTGACTGAGGCCCACAAGTCTCACTGAGGCCCACAAGTGAAGAACATTTATCACGTGTTTCCGTCCAAAACTGACTCATTGTATGGGCTAAGGAGAGTCTAGCAGGCAGTTATTGCCCAGTTTAGCAAAGTCGATTCGCTTGGCCGCCGCTTCATAGAGGTTGCTGAAATCGAGTCACATATGATATTAGAGTGCCCCGGGCTGGAGAAGAACGGGGTGGACCAGTCGGGAAGGTTGCTTGCGATTGGCCAGTATGGCAGCGGGGTTTGAGGACAAACGGGGTGGACCAGTCGGGTAATTTGCTTGCGATTGGTCAGTATGGCAGTTCCCTTATGCCGAGGAACACAGCGGGTTTGATCTCACGGGCTCTAAGTATCGGCCCGCAGATAAACTGAGGGATTTCAGAGAGAGATAGTGTGTGTGTGTGTGAGAGAGAGAGAGAAAGAGGGGGGATAGACAAAGAGAGAGAGAGTAAAAGAGAGAGTGATAGAGAGGGGGAAAGAGAGAGATACAGAGAGAGAGAGAGAGTGAGTAAAAGAGAGAGGTAGAGAGAGAGGGATAGAGAGATAGAGAGAGAGTGAGTATAGAGAGAGATGGAGAGAGATTGGGCTTTATGATGAGAGATAGCAGGTGTGATCTCCGCGGCTCTAAGAGACTAAGTCTCAGCCCTCAGTATTCACTGAGAGAGTTCAGAGAGAGAGCGAGAGAGTGAGAGAGGTATAGAGATAAAGAGAGAGAGAAAGAGAGAGAGAGATGGAGAGAGAGGGGGATAGAGAACGAGAGAGAGAGAGAGAGAGAGAGTAAAAGAGAGATAGTAAAATAGATATATATATATAGAGAGAGAGAGGGATAGAGAGAGATAGAGAGAGGGGGGGAAAATGGAAATAGAGAGACAGAGAGAGAGAGAGAGAAAGAAAGAGATGGAGAGAGGGAGGGATAGAGAGAGAAAGAGAGAGAGAAAGAGAGAGAGATGAAGAGAGAAAGAGAGAGAGAGAAAGAGAGAGAGAGAAAGAGAGAGAACAATGATACTGTTGTACCAGAGATATTCTTGCGTTGTGGGCGGGGGGATGGAGGCAAGCAAAAGTACATTTAGGCCCTGGTCAAGGTCCATTCACTAGTACCTAGAAACGTAGCTTTGGGGGCCCTATTATTTATCTGTCTGTATTTATCAGGTTTATATATTTTCACATGTTTTGTTGATCCTTTAATACAGTTGTAAGATATATTATTAAGTAATATAAAGGATATATAGTTTTCTTGACCAAATATTAGTATTCTGCTTGATCTCAGTTTTAGCATATGTGTATTTGTATTCTGTTTGGTCTCAGCATATATATATATATATTACTCTTTCGTTTGGTCTTAGTTTCAGCATGAGCTTTACCTGCGATATCTTCAAGACAAGCAGGTCGTACATTGCGATGACGCACTCACAACCTATTCAACCGATGACACAAGTGAATTGACCTCGGATGCTGTAACCGAATCTGCCGTTGTCGTGAACTGGAAAATATCGACGGAGGAATCTCAATCGACCTACTCGTCTGACGGTCCAAGCGAGCCGACAAGCTCGACTGACCGCTCAAACATCACTGACAGTGTCACAGCCACTGCCACCGTCACAGCCACGTCTGATAATATTCACGTCACAAACCCGGAAGTTGTGACAACAACAACACAGAGCAGTGATGCGCAACGGCTTGCGATCGTGACCTTTCTCAGCGTCGAACACAGCAGTCTGTCCTCGCACAGAAGAACCCGGATATCCGCCCCTGACGCAAGGACCTCTGCGCGAGTCTTTGGTGGGGCTGGCATCATCATAGTCTGTTTAGTTATTATGGTATTCATAGGTCCTGACCTGACCTATATCGTACAATTTGTACTGTCTAACTTCAAAAAAATAATAAAGTAAACATGATTTACGATTATGTGATGACTAGCTGTACGCTGCAAAACCTTTGCATAGAGTTATATCCCCTTAGACTTGATCGGTAGGCTAGGTTATTTTTTGGTTTTGGGCAGATCCGATTTTTTTCATGCTTGTATTTTAAACTGGAATACTGTTGTTTTAATTCTTTACTTTCGATTTAACGCAGACCCCAATTCGCTAGTATTTATATAGATGTTTTACTATAAACATCAGAATTTTAATTATGGTAAACATATCACGAATAAGAAACAAGAGTAATTACTTTTCTCGGTTTTAATTCAATTAATAGTTTTAAATATTGTTTAAATGCCTTTTTATTATTACATTTACTGCATTAACTAAATATGTATTATTAATTTACTTTAATTTAAATGAATACAGCGATATGAATCTGCTGAACATATTATTGAATATAAACTTGTATTGTTTGTGATTTATATACATTTTCATGCACATAGAAATATATATTTGAATATTCTAATGATATAAATAAAAATAAATTAATTAATGTATTATTTATTATTTATAGTGTGTATATAAAGATTTTTATGGTGGGTATACAAAGATTGCGATTCCCTATTCGTTTGGCATTGCAATCACCTTCATCAAAGCTCAAGGCTAGACTTATGAATTGTGTGGTATAGATCTAGACATTTCTTCTTACATGGACAATTATCATGTTGCCTGGTCTAGATTCAGCAAAACAGACAATTTGTATATATACACAAATGATGGTACAACCAAAAAAAAAAATTGTAGATCTAAAATCACCTCATTAATAAACATAACGAATTTGGAAACGAAGATCCACTCGATAAAACTCATTTTTCTTTTTTTTATAGTTTTAAATGATTGATAATTATTTTTCTAAAATTTGTCTTTTTATTTTAATAAACAGAATTAGAAACAAGGGCTTTCTCAATACTTACCATTACATTACACAGGGCTTAGCCACGGCAACGAGTGGCCGGGTACAGCTAGTTATATTTAAAGTATATGGGTACAGCTAGTCATATTTAAAGTATATGGGTACAGCTAGTCATATTTAAAGTATATGGGTACAGCTAGTTATATTTAAAGTATATGGGTACAGCTAGTCATATTTAAAGTATATGGGTACAGCTAGTTATATTTAAAGTATATGGGTACAGCTAGTTATATTTAAAGTATATGGGTACAGCTAGTTATATTTAAAGTATATGGGTACAGCTAGTTATATTTAAAGTATATGGGTACAGCTAGTTATATTTAAAGTATATGGATGCAGCTAGTTATATTTAAAAGAAGGAAACTTCATTATTTTGCACATTCATTGAACGGTTTCGTGACCTAATTCCATCTGAATTTATCCCCCATTTTAAATCATTACTAGAACGTTATCAGTTTATTAATGATACAATATGTTAATCTATTAACAGTAAATTATTAAAATAGTGTATCGTCAGACAGAATCAATATTTTATTTCTATTTTTGATCTCTCTCTCTCTCTCTCTAAGTATAAAACAGATTCGAAATTAGGTTACAATATTTACAGACACACACATTTTACACCCAGCCAAAGATTATAACAAACATTAAACCTTTACACTCATATTATGTGATGAAATGTTTATGTAATTCACTAGACAGTCGATGAAGAACGATATTTCAATGTATTGATTATCTGAGAAATCGATGAAGTGAAGCTGGGATGATTACAGAATGACACAACACTGAAAGACGTAATGAAGAGGCCAATATTATGGCATCATTTATTGGGGCAAATCAATTAAGTGTTGTCGTTATTTAACCTTAGGTTTACCCGTACTCACTAATCAAACATAAACTGGGTTCATGCACGAGACTTCATCGGAGTGTATCGCGTGACACATGATAGTATATTTCAGTGGTTTTCAAAGTGTGGCAAGCTGCCCTACGGTGGATCACGGGCAAATTTCAGGTGTGTCACGACAATAAATTTAGTTCATAATTAAAAGATCGCGTATCGTTATATATGCATTATATTTTTATATATGTTATCTAACTATAGTTTCGTAAATCTGCAAAGTGAAATGAGAGATCCACAAAATATGTCTAATGACATGTTCATTCTCGTTCCTGTATCCAAGTCTTTCTTTTTTTAGGCGGGCCGCATAAGCCTTTTAGTTGGGCCGCATGGACCTTTTTAGGTGGGCTGCATGGACCTTTTTAAGCGGGCCGCAGAAACATTTTAGGTGGGCCGCATAAACCTTTTTAGGTGGGCCGCATAAACCTTTTAGGTGGGTCGCGTAAACCTTTTTAGGTGGGCCACATAAACCTTTTTAGGTGGGCCGCATAAACCTTTTTAGGCGGGCCGAACAAACATTTTAGGTGGGCCGCATAAACCTTTTTAGGTGGGCCGCATAAACCTTTTTAGGTGGGCCGCATAAACCTTTTTAGGTGGGCCACATAAACCTTTTTAGGTGGGCCGCATGGACCTTTTTAGGTGGGCCACATAAACCTTTTTAGGTGGGCCGCATAAACCTTTTTAGGTGGGCAACATAAACCTTTTTAGGTGGGTCGCATAAACCTTTTAGGTGGGCTGCATAAACCTTTTTAGGTGGGCCGACTGGACCTTTTTAGGCGGGCCGCATAAACCTTTTTAGGCGGGCCGAACAAACATTTTAGGTGGGCCGCATAAACCTTTTTAGATGTGCGGCATAAACCTTTTTATGTGGGCCGCATGGACCTTTTTAGGTGGGCCGCATAAACCTTTTAAGGTGGGTAGCATACATTTTGAGACTTTTTTTTTATAAAAAATAAACAACTTTTGTCAAAGTGGGTCACTGAGCGTAAAAGTTTGAGGGCCTCTGATATACTTTATTAAAACTCCAGTCTACTCTGTCGAATATTGAAGCGTGCGCAGAAAGCCAGAGCAGGGTGTGCGGTTGTCGTAACCACAGGGAGACATATATTGTGGTATGATTAAAACATTTTCTAATCTAGATGCAGGGTCTCGTATAGTGTGGGGAGGGGGAGCTATAGAATGGGCCACTTATAGAACTTGGGCCACCATCAATGCGAGAAAGATATTGTTAGAAGTTATTGAAGATCGTGATGATAACATAGGCAATCGATATCTCTGAAGAGTGAGTTTATGCAACACGAGCTAATACAATAGAGTTCACTGTGAATAATGTATTTCTAACCAATTGTAAGTAACGAGGATATATCTACGTTAAGTTTTGAGTGTAACATTTTGAAATACTTTCGTACCAATACGTGATATTTAGTTAACGGTCCTTGTTTGAGATTCTAATTATTGTCTTATTTGTTTTACACAGTAATAGAAAAACAACACATTGATAAAAATAAATACTCAACTGTGTATACAGACACACAAAATTCATGGATCTAGTCCTTGTGATAATTTTATGTTTTCCAGCCACAGTCTTCGGTGAGTAGTAACTGGTTTTTACACCAAAACTATACTGCAATACAGATCAAAACTAAATGAAAGTTATACCTCGCAGTATTTAAAGAAAGATCTCCCTAACATTCTATTAGTTCAAAAAAAAAGTAAAAAAAATTATAAATATAATGATCTACGTTTCATCCAAGTGTCACGTGACATATTTTATTAACTTTGCGCGATTCGAACATTTCCCATCTACTGCGTTAAAGTAAACCCTGCTTCAGACATGTGAAATGAAATGTTGTTATTTCATCTCAATGGAAGAGCTAACCGAAATGTTGCTCATTATTTTTTTTTACAAAGGCTTTAGTTATTATATTAATAAATAAAAGTTCCCCTTAAGCCTGCGGTTGGCAAATTTTCTTTTTCATGTTTTTAATGTATTTTCTTACATTTTTTCTTTAGGAAATTCAATATTTGGCTATTATTCATCAAATGTTTCCCAGACTCTGTCATTGTCTGGTCAATATTTCACTTTTGTCAATCTAGTATTAACATGGGATGACGCTTTGGTAAGAATTGGTGTTTATGTATTTCTTAAAATTATTTTCTTTCTTTTACGTGTAACAGTTTTATCTGGAATCAACATACACGACCTATTTTACAAAAAAAAAAAGAAAAATTTAACACAGAGATTTAAAAAAATAAAAACTATGTATCATTTTAGTTGAATCGAATGTTAAAAACCTGCTAAAGCAGGTGACAGTGATAAATAACTTGCTAAAGCAGGTGGAAGTGATGGATAACTTGCTAAAGCAGGTGAAAGTGATGGATAACTTGCTAAAGCAGGGGAAAGTGATGGATAACTTGCTAAAGCGGGAGAAAGTGATGGATAACTTGCTAAAGCAGGTGAAAGTGATGGATAACTTGCTAAAGCAGGAGAAAGTGATGGATAACTTGCTAAAGCAGGTGAAAGTGATGGATAACTTGCTAAAGCAGGTGAAAGTGATGGATAACTTGCTAAAGCAGGTGAAAGTGATGGATAACTTGCTAAAGCAGGTGAAAGTGATGGATAACTTGCTAAAGCAGGTGAAAGTGATGGATAACTTGCTAAAGCAGGTGAAAGTGATGGATAACTTGCTAAAGCAGGAGAAAGTGATGGATAACTTGCTAAAGCAGAAGAAAGTGATGGATAACTTGCTAAAGCAGGAGAAAGTGATGGATAACTTGCTAAAGCAGGTGAAAGTGATGGATAACTTGCTAAAGCAGGTGAAAGTGATGGATAACTTGCTAAAGCAGGTGAAAGTGATGGATAACTTGCTAAAGCAGGTGAAAGTGATGGATAACTTGCTAAAGCAGGTGAAAGTGATGGATAACTTGCTAAAGCAGGTGAAAGTGATGGATAACTTGCTAAAGCAGGAGAAAGTGATGGATAACTTGCTAAAGCAGGTGAAAGTGATGGATAACTTGCTAAAGCAGGTGAAAGTAATGGATAGCTTGCTAAAGCAGGAGAAAGTGATGGATAACTTGCAAAGCAGGAGAAAGTGATGGATAACTTTTAAAGCAGGAGAAAGTGATGGATAACTTGCAAAGCAGGAGAAAGTGATGGATAACTTGCAAAGCAGGACAAAGTGATGGATAACTTGCTAAAGCAGGAGAAAGTGCTGGGTAACCCTAACTGGATTTGTTTAGTTGCAAGGACGAATTTGATTATGTCCCTTAGTTAACGTTCAAACGCATTATTTTAAAACAAAAGTAAATAAATCAATTCATCGGCAAATTAAACGCCCCCCCCCCTTCTTTTTATTGAATCACTTATTAAGATTAATATACATCATTTATTTTTTTTCTAACATAACATTTCTTTCTTCAAAAACCCCAGAGCTATTGTCAAACTAACTTTGTCGACGGAACTCTGGCTGAGCCAACGACAGACGCAGATCTAAGGGAGATAATTCAATTTGTAACTTCTATTGGATTCATACGTTAGTTTCAAATATTTTTTTTTTAATGTGAGCTTGTATATTTTTGTATATTTTATATTGCTATAAATATTTTTAGACTAAATGTATATTAAAATAAACTTTGATCAAAATAAGGTTTAAATGATTTTTTTTTTTTTTGAAAAATAAAAGTTTTACATAAGATATTGTTAAAAAAATTTATATGAGTAGATCTATTGATGGTACTTCTTTATTGTATTGTCGTAACAAAATAGTATGTTCATATATATATATATATATATATATATCTTATAACCCATCTTATATTGACATACATAATACAGAAGGGGTATGGATTGGCGCCAATGATATTGCACAGGAGGGCACTTTCCTGTGGGCGTCCAATAATAGTTCGATGAACCGCGCATTATGGGGCTCTACAGGTCAGCCAGATAACTTCCTATCTTCAGAAGACTGTGTGGAGATATGGCAACCGATAAACACCACTGGAAGCCTCAATGACTATTCTTGCATTTCTCCCATGCAATTTTTATGCCAGACAGGTTTATTTAACTTTATTTTTTTTATTCTGTCGTTTATTTATAAAAAAAATTCAAAATCATTTTTTTTTCTTTTGCTTAATGGTTTCCCTTTGTAAATATTTTAGATTGATCCATTGCTGCAGTTCATTTAGGTGTCAGATGATTGTATATCTCGTTTGATTATAAAATAACATACCGTATATACTCGCATGAATGCCAAATTTAGAACTATAAAATACAATGCTGAAATCAGCTGTGTCGGCTTATAAGCGAGTGTGTATACGGTAATTATAAGATCAACATATTATGTACTCACTGTGTACTAAATCCATTCAGTGTTAAACTGCACAAGATAGACTTTATGTAATCTATCATTATTCTACATTTATTGATAATCTGCAAGATAAATGCATGAATTAAATAGTCCCAACTGGCGCTAATGGGTTGAATTGGTCTGTTTCATTTCTATAAACACATTGTATGATCTAAGGAATTCGTTTTATTTTAACTTTTTAACGCATTAAAAAAAACGGGATATTTTTTAAAAAAGAAATATTATATTATATTGTAGGCTTTTATTACATACACTATCTGGCGATAGATACTGTAGACACTATCTGGCGGTAGATACTGTCGACACTGTCTGGCGGTAGATAATATGTTGGTTAGAAAAACAGGTGCATTCTACACTTCATCTGCCCCGATGGCCCGATAAGGCTACAGGAACTTTTTAAATGTAATGCACTCTATTTCATGCATCGTGGATTAGGGCAATGCACCATGGCTACTCGCTGTTTTACGTGGGGACGGGAGTTCCAGCGATGTAGATGGCGAGATCGTCAGCTTTGAGGTCCCGGGTTCGATGTTTGATGAAAGCCTAGAGATTTTGTTTTAGA
Source organism: Bulinus truncatus (assembly GCA_021962125.1). Classification (NCBI taxonomy): domain Eukaryota; kingdom Metazoa; phylum Mollusca; class Gastropoda; family Planorbidae; genus Bulinus; species Bulinus truncatus. Next base: position 2,872,158 of record JAGDYQ010000063.1, on the reverse strand, counting down.
ATTTAGATCATGGTTAAATTTCCCCACTTTGTCTCCCATTGTGTCATTGCACTGTCGACTTTGATGGAAGAAGACCACTACACAAAAAACAGTCCATTTAGTAGATTATAAAGGATCAATGAGGTGAACATTCTATGTTCACGTGGACATTACAGATATCGTACTTAAAATCCACATTCAAATGTAACTGTTTACATTTTCGTGTATTATAATACCTAGTTTTTTTACTCCGTGTTCAAACAGCTGCAGATTCCCCCAATCCCCGCATGTACTTGGCTGTTTTCCCCCAATTATCTATGAAAGGCTTAGAGAAAGGAATTCTCCAAGTGACCTCCAGCTTCGACAAGGTCGTATATTTAAGGCTGAAGGTGGCGTACAATAAAAATTCACAGAATACAACAATAGTAGCCCTTGCACCACGGGCAGCTGTCAACCTCAATGTTGGGGGAAACTTGTTCTTGAACTCGACCGGTAAGTCGTTCAGATGAAACAAATAATTTACTATTTGAAAAGACTCTTTTTCAAAAATGAGACATTATACAGTTATAAATCGCTCAGCATAGTCTCGAAATAATCACTTTTAATTTTACACGTTTGAAGTCCACCGGAAGTAGATTCTCAATGACCTAATTCTAATTGACCTCTCGTTTAATTTATTAATTATAATGACATTTACAGTACGACATTACAACGTTATGAAATATTTCTTTGTGTCTGATCTGTGACAGATATCTACGATATTTATCTTGAAATAAACGCCAGTCGGCCTGTCACCATTGTCCAGTATGTAACTGACCAGTCGCTGACCCAGGCTAGTTCGACCTTAGTGTATCCAGTACAGATGGTTAACAGCAACAATACGATAAATGGGTCACATCTTCTGTTGACAACTTCACCTTTCAGGAACGGTAAATCTAAAAAATCGAGAGTAATTCATTATAACATGTACGAGTTATTTTTTCTTTGTTCACATAAAGATGTACCGAATTAGGTGGCAATTTTAAGCTACGTATGCTGAATTAACAAAAACATGTCTCTAATATATACATTAGTTGAGTATAAATATATATATATATATATATATATATATATATATATATATAGTATTAAATTTGAAATTGTTTGTATATCAAACAGACACACGTATCTCATTGACTGTAACTTCTATGGCTGACGGGACAACGGAGGTAACTCTGGTCTTTAATGGTGTAGACAAGACAAGAGTTGTTGTTCTTGGCGATGCCCCAGTATCATTCAGGTAGTTTTGTAGATAGAAACAACAACTTAAAATATCATACACACTGTTTACTTGTATCTATCTATGAATCTCTATCTGTATCTATTCATCTATTTATCTCAATATCTATAATTTTTATCTGTTTATCTATCTATCCATCTATCTTTTTTTTTTTTTTATAAATCTATCTATCCTTCTATTCATCAATCTATTTCTTAATCTATCTATAAAGGCACTACTTTTTTATTTATTTGCAATTTACTTCCCGAAATTTCTAAAGCTTAGGAATAGGGCGTGAAAGTCGTGACGTTACGATCGCCATTTTGTTTCCACACATCCGTGGAACCCAGTGATAATAGCCATAGCGTCAATGTGTACTCTCATTAAATAGCTTCAAAAGATATTATATTTTTAGATATATGTGAAAAACGCTACATAATGTGACATGTTGTAGCTGACTGATATTGTTCGAACATGAAAATGTTTTTATCAGTGTTTTATTACATTTAATGGTCGTAGAGAAGTAGACTACACTGACATGGTACCAGCTTTACACAGCATCAATGTGTATCACTTGTCTACTTGGAGAGATTATTCTATTAAGAAAAATAATGATTACTAAGTGAAGGTACGTGGATATTTCAGTAATTAGCTTATATTAATTTATTCGAATTATTGTTAGGATGATAATATTAAGCAATGCCGACTATGATTTTAAACTGATTAAAGAATAAAATTGCACTTAACCCTACACCTCAAGTACATTCAATTTTGTAGGAGCTGAGGCAATTAGTATTTTCACTTCCATAACAAACCTTTCAGTCATTCAAACTGGAATATGGCAAGAGGGAAGTGAATGTCTTGGATGTTGTGCTGATGGGCTGGTGAAGCCATAATTGAAGTTTTCATGAAGAGACTAAACTATTTCACGGAGAGACTATACTATAGACAATGCTTTTTATAGCCTTTATATATTCTTCAAAAATGTGTGATACTGGTACTGTACTCTTATATTTAAACAATTTCAAAATAATTATGTTAGACTGGTGTATATATTATGATTGCATGCAATGTTTCTCACCTTTATCAAGAATTTCTGTAAATTTCATTATTTGACTATTTAATAAAGACTAAAGGCGGTTATTATATCTTTCTTGTTTATTTTCCATACAAAAAAATAACATTATCTTCTAATTCACTGTCTTAATAAAATTGGCAGTTGTAGACCCTATCTCTTTAATCTTTAACTTGGTCTTTCTTGTTAAAGAAAGAGTTTTTGTTTCTTAGAAAGATTCAGATCCCATATCATTAGTCCCATTTCTAGCTTGGCATGATAACAGCTTGGAAAGTTGTTTGTCCTGTTGTCTAAGAAAAAAAAATTAAAGTAACAATAAGTTTTACAAATATAAAAATGTAATATTAGACTATTAACAATATTAACACTAACAGACCAGCACAAAACTCAATAAGTTCATTTAGTACATAATAATATATAATGAATCAAAATTTACTATATATTAATATGATAATTAATTAGTTTGGTATGGTACGATTTCCACAAGTAATATTAAATCATTTTTCAATGTTATCATTAAAGTGTAAAGACAGTATATTATCCTTACGTGATACAATTTATCGCGAAATACAGTAATTAAAACAATATGTTTACAGTAAATTCTTTACATATTTTTTGGTTACTTTTATAATGATTTGAGTCCCACTAATGATTAAGCTACAAATAGAAACAAGACAGTCACTCACATCATACAAACCTTACTTTATTAGTGCCATCCATTTCTGAAGTAAAGTTTTTGCTTATTACCATCAGAAAAGCAAAAAAAAAAGAACAAGTTTCTCGTTCCGGTCGATGGTTACAGTCTGGAGCAATATATTGTACCATTCTTTATAATAATATTCAATATTTTAAAAGCAATAATAGACATCTACATGTATACCTATGAAAACAACACTATCGGGCGAGTATGGATGGAACCAAAATGGCGCTTGTGACGTCAGACTTTCACGCCCTATTGTGTGTGGGCTGGGGGGGGAAGACTGAAAAAGGGGGAGGGGCGGGGCACAAACTGCGTTCAATATCTTGTAAAGGTCATGGGTCATGGGTGTTGGGGGGGTGAGGGGGCCTCAGCTGTGAACAGGTACACCACCCTAGATCTAGAGCATTACTGTAAAAGAGTTGAGGCGTGTGGGGCAAGGATGTGTGGGGGGGGGCGAAAAAGATTGTGAAATTCCTCCCATATCTATTTCTGTCCTACAAGCAAAGAGGTTTTTTTTTTTTTTTTTTATTTATCTCATTGTTATTATTTTCTTTCTCTCTCTCTCTCTCTCTCTCTCTCTCAAACAGCCAAGTGGGCAACATCACCACAAGTCTAGACTCCCTGTACCAGAGTTTAAATATCAACATGAACACAGATCTGGATGGGACATACTTATATTCAACTCAAAACGTCAAAGTTCTTCTCGGTACAAGCGCGGTATGTAGATACTATACTCTCAATTATCCGGCTACTGATTTTCTTGACTCTGTATTGTCCGGCCTAAATTCTATAACTATTGTATAAAACAAATTAGAGAAATTGTCATTGAAAGAGTAATTCAGTGTTACTTAGTTCCGGCCTTTCAGTCATGTTTAGTAATCTGTATGAACTGCCATTACATGTGACTAATAATGACAAATACAGAACAGTATATACACGATTAATTATATGGTTATACTCTATTCAGTTAAGAAGCTTGTTTAATCTAGATATTGATAATCACAACATATTATATAGCTGTTAAACATACTCGATTGATTTCGTTATTGTTTTTTTCAATTAAATCACAATTTTACATGAAAACTGACTACTCATAAATATATTTAAATACATCACATTCGGATTTTTCTCTGTTAACTTTAAGTATAAGCATATATATTTAAATTTATCTGTTTCATTACTAGAAATACAAGTGATTTTCTTTGTTGACAATAACAGACAACTCTTGGTCCAGTCTCGTTTGATTCTTCACTTGACGAGTTACTTCCCCTGACACACATCAGCCATGAGTATTTCATTTTCTCCACCACACAAGAGAGAAAAACTGTCGTCAGATGTCAGGCAGTGTATGGCTGGACTCTGATTACATGGGTATGTCATGTGACTCTAATTACATGGGTATGCCATGTGACTGATTACATGGGTATGTCATGTGACTGATTACATGGGTATGTCATGTGACTCTGATTACATGGGTATGTCGTGTGACTTTGATTACATGGCTATGTCGTGTGGTGCAATATTTAAGTCTGAAAACCACGAATTTATCAACTTAATATTAAAATAAGCCGATAATCCCGATAAAACACAAATGTAGTGGATTACATAACCGACATGTTACCATAATTCAAATAGTTACAAAGTAAGTGTAGTTATTTTTTTGCCTTACAATTTTTTTTTTCATTTGTTTTATATTTTATATATTTATAGTTTACTAAGCGGGACGGATGACCGAGTGTTGTAGATACTCGACTGCCGACCTGAAAGTCTTGGGTTCGATCCTCTGTGAGAACCAAGGGAATTTTGTGAAATTAGTTTCAAACATGTCCCACATGTCCACCCAGCTTTAAATGGGTACCTGACTTAATTTGGGGAAGTAAAGGCGGCTGGGTGTTGTGGTAACGAAAGAATCCCTTCGTATATCGAGGTTATAGAAACAGATGAATTCTACACTTCATATGACCAGATAGCCCGCTAGGGCTAAGTGAACGTTACTACTACTATAAATTAAAAACTTTTGAACTACTAAACTATATATTCGAACGTACAAAAAAAAAACCTAATATACAAATATCTTTCTCTGCAAATACATAAACCAGGAAACACAGGAAATTCTTCTTGAAGATGTTGGCGCCACATATGAAATATTACTGGAGCCTGTCAAATACTTCCGCTTGTTCGCTAACGACAGTTTGTACGTCTATGAAATTTACCAGCGCGATACAGGTAAAAATATATAGTAGTCGATTCTAATTGAGTCATTTAGCATTATTTAACTTAATTCTGGATTTTAGTACTTTTAAAAACTATTCTTAAAACATCGATATTATGAAAGGCAGATATATTTTTAAGGCTTTTATCAAAGCACAAATTATTCTGAAAATAAAATAATTTTTTTTAGTTTTCTGTTGCCTAGGTAACCATCAAGATGTCTGTGTGACGACATTGTTACCATCAAGTCTGTGGAGAGATGAGTATCAATTTGTTCAAGTGTCTGACAAGTTCACTGCCACAGTTTGCATCATAGTTGATGCCAACATGGCACGTGACATTGTAACTAATGACATTAATGTGACGTGGAACTGTCAGAATATCACAGGTGATGTCATTTTCGTCATTAGGTTAATGATATCAAAACATTTGTTATTGTGCTATGACACGTTTCGAGAAAAAAAAAATGTATCTATATTTATGAAGTCAGTGTTGCTAAAAATAGCTTATCTATATTTTTTTTTACCAATACATAGAAGAAACTTAGTTACATTTTAAATCTTTGAAACAGGTACGTTGTATTCAGGATGTTACACTGTACTTCCCAATACCGTCACTTATCTACATCTACAACTAACAAACAGACAAAGACCATTTGGAGCTTACGTGGTGGGGTCAAGTCAGGGGTCAACATTTTGTCATCCCCTGGGTGTCAGCGATTGGATATGGAATATATCTTTTATGCCAGTGAGTAAAGATGTTATCAATAAATATATGTACAGTTTCACAGAGGCCCACAAGTCTCCCTGGGGCCCACTAGTCTGACTGAGGCCCACAAGTCTCACTGAGGCCCACAAGTGAAGAACATTTATCACGTGTTTCCGTCCAAAACTGACTCATTGTATGGGCTAAGGAGAGGCTAGCAGGCAGTTATTGCCTAGTTTAGCAAAGTCGATTCGCTTGGCCGCCGCTTCATAGAGGTTGCTGAAATCGAGTCACATATGATATTAGAGTGCCCCGGGCTGGAGAAGAACGGGGTGGACCAGTCGGGAAGGTTGCTTGCGATTGGTCAGTATGGCAGCGGGGTTTGAGGACAAACGGGGTGGACCAGTCGGGTAATTTGCTTGCGATTGGTCAGTATGGCAGTTCCCTTATGCCGAGGAACACAGCGGGTTTGATCTCACGGGCTCTAAGTATCGGCCCGCAGATAAACTGAGGGATTTCAGAGAGAAATAGTGTGTGTGTGTGTGAGAGAGAGAGAGAGAGGGGGGGATAGACAAAGAGAGAGAGAGTAAAAGAGAGAGTGATAGAGAGAGGGGGAAAGAGAGAGATACAGAGAGAGAGAGAGAGAGTGAGTAAAAGAGAGAGGTAGAGAGAGAGAGGGATAGAGAGATAGAGAGAGAGTGAATATAGAGAGAGATGGAGAGAGATTGGGCTTTATGTTGAGAGATAGCAGGTGTGATCTCACCGGCTCTAAGAGACTAAGTCTCAGCCCTCAGTATTCACTGAGAGAGTTCAGAGAGAGAGCGAGAGAGTGAGAGAGGTATAGAGATAAAGAGAGAGAGAGAAAGAGAGAGAGATGCAGAGAGAGGGGGATAGAGAACGAGAGAGAGAGAGAGTAAAAGAGAGATAGTAAAATAGATATATATAGAGATAGAGAGAGGGGGAAAAATGGAAATAGAGAGACAGAGAGAGAGAGAGAGAGAAAGAAAGAGATGGAGAGAGGGAGGGATAGAGAGAGAAAGATAGAGAGATGAAGAGAGAAAGAGAGAGAGAGAAAGAAAGAGATGGAGAGAGGGAGGGATAGAGAGAGAAAGAGAGAGAGAAAGAGAGAGAGATGAAGAGAGAAAGAGAGAGAGAGAGAAAGAGAGAGAGAAAGAGAGAGAACAATGATACTGTTGTACCAGAGATATTCTTGCGTTGTGGGCGGGGGGATGGAGGCAAGCAAAAGTACATTTGGGCCCTGGTCAAGGTCCATTCACTAGTACCTAGAAACGTAGCTTTGGGGGCCCTATTATTAGGCTAAAATATTGTCAATGTATCAGCTTAACAATCTGGAACTTTTTTAAATCTTAGAAAACATACCCCCCCCCCCCGACCTTCTGTCTGTATTTATCAGGTTTATATATTTTCACATGTTTTGTTGATCCTTTAATACAGTTGTAAGATATATTATTAAGTAATATAAAGGATATACAGTTTTCTTGACCAAATATTAGTATTCTGCTTGATCTCAGTTTTAGCATATGTGTATTTGTATTCTGTTTGGTCTCAGCATATATATATATATTACTCTTTCGTTTGGTCTTAGTTTCAGCATGAGCTTTACCTGCGATATCTTCAAGACAAGCAGGTCGTACATTGCGATGACGCACTCACAACCTATTCAACCGATGACACAAGTGAATTGACCTCGGATGCTGTAACCGAATCTGCCGTTGTCGTGAACTGGAAAATATCGACGGAGGAATCTCAATCGACCTACTCGTCTGACGGTCCAAGCGAGCCGACAAGCTCGACTGACCGCTCAAACATCACTGACAGTGTCACAGCCACTGCCACCGTCACAGCCACGTCTGATAATATTCACGTCACAAACCCGGAAGTTGTGACAACAACACAGAGCAGTGAAGCGCAACGGCTTGCAATCGTGACCTTTCTCAGCGTCGAACACAGCAGTCTGTCCTCGCACAGAAGAACCCGGATATCCGCCCCTGACGCAAGGACCTCTGCGCGAGTCTTCGGTGGGGCTGGCATCATCATAGTCTGTTTAGTTATTATAGTATTCATAGGTCCTGACCTGACCTATATCGTACAATTTGTACTGTCTAACTTCAAAAAAATAAAAAAGTAAACATGATTTACGATTATGTGATGACTAGCTGTACCCTGCAAAACCTTTGCATAGAGTTATATCCCCTTAGGCTTGATCGGTAGTCCAGGTTATTTTTTGGTTTCGGGCAGATTCGATTTTTCATGATTGTATTTGAAACTGGAATACTGTTGTTTTAATTCTTTACTTTCGATTTAACGCAGAACCCAATTTGCTATTATTTATATAGATGTTTTTTTTTTTTATAAACATCAGAATTTTAATTATGGTAAACATATCACGATTTAAAAACAAGAGTAATTAATTTTTTCAGTTTTAATTCAATTGATAGTTTTAAATATTGTTTAAATGCCTTTTTATTATTAAATTTACTGCATTAATTAAATATGTATTTTAATTTACTTTAATTTAAATCAATACAGCGATATGAATCTGCTGAAGATATTATTGAATGTAAACTTGTATTGTTTGTGATTTATATACATTTTCATGCACATAGAAATACATATTTGAATATTCTAATGATATAAATAAAAATAAATCAATAAATTATTTATTTTTTATAGTGGGTATATAAAGATATTTATGGTGGGTATACACAGATTGCAATTCCCTATTCGTTTGGCATTGCAATCACCTTCATCAAAGCTCAAGGCTAGACTTAAGGATTGTGTGGTATAGATCTAGACATTTCTTCTTACATGGACAATGTTATGTTGCCTGGTCTAGATTCAGCAAGCCAGACAATGTTTTATATACACAAATGATGGTACAACCAAAAAAAAAAAAATTGTATATCTAAAATCACTGCATTAATAAACATACCAAATTTAGAAACGAAGATCCACTCGATAGAACTTATTTTTCTTTGTTTATAGTTTTACATGATTGATAATTATGTTTCCAAAATTTGTCTTTTTTTTTTATAAACAGAGTTAGAAACAAGGGCTTTCTCAATACTTACCATTACGTTACATAGGGCTTTCTCAATACTTACCATTACATTACATAGGGCTTTCTCAATACTTACCTTTACATTACATAGGACTTAGTTACGGCAACACGTGGCCGGGTACAGCTGGTTATATTTAAAAGAAGAAAACTTCATTATTTTGCACATGTATTGAAATGTTTTGTGACCTAGTTCAATCTGAATTTATCCCAATTTTAAATCATTACTAGAACGTTATCAGTTTATTAATGATGCAAAGTGTTAATCTATTAACAGTAACTTATTAAAATAGTGTATTGTCAGATAAAATGTAAAATTTTTTTTTTCTATTCTTGAGCGCTCTTTCTAAGCATAAAACAGATCAGAAATTGGGTTACATTATTTACACACACACACACACACATTTTACACACAACCAAAGATTATTACCAACACTAAACCTTTACACACGTATTTTTGTGATGAAATGTTACTGTATGATGCTATAAAAGCTTACCACAGTATGACCAATTTATCCTTCCACTTGTTCAATGAACGAAACTTGTAAATGTTTTAAAATATTTTTCAAACTCTACATCAATCAGACCTAGGCAAAACTTTAAAAACTTTACCTTTAGTCCAGTCGTCGAAAATCAAAATTAATGTACGTCCCAGACAAAAATTGGAGAAAGCTGATATTTCACCGATTGAAGTAGGAACAAACCAGCAACTTAATGCGCAACAGTTACATAAGATTACAATTGAGCATTTCAAGTTATTTTTATTTGAAAGCAACAGTTAAATCATGTAAAAATAGACACAAGATAAACTCATATTATGGTTAGAAACTGTGTTGCATTGTCAATTTTTTAGTTGCGATATCTAGATTTAGATGCATAACCTGGATATCTCGATTTAGATGATTATACTTATGTACGCAGTATACTCAAAACATCAATTTAAATTTAAATATTTTGATGGTTAGTACCTTACGTTAAATGCATTCAGAGAAACAAAGTGCATGTTAATCAACGAAGTTTTTATCACTTATTCTTACAATACAAATTTGTCCGGATTTTTACATATATTATATATTTTATTTTATTAAATTAATATATTTATTTTATTATATTAATTGAATTTATTTATTTTATTTTACTATTACAGGATATTACAGAAATGGAGGATAATTGTATTTTCTGTAACTTGCCATTGAAGGATTCTGAAGTGGTTACTGTGACTAAGGGGTTAGAGAATATCAGATCAGTCAGCACTCAATTGACAGATGGTTTGCAGGAGAAATTGTCAAATGTTAATCAACTTGTTTGCCATAAACGATGCAGAATTAATTATATTTTGAAGGAGGTCCTCATCAGAAAAACCTGCCGATGTCTCTGACCTCAGTGATAAGAAGCTCAGGTCTTCAAGTTCTGAGTTTGACTTTAAGATTAATTGTTTCATTTGTGGGGACACTTGCGATGTTGTTGCAGAGAAGAAGAAACCAGTCTCACGACGTGATATACATGAAGTAAGAACAATGGAAATACATAATAATGTGAAATCGTTTGCTGAATTACGTGGAGATATTTGGGGTGGTGAAGTCATGGTTAGGTTGAATGGTGTGATTGACCTTGTTGCTGCTGAAGGTAGATACCATGGAATATGTTTGTCTAAGTTCTTGCATAAGCCGAGTTCGCAAATAAGTGGTAGACCAACAGGTACTTGAATATAATGAACAATTTCAGTATATAGTTGATTTCCTGCGTCACAGTGATGAGTGCCAGTTTTCACTCAGTCAACTGCATGGTCATCTGAAATCATTTGCTGTTGTTGAGAACTCGGAGTCAAGTAATAACCTCCAAGATGAATCACTGGTCATGTGAGAAAACTCTTCGTCGAAAACTGAAGGAACATTTTGGGTCTGATATAATTATAACAGATTTGCCTGGTAAATGTACTGTTGTCTCATTTACTGATGTGGGACACACGATTTTGTACAACAGTTGGTATACAGAAAGATTACAGGATCCTGCAGCAGAGCGTTTGCGAATTGTTACAGCTGCAGCAGAAATAATTAGGGAAGATATAAGAGCGTCACTCTTTGAAACAGAATTCTATGAATCTCCAGATCACATGTTCAAGGAAACTGATGATAAAATTCCATCAACTCTGTCGGTGTTCTTGAGGGAAGTTATTTGCAAAAATAGGCGAAGCCTCGGGCGTACTGGAGAGTTTGAGTAAGAAATGTAATGTTTTGGCACACTCCATCATAGCTGCAGTTAGGCCAAAGTCATTTCTGTCAATGACACAAGTAGGTCTTGCTGTGTATGTGCACAGGCAGTATGGGTCCAAGAAAACTTGTTGATCTTTTGGAGCAGTGTGGGCTTTTGCGCTTCGTACGATGAAGTTTTGAAATTTGAATCTTAAAAGGTGTGTATTGATAGTGCAGCAGTTGTAAAGAACGAAGCATTTCTTCAATTCATATTTGACAATGCTGACTTTAATATCAGAACGTTAGATGGGCATGGAACATTTCATGCAATGGGTGGTATTATGGCTGTGACACCAGGAACAGCAGTGTTGAAAACAGACAGAATTAAACGAATGAGTAAAGGAGATTTGGCGAAGGTGGATATGCAGAGTCGCATTAAAGCTTTGACCTATTACAAAACATCTGACAATGTTGACAAATTAAAGTTTGAAGACATTTTGGAGTTTTCTAGTGATATCGTTTTGTTGCACAGCAGAGATTCAATTGTGGTTTACTACACGATTCCTGAAATTACCAAGCAGCACACAGTGGTCAGGATTTATGTCCTCCAGTTGCAGTTCAACTAAATCATCCCCAACAGCAAAAGTTTTAGTTCTTCCGTTTCTCAATCTGCCACCTAGTAGTTCAGATGCGATATATAGTTGTTTATGTTATGCCAAGGATCAGTGTCTGAAATTCAACCGGAAAACGTGTGTTGTTACTTTTTTTGACCAACCCCTTTATGCCAAAGCCGTCACAATTATCAGCAATACCACAGACCTGTGTGACATTGTTCTTCGCTTAGGAGGGTTTTTCATCTCCTCATGTCATATCTGGGTGCGGTTGGATTTATCATGACTGGTAGCGGACTGGAGGAGATGTGGGCTCAGGTTTATGCTTGTAACAGCATCGACAAAATGATAACAGGTCACGCCTTTGCACGTTCTCTTCGCGCTCATTTCCTTTGCCAACTAGCATTTGTCACGTATGTTTTAAATCGAATAATGCTATCAGAGCCTGATAGAGAGATGTTGAGATGTATTTATGAACGTGTTACCAACAATGAAGCGAGTTTGAGTGAATTAGACGCAGGTGTTTTAGAAACTATCCGAGACAGATTCAACGAAGAGCTGGATGTGATTTCATCTACCAGAACTGGTAAACTTTGGAGGGAGTATTTCAAACAGGTGTGTTTGATGCAAAGATATATCTATGCCGAAAGATGTGGTTTGTGGCAACAACACTTAGAATGTGTTCAAGAAATGCTTCCAATTTTCCACGCAGCTGGACATTTAGCATACGCTACAATGTGCCCACTGGTATTTGCAGGAAATGATGAACGTGCGTGAAGTCATGACAGTTCACGAACAGCAACTGTTCACCGAACAAGGCATGTTTACAGTTAGACGATCTGAGAAGTATTGGTCCGGTATTTGGACTGATCTCACTATAGAGCAAGTACTGATGCGGGCTATGAAGACCACTGGAGGTTTGACACAAGGTCGTGGCATACGTCCTAGTGTGTTACATCATTGGGTGTTTAGCAATGCCTGCATGTACCGAAATTGTTAATAACGTGGAAGACTTCTTCAACATTCAGTGTAAACATGAACAGCATGTTGAATTACGAAAATCCCGACAGACGCGTGATAGCAGAGATGTTGATAAACTGATCGATTGGTTTACTTCTCGCTTCACTTTGGATACCGGAGATCTAATATCCATTTCGTCCGGAATCACAGCGGATGAACGCGTTAACTGCGATCAGGCTATTGATATTGGGACAAATGGTGTCAAGAAGCTAATTGGTCAGTCATTTGGGTCTGCCCATCTAAGCCGGAAAGATAGGGTTGTGAATTTGGCATCTGTTAAGGGTTCTAAGGCCAATGGAAATATAGTAACAGTCGACACGATGACTCTTCTTAACAGAATACTTTGTGTTTGTAAGAAGGAGGAGGAACTGCATGAGTGCTTTGGTTATGAGTTGTCGCCGTATCCGTTGTCTCTATTCGATGAAGGTGGAATGCGCAAGACAAGAAAGTCTGTGTTATATGAGATACTGGAAAATGAAGCACCATTATCAATTTCAATTTCTCAACACTCCGACATAACAGTCATCGACGGCGGTTTCCTGTTGCACCGTGTGGTATGGCAGAATGGTGCTTCTTTTAAAACAATCAGCATGTCGTACGTGTCGTTTTTAGAAAGACATTTTGGAAAGAATATTATCGTTGTGTTCGACGGCTACAGTGTATGTGATTGGAGTACGAAGGTTTCCGAACAGACTAGACGTTCAAGTAAGGTAGCTCCAGTCACAGAGGTGTTTGTTGCAGACGATGTATGTCCAACTGTTAGCCAGCTTCATTTTTTATCAAACAGTAAGAACAAGTTAAGATTAATAACGTCACTGACAAAAGAACTGAATGAATCAGGATTTCAAGTAGTTCAGGCAAAAGATGACGCAGACACAGTCATTGTTTCAACAGCACTTCAGCAAGCAAGTTTAGGGTGTACTGTAACTGTTGTTGGTACAGATGTTGACCTCCTTGTCCTTCTCCTTGTTCTTTCCAGCAATGACTTGCAATTATTCTTCATGAAGGATGGTGTCGGGAAGGTCGCGAATAAATTCTACAACATCAGTAAAATGCGACAGCAGCTATCAGATGCAGTTCCTTACTTGCTATTTCTCCACGCAATGACAGGCTGCGACACGACCTCGGCTTTATACCGGCAAGGTAAGAAAAAAAGCCATGAGACTATTTAAAAGTAACAAATCTGACAATCTGAAAAGTTACGCTTCAGTTTTCACCGATCCTTCTGCGGGCAAAGAAGACATTATCCGTGCCGGCGAAAATTTTCTATTAACTCTTTACGGTGCGCCGACAAAGTACAAGCATCTGAGTGAATATCGAAATGAAAGCTTTGTACGTGCAGTTAGTAAAAGCTCAGTGTTAAAAAGCTTTCAGTTTGCCTTACTACCCCTACGTCAGCCGCAGCTAGAGAACACTCTTTGCGTGTGTACTGTCAAGTACAGATATGGTTGGGCAACTGTGTTGAACCAACTGATTGGGGTTGGGAGAGAAAGCAGCGTTTGGTTCCTGTGACAAGCTTGCAGTTACCGGCACCAGAAAGGCTTTTGCAGTTGGTTTCTTGCAAGTGCAAGCAGTCATGTGAAGCAAGATGTTCGTGCAGACAGGCTGGTCTCCAGTGTTCTGTACTTTGTGACAGTTGCAAAGGATTCAGTTGCGATAATACCAATAGTCATGACGCATGTGATACCGAGACTTGTGACAGTGATGAACTAGAAGAAGGTGGTGAAGATTTTGAAACATCTTGTGATATAAATTTTGTTGATCATGAAGAAGTGTATGAAATGGACGTTGACCATGAATGATGTGCTCAGTACAACTTTTACATACATTTATATTAATCTAATTCTTCTGACAATTAAATGGTAAGTCCATTTCATCAGGCGTTGTAGTATTTTGTATAGCTTCAATGGTGTGATTATATTAAATGTCTCTGTACTGTTTAGCTCACATGCATTCTTATGTAACTTTTCTTTTTTGCATAATACTACTACTAGTCTGTCAAATGGTAGCACATTTCCTTTTCTCCCATTTATGTCTACCTCTACGTTTCCGTCTACTGGCCTACTTGGGCTCTTACATTTTTCCAGAAAGACATATTCAAGATCAGATGAAATAATTTGAAGTGAAAGTTAACTTCAGTGATGAAAACGATCTGTGAATAGAGCAGCGAAGGCGGAACCACACAGCATGACGGGCTAAAATCTGTCATTAGGCCGTAGTTTTCCTTACCTCTGTTCACTAAAAACATTTTTTATTGATATATATATATATATCAGAGTACAGCTGGCCATTCTGTTAATAGATTTGATCGCTTCATGAATGAAACAATTGTTTCAAGATGAAATAAGAATAAAAAATAATTTACTAGACAGTCGATGAAGAACGATATTTCAATATATTGATTATCTGAGAAATCGATGAAGTGATGCTGGGATGATTACAGAATGACACAACACTGAGAGACGTAATGAAGAGGCCAATATTATGGCATCATTTATTGGGGCAAATCAATTAAGTGTTGTCGTTATTTAACCTTAGGTTTACCCGTACTGACTGATCAAACATAAACTGCGTTCATGCACGAAACGTCATCGGAGTGTATCACGTGACACATGATAGTATATTCCAGTGGTTTTCAAAGTGTGGCAAGCTGCCCTACGGTGGATCACGGGCAAATTTCAGGTGCGTCACGACAATAAATTTAGTTCATAATTAAAAGATCGCGTATCGTTATATATGCATTATATTTTTATATATGTTATCTAACTATAGTTTCGTAAATCTGCAAAGTGAAATGAGAGATCCACAAAATATGTCTAATGACATGTTCATTCTCGTTCCTGTATCGAAGTCTTTCTTTTTTTAAGGCGGACACTGAAACATTTTAGGTGGGCCGCATGGACCTTTTTAGGTGGGCCGCATAAACCTTTTTAGGTGGGCCGCATGGACCTTTTTAGGTGGGTCGCATAAACCTTTTTAGGTGGGCCGCATGGACCTTTTTAGGTGGGCCGCATAAACCTTTTTAGGCGGGCCGCAGAAACATTTTAGTTGGGCCGCATAAACCTTTTTAGATGGGCGGCATAAACCTTTTTTAGGTGGGCCGCATAAACATTTTTAGGTGGGCCGCATGGACCTTTTTAGGTGGGCCGCATAAACCTTTTTAGGCGGGCCGCACAAACATTTTAGATGGGCCGCATAAACCTTTTTAAATGGGCGGCATAAACCTTTTTTAGGTGGGCCGCATAAAACTTTTTAGGTGGGCCGCATAAACCTTTTTAGGCGGGCCGCATAAACCTCTTTAGGCGGGCCGCATAAACCTTTTAAGATGGGCCGCATAAACCTTTTTAGGTGGGCCGCATAAACCTTTTTAGGTGGTCCACATAAACCTTTTTAGGTGGGTCGCATACATTTTGAGACTTTTTTTTATAAAAAATAAAAACTTTTGTTTAAGTGGGTCACTGAGTGTAAAAGTTTGAGGGCCCCTGACATACTTTATTCAAACTCCAGTCTACTCTGTGAAATATTGAAGCGTGCGCAGAAAGCCAGAGCAGGGTGTGCGGCTGTCGTAACCACAGGGGGCCCCATATTGTTGTATGATTAAATCATTTTCTATTCTAGGGTGCAGGGTCTCGTATAGTGTGTGGGCAGGGGGGAGCTATAGAATGGGCCACTTATAGAATTTGGGCCACCATCAATGGGAGAAAGATATTGTTTGAAGTTATTGAAGATCATGATGAAGATAACATAGGCAATCGATATCTCTAAAGAGTGAGTTTATGCAACACGAGCTAAAACAATAAAGTTCACTGTGAATAATGTATTTCTCACCAATTGTAAGTAACGAGGAGATATCTACGTTAAGTTTAGAGTGTAACATTTTGAAATACTTTCACACCAATAGGTGATATTGAGAATAAGTCATGTAATATATTTATTTAACGGTCCTTTGTTTAGATTCTAATTTTTCTCTTGTTTGTTTTTCACAGTAATAGAAAAACGAAACATTGATAATAATAAATAATCAACTGTGTATACAGACGTACAAAATTCATGGATCTGGTCCTAGTGATAATTTTATGTTTTCCAGCCACAGTCTTAGGTGAGTGTTGACTGGATTTTACTCAAAAAGTATACCGCAATACAAAGAAAAACTAGAAGGAATTTATACTTTCCATTATTAAAGACAAATCTCTCTGAAATTCTATTAGAAAAAAAAAAGTAAAGAATTTATAAATATAATGATCTACGTTTCATCCAAGTGTCACGTGATATATTTTCTTAACTTTGCGCGATTCGAACATTTCTCATCTACTGCGTTAAAGTAAACCCTGTTTCAGGCATGTGAAATGAAATGGTATTATTTCATCTCAATGAAAGAGCTAACCGAAATGTTGCTCAGTATTTTTACAAAGGCTTTAGTTATTTTATTAATATATAAACTTTCCCCTTAAGCCTGCGGGTGGCAAACTTTTATTTTCATGTTTTTAATGTATTTTCTTACATTTTTTCATTTAGGAAATTCAATATTTGGCTATTATCCATCAAATATTTCACAGACTCTGTCATTGTCTGGTCAATATTTCACTTTTGTCAATCTTGTATTAACATGGCATGACGCTTTGGTAAGACTTGGTTTTTATGCATTTCTTAAAATTATTTTCTTTCATTTACGTGTAACAGTTTTATCTGGAATCAACATACACGACCTATTTTACAAAAAAAAAAGAAAAATTTAACACAGAGATTTAAAAAAATAAAAACTATCATTTTAGTTGAATCGAATGTTAAAAACCTGCTAAAAAGCAGGTGAAAGTGATGGATAACTTGCTAAAGCAGGTGAAAGTGATGGATACAATTTGCCAGCAGGCAGTGATGGATAACTTGCTAAAAGAGCAGGTGAAGAGTGATGGATAACTTGCCAAAGCAGGTGAAAGTGATGGATAACTTGCTAAAGCGCAGGTGAAAGTGAGTGGATAACTTGCTAAAGCAGGTGAAAGTGATAAATAACTTGCTAAAGCAGGTGCAAAGTGATAAATAACTTGTTGAAGCAGGTGAAAGTGATGGATAACTTGCTAAAGCAGGTGAAAGTGATGGACAACTTGCTAAAGCAGGTGAAAGTGATGGATAACTTGCCAAAGCAGGTGAAAGTGATAAATAACTCTGCTAAAGCAGGTGAAAGTGATGGATAACTTGCTAAAGCAGGTGAAAGTGATGGATAACTTGCTAAAGAGTAGAAAGTGATAACTCTATAAAGGTGGTGAAAGTGATGTGGATAACTTGCTAAAGCAGGTGAAAGTGATGGATACAACTTGCTAAAGCAGGTGAAAGTGATGGATAACTTGCTAAAGCCAGGTGAAAGTGATGGATAACTTGCTAAAGCAGGTGAAAGTGATAAATAACTTGCTAAAGCAGGTGAAAGTGATGGATAACTTGCTAAAGCAGGTGAAAGTGATGGATAACTTCGCATAAAGCAGGTGAAAGTGATGGATAACTTGCTAAAGCAGGTGAAAGTGATAAATAACTTGCTAAAGCAGGTGAAAGTGATGGATAACTTAAGCTAAAGCAGGTGAAAGTGATGGATAACTTGCTAAAGCAGGTGAAAGCGTGATGGATAACTTAAAAGCTAAAGCATAGTGAAAGTGATGGATAACTTGCTAAAGCAGGTGAAAGTGATGGATAACTTCTGCTAAAGCAGGTGAAAGTGATGGATAACTTGCTAAAGCAGGTGAAAGTGATGGAAAACTTGCTAAAGCAGGTGAAAGTGATGGATAACTTGCTAAAGCAGGAGAAAGTGATGGATAACTTGCTAAAGCAGATGAAAGTGATGGATAACTTGCTAAAGCAGGAAAAAGTGATGGATAACTTGCTAAAGCAGGAAAAAGTGCTGGATAACCCTAACTGGATTTGTTTAGTTGCAAGGACGAATCCGATTATGTCCCTTAGTTAACGTTCAAACGCATTATTTTAAAACAAAAGTTAATAAATCAATTCATCGGCAAATTAAACGCCCCCCCTTCTTTTCATTGAATCACATTAAGATTAATATAAATCATTTATTTTTTTCTAACAAAACATTTCTTTCTTCAAAAACCCCAGAGCTATTGTCAAACTAACTTTGTCGACGGAACTCTGGCTGAGCCAACGACAGACGCAGAACTGAGGGAGATAATTCAATTTGTAACTTCTATTGGATTCATACGTTAGTTTCAAATATTTTTTTTTTAATGTGAGCTTGTATATTTTTGTATATTTTATATTGCTATAAATATTTTTAGACTAAATTTATATTAAAATAAACTTTGATCAAAATAAGGTTTAAATGATTTTTTTTTTTTTTGAAAAATAAAAGTTTTACATAAGATATTGTTTATTGATGGTACTTCTCTATTGTATTGTCGTGATAAAATAGTATGTTCATATATATATATATATATATATATATATATATATATATATATATATTTATATTATAATCCATCTTATATTGACATACAAAATACAGAAGGGGTATGGATTGGCGCCAATGATATTGCACAGGAGGGAACTTTCCTGTGGGCGTCCAATAATAGTTCGATGAACCGCGCATTATGGGGCTCTACAGGTCAGCCAGATAACTTCCTATCTTCAGAAGACTGTGTGGAGATATGGCAACCGATAAACACCACTGGAAGCCTCAATGACTATTCTTGCATTTCTTCCATCCAATTTCTGTGCCAGACTGGTTTATATATTTTTATATTTTTTACTTTACTCTGTCGTTTTTTTCATAAAAAAATTCAAAATCATTTTTTTTTCCTTTTGCTTAAAAATCTTTTTTTTGTTTTTAAATATTTTAGATTTGTCCGTTGCTGCAGTCCTATAATTGTATATCTCGTTTGATTATGAAATAACACCGTATACACTCGCATAAATGCCGAATTTAGAACTATTAAATACAATACTGAA
Source organism: Bulinus truncatus (assembly GCA_021962125.1). Classification (NCBI taxonomy): domain Eukaryota; kingdom Metazoa; phylum Mollusca; class Gastropoda; family Planorbidae; genus Bulinus; species Bulinus truncatus. The sequence goes on along the minus strand of JAGDYQ010000063.1, from coordinate 2,852,383 downwards.
ATCAGCTGTGTCGACTTATAAGCGAGTTTATACGGTAATTATAAGATCAA
>JAGDYQ010000063.1:2741334-2851833 GCA_021962125.1 Bulinus truncatus | reverse complement strand
GATCTCCATGATTGTATTTTACAATTCTAAATCTGGCTTTTATGCGAGTATATATACGGTATGCTATTTCAAAAGTTAACCAGATAATTCATCGGACACCTAAATGGACTGCAGCGACGAACCAATCCAAAATAATAATACAAAAATAGAATTGATTTTTTAAGCAAAACAAATAAACGAAAGAAAAAATAATAATTATGAATTTTAAAAAAACAAAACAAAAACCAAAACAGTAAAACGGACAAACCTGTCTGGCATAGAAAATGGCACTGGAAACTACAAGGAGCATCATTCAGGCTGCCCGTGGTGTTCGCCGGCTGCCAGATCTCTACACAGTCCTCTGACGATTTACTGTCATCTGGCTGATTAGGGCCCCATAATGTTGAGTTCATCGACCTGTTGTTAGACGCCCACACGAAAGTTTTCTCCCGTGCAATATCATTGGCGCCAATCCATACCCCTTCTGTATTATGTTTGTCAATATAAGATGGGTTATAATAAATGTATACAGTAGATTCCGCTTAATTGGGACACCGCTTAATTGGGACAGCCGCTTATTTGGGACAAATCTCAAAAAATCCAAACCAAGAAACCAATAGTAAATTTGTATGTTTAACTGGGACAGCCGCTTAATTGGGACAAAAAGCCTCGATCCCGATGTGTCCCAATTAAGCGGAATGGACTATGTATATATATATATATATATATATATATATATATATATATATATATATATATATATATAAAGGGAGAAGACAGAGCGAACATTTATACGGGTTTTTTTAATATGAAATACTTCTTTGTTACGACAATACGATAAAGAAGTATAATCAATAAATCTATTCGTATTATTTTTTTAAACTATGATATCTTGTGTAAAACTTTAATTTTAAAAAATAAATAAATTCATGTAATCCTTATTTTGATCAAAGCTTATTTTAATAAAGATTTGGTCTAAAAAATATCTATAGCAATGTAAAATATACAAAAATATATTTATATAAGTTCACATTTAAGCAATAAAATTATTTTAAACTAACGTATGAATCCAATAGAAGTTACAAATTGAATTATCTCCCTTAAATCTGCGTCTGTCGTTGGCTCAGCCAGAGTTCCGTTGACAAAGTTAGTTTGACAATAGCTCTGGTTTTTTTTAAAAAAAAGAAAATTATTGGCGTAAAATATTTTAAGTGAATATATTATTTTCTCATTTCTTTGAAATTTAATGTTATATTGATTTATATTGATTTATATTGATTTATATTGATTTAATAAGTGATACAAGGAAAAGGAGGGGGGAGTGGTTAAATGTACTGATGAATCGTTTTTATTAAAGTTTTGTTTTAAAATAATAGTGTGTTTGAACGTAAACTAAGGGGCATGATCGGATTCGTCCGTGCTACTAAACAAATCCAGTAAGAGTTTATCCATCACTTTCTCCTGCTTAGCAAGTTATCCATCACTTTCTCCTGCTTTAGCAAGTTATCCATCATTTTCTCCTGCTTTAGCAAGTTATCCATCACTTTCTCCTGCTTTAGCAAGTTATCCATCACTTTCTTTTGCTTTAGCAAGTTTTCCAGCACTTTCTCCTGCTTTAGCAAGTTCTAAACATTCGATCTGTTATCCATCACTTTCTTTTGCTTTAGCAAGTTTTCCAGCACTTTCTCCTGCTTTAGCAAGTTCTAAACATTCGATCTAACGCCAACTTAAATAATACGTGGTAATATTTTTTTTTATTTTTCGTATGTAATATTTCTAATTTTTTGTTTTTGTTAACTAGACAGTGTAGATGTTCAGCACAGATAAAAGAGTTACACGTAAATAAAAGAAAATAATTCTAGGAAAAACCCATTGTTACCAAAGCGTCATCCCATGTCAAACTGAGATTGACATAAGTGAAATATTGACCAGACAATGACAGAGTATGGGCAATAGTTGATGAATAATAACCAAATATTGAATTTCCTAAAGAAAGAATGTAAGAAAATACATTAAAAACATGAAAAAAAAATTTTGCCTATCGCAGGCTTAAGGGGAACTTTTATTTATTAATATAATAACTAAAGCCTTTGTAAAAATAATGAGCAACATTTCGGTTAGCTCTTCCACTGAGATGAAATACCATTTCATTTCACATGTCTGAAACAGAGTTTACTTTAACGCAGTAGATGACAAATGTTCGAATCGCGCAAAGTTAAGAAAATATGTCATGTGACAGTGGGCTAAAACCAAGTCAATTAAATGTATAAATTCTATACTTTTTTTTATACTAATACAATGTTAGGGAGATTTGTCTTTAATACTACGAGGTATAACTTCCCTTTAGTTTTTTCTTTGTATTGCAGTATAGTTTTTGAGTAAAAGTAGGACAACACTTACCTAAGACTGTGACTGGAAAACATAAAATTATCACTAGGAGTTGATCCATGAAATTTGTGTGTCTGTATACACAGTTGACTATATACTGTTATCAATGTGTTGTTTTATAGCTGTGAAAAACAAACATGACAATAATTAGAATCTCAACAAAGGACCGTTAACTAAATATATCACAACACCTTTTTTTTCAATATCACGTGTTGGTATGAAAGTATTTCAAAATGTTACACTCTCAACTTGACGTTAATATGTCCCCGTTACTTAAAATTGGTCGGAAATAAATTATTTACAGTGAACTTTACTGTTTTACGTCATGTTGCACATACTCTCTCTAGAGAGTTAACGATTGGCTGTGTTATCTGTTATCACCACCATCTTCAACAATTTCAGACGATAGCTTTTTTTTTGTTATTTTTTCTAACACCATCTTCTACAAAAACTTCGAACATTACCTTTTTTCCCAGTGATGGTGGCCCAAGTTCTAAAAAGGGCCCATTCTATAGCCCCCCCTGCCCCCCACTATACGAGATTCTGCACCTAGAAAAGAAAATGTTTTAATCATACAACAATCTGGGGCCCCCTGTGGTAACGACGACCGCACACCCTGCTCTGGCTTACTGCGCACGCTTCGATATTCCACAGAGTAAAATTGAGTTTGAAAAAAGTATATCAGTGGAGCTCACACTTTTAAACTTAGTGACCCACTTTGACAAAAGTTGTTTATTTTGTGATCAACCGCTAAAAAAATCCTAAGGTTTATTCGCCCCACCCCCTAAAATGGTTTATGCGGCCCACCTAAAAAGATTTATGCGGCCCACCTACAAGGTTTATGCGGGGCACGTAAAAAGTTTATGCGGCCCACCTAAAAAAGTTTATGCGGCTCACCTAAAAAAGGTTTATGCGGCCCGCCTAAAAAGGTTTGTGCAGCCTACCTAAAAAGATTTATACCGCCCACCTAAAAAGTTTTGTGCGGCCCACCTAAAAAGGTTTTTGCGGTCCACCTCAAAAGATTTATGCGGCCCACCTAAAAAAGTGTATGCGCTGACCTAAAAAGGTTTACGCTACCCAACTAAAAGGCTTGTGCGGCCCACCTAAAAAGGTTTATGCAGCCCACCTAAAAAGGTTTATGCTGCCCGCCTAAAAAAAAGAAAGACTTGGACACAGGAACGAGAATGAACATGCCATTAAGCATATTTTGTGGATCTCCCATTTCACTTTGCAGATTTACGAAACTATAGTTAGATAACATATTTTAAAAAAGCATGCATACATAACGATTCGCGATCTTTAACATAAAATTTGTTGTCGTGACGCACCAGAAATTAGCCCGCGATCCGCCGAAGGGTCGCTTCGCACACCTTTGAAAACCACTGAAATATACTATCATGTGTCACGTGATACACTACGTTAAAGACGCGTGCATGAACGTAGTTTATGTTTTATAGCGCGTACGAGTAAACTAACGATTAAATAACGACAACACTTAATTGATTTGCCCAATAAGTTCTGCGATAGTATTCGCCTCCTCAGTACGTCTCTCAGTGTTTAGTCACTCTGTATTCATCCCAGAATGCCTTCATCGATTTCTCAGAAAATCAATACATTGACAAATTGTTCTTCATCGACTGTCGCGTGAATTTGTTTTTGTCTTAATTCATCTTTGAAACAATAGTTTCATTTTTACAGCGATACAATCTATTAATAGATCGGCCAGTTGTACTATGATATATATATATATATTGGTTCAATGAATAGTTTTAAGTAAACAGAGGTTAGCAAACTATGACCTAATGACAGATTTCGGCCCGTCGTGCTGTTTGGTTCGACCTTCGCTGTTCTTCTCTCAGATCGTTTTCATCAATGATGATTATTCACTTCAAATATTTTATCTACCTGATCTTGTACCGTTCCTTCTGCCAAATTTAAGACCCCCCTCCCCCACCCTCCGCCCCATGGTAATGTTTACTCAGCCCTGATTTAGAAGAAAAAAAAACATGTACAATTTGACAATCAAGTTTGATTTTAGTCAATCTTAGAAATAGATGTTTATCTGGTTGGGGGGGGGGGGGTGTTCTTATGCCAATTAGTGAAAAATGTGAGCTCATTGAACTTTTTAAAGTTATCTATTTAATAAATTTTTGTTTTGAATTAGTCCTTTCAGTGCCGAAACTAGTGATTTAAGGGCCGTTGGCGCTTGGCCTCTGGAGGCCCCTACAATTTGACATTCGACACTCTCTAGGTTTGCACTAAAGGGCACGTGGGTTTTTTTTTTAAGTATAATTATACAAGATCTATTCACAGTTTATATACAATGTACTGGTTATAATAGTCTATTGAGCGTACAACTGACCCAGTTTCACAAGTTACTGACCCAGTTTCACAGGTAACTGACCCAGTTTCACAAGTTACTGACCCAGTTTCACAATTTGAACGTGTTATTGCTACGTGTCTATGACGAACTGGCCGCAACAACAGACCTGAATGGGGGGGGGGGATGTTCCTCCTGCGACCAACTCTAAACTGTTCTTCTACTCATCTGGCTCTCTGTGTGTCCCCTCTCTGGTACTCATCTCATCCTGTCTTAACTGTCTGTTTTCATCTCCATGCGTCCAATTTCTATATCGGTTTTTTTTTCCGAGTGTCTCGTGAATCGCAGCTTGGCTTCCTTTTTATAGACGGACCAATGCCAGCTCAAGGCGTGGCGAGTTTCCCCGAATGTCTGGGAGGTGTTCGAAGTGTAGGTGGCGAATGGACACAATTTTATGACTCTTATCAAGTCCGAGGGTGGGGGCGGGTAGGCGGGTGCGGGTGGGTTTGACGATGTGTAGTTTTTTTTGTCCGAATGTTTGCATTTCATCATTCATCTCGGCACCCAGGGGTGGGGGTAGGGCTTATAGGGGAGGCAGGGGCGCAGAGAGCCAACAAGGACCCCAGGGCAGGACATCTTTGCGGGCCCCTTAATAAACAATGAGTCGTGAAAAAACTGACATGATCGAGGCGGCCGGGCCCCCTTACAATGACCCCCTGACCCCCCCTCTTGGCGTGCCAGGGGGGAGGGGCATGGGGCTAAGAAGGGAGTGATGTAGAGCTTTAACAGAATTTCAAAATATTGTCTAATAATCAAATTACAGAATGAACGAGTCAGTTATACATTTAACAACCGAAGCATTAATGCGTTTTCCGTATTCACACCTGTTGAATCCAACGACTTACTTTTAGTATTTTAGTATCTTTTTTTTTTCTTTTCAAATGATGCATTTCATAGTAAATTAGTATTTAGAGCATAAGGTGTTGAAACACACTCAATGTATTTGAAAAATTAAATCTTTATTTTGTATTGAAGTAAGGCAGTGCGAATCGCATCACATTAATGATGTCAGAACCTATTAATAGAATGATAACAACACACACAATAATTATGCCAGTGCTGCCGATAATCTTTGCAGATACTCTATTGTCAGGGGCTGAAATGTGAAGCCTTCTGTAAGATGACATGTTATGGTATTCGACTTTTAGATAAACTACGATCGCATATCTTTGTTCTTGAATGGTTGGCGTTGAAAGTGACGTCTGTGCAGCTTCCGGCTCTGTGACGTCAGCACTTGATGACACGTCAGTCGCATAATACGTGACATCATGGGTCATACTTGAGTTATTTATAGAAACGTCAGTCGACAAGGGCGTGTAGGCTGTCGTTTCAGATGTAGCATCTAGAGTAGCTTCCCTTGAAGCATCTGTAGTAGCCTCCCTTGTAGCATCTGTAATAACCTCACTTGTTAGATCATCTAGCAACGTTGTAAATTTCTCATCACATACAGATGTATGTCTGTCCTGAAGATACTTTCGGTATTCTTCGTGTTGAAACTGAAAGTAAACATACAACATAAACGAATCTACTTAATATATAGTCTTTTTAATTGTATTGTTGAGTTCTTAGATTAGATATATTATACATTAGTTCATATTATCTTCTGAGATTCACTACAAATACAACATTTTGATATCAAATAAGATACGCTTCACTAACTGGATTTTCAAAAGTTCCATTTTGTACCAGGTCTAAGGTACCCAGTGGATGACAAAATGTTGAGACCTGACTTGACCCCACCACGTAAGCTCCAAATGGTCTCTGTCTGTTTGTTAGTTGTAGATGTAGGTAAGTGACGGTATTGGGAAGTACAGTGTAACAGCCTGAATATGACGTACCTGTAGAATTATAAACAGTAAATAAATTAAACGAATAAATGTTATAATAAATCATTAGTTGACTTTAATGTTTACGCTACAATGTTATGTATTACCATTACATGTAATATGCTTTTTTTCATGATTTTTTTTTGTATTTTAATTGGAAAGCGTGTATCACGAAAATAACTATGTTAATCACTCGATAGTATATACAAAAAATACAAATAACAGCATATACATGAAAATAATTCCATGGATTTCATTTTGCCAAATTTTTACTACAAATATTTCAAAGTTTAAATGGTATCCATAAGGAATTAACTTTAAGCAGAGCCGTAACTAGCTTTTGTGGCGCCATGTGTGAGTTACATTCTTGGCGCCCTCGTCCCACTCTGAAAACTTCTTAGTTCTGCGCCCTTTCTTAGTTCTGCGCCCCTTCTTAGTTCGGCGCCCTTCTTACTTCGGCACCCTTTCTTAGTTCGGCGCTCCTTCTTACTTCGGTGCCCTTTTTTAGTTCTGCGCCCTTCTTACTTCGGCGCCCTTTCTTAATTCGGCGCCCTTTCTTAATTCGGCGCTCCTTTTTTACTTCGGCGCCCCTTCTTAGTTCTGCGCCCTTTCTTAGTTCTGCGCCCCTTCTTAGTTCGGCGCCCTTCATACTTCGACGCCCTTTCTTAGTTCGGCGCTCCTTTTTACTTCGGCGCCCTTTCTTAGTTCTGCGCCCTTCTTACTTCGGCGCCCTTTCTTAATTCGGCGCTTCTTAATTCTTGGGCGCCCCTTCTTAGTTCGACGCACTAACCCTGCGGCCGAACAACATGTAGTTCACCTTCCATTGTTATTTAATCTGAAATATGATGTCACAATCTCTACATCACCTGTGATATTTTGACAGCTCCATGTCACATTTATGTCGCCGGTGTCAATGTCATGTGTCATGTTGACATCAACTATAATGTAAACTGTGGCCGTGAAGTTGTCAGACACCTGCGCAAATTGATACTCATCTCTCCACAGACTTGATGGTAACAATGTTGTCACACAGACATCTTGATGGTTACCTAGGTTACAGAGACACAACAACATTTCAATCAAAATGTTTCCTGGAGAAGATGGCTATCGAATTACGGTCAAGGAAGATTGCTGACGTAACTCTTACATTTAAATTGTAGAAAAAGTGCACAATTCGACTAAAGACAAGGTGGTGCAATAAATGTGCACAATTTGATTGATGACATGTTGGTGCTTTAAATGTGCACAATTTGATTAAAGGCATTTCGTTGCTTTAAATGTGCACAATTTGATTAGTTAAATGGCGGCCCTATATATGTGCACAATTTGATTAGTTAGCTTGTGGCAGTATAGTCGTGAGCTCAAGCTGTACTTTCTTATTTAAGCGGTCAAATCCCAGCGACGCTAGTCACCTACTCGTTTTTCCCGTAGTGCCTCACTGGCCATTGCACTATCGTCTTTGGTGTGGATGAAATACATGCACAACCAAAAAACTTCCCATTAGTGGTTTTATATGATCTGATATATGAACATCTTATCTTTACGTGATCTTTGAACATTAAATTATTCATAAATTAAGAAAATAAACTTTTTAAAAAGATTTTAAGATTAAAAATATTTAACAATGCCACGATAAAAATAGATTTCTCAAAACTAACCGTTTTCTAAAAAAAATTGACCCACTAGCACGCGGTAATCTGAAAAATGCAGGATTATTGGTGCAAGGGAAGCAATCCATTTTTCGGTGCCTTCCGACATAGTTAAAAAAGGAATATGTCCCTTAGATAGCTTTGAGATATTTTTTTAACTCATTTTTTAAAAATAAAATTAAATAGTTAGTTGACTGTACAATTGATTATTGAATCAATTAGAAAACCTGTTAGAACAAACAACTATAATTTTCGTTTTTGTGGTAACTTTAGCGTTCAGTACAAGAGAACTGCATACCTGAGATACCCGAGTGAACTTGACTGGCATACAAACTGACGTTACTGTAAACATAACAGAAGTTGTCTGCCCCTGGCAATATTTCATGCGTGGCGCCGACATCTTGTATAACAGTCTGCTGTCTTGTCACGTGGTTCATACATTGCTGATGATAAGAACCAATCGGATCATGGTCGGCATTGTATAGTGGGAGGGAAGAGGAGTGGCGGGGCGGGGCGAATTAGAATTTGTGTGTCATTTTCACGGTCCTGGTAGTGGGCCCACTTGACTAAGTTTAAAAAAAAAAAGACTACAGTCCACAGAGGGGGCCCAATTTTGAGAAAAGGCGAACATTTGTTCCATAATTGGCCCAAATTTTGTTTACAAAATAACTACAATTATATAGAACAACACTACAGTTGATTGATAACATAGAAAAAACGAAGTAATTACCTTTATGTATTATTTGTTATGTTTCGTAACATGACCATTTATGTTGAAATAGTAATACTAACTAATATTTTAGTTAAATTTATGGCAACATTAGTCTTGGTTGAGAATAGCGTGGTTAACGTGCTCACGAGATATTTTAAGTTTGACTAGTATTTTAATACATTACAGATACCTAATTAGCAATATTTGACACACCCGTGTAATCAGAGTCACATGACATACCCATGTAATCAGAGTCACATGACATACCCATGTAATCAGAGTCACATGACATACCCATGTAATCAGAGTCACATGACATACCCATGTAATCAGAGTCGCATGACATACCCATGTAATCAGAGTCACATGACATACCCATGTAATCAGTGTCACATGACATACCCATGTAATCAGAGTCACATGACATACCCATGTAATCAGAGTCACATGACATACCCATGTAATCAGAGTCGCATGACATACCCATGTAATCAGAGTCACATGACATACCCATGTAATCAGTGTCACATGACATACCCATGTAATCAGAGTCACATGACATACCCATGTAATCAGAGTCACATGACATACCCATGTAATAAAAGTCACATGACATACCCATGTAATCAGAGTCAAATGAAATACCATGTAATCAGAGTCACATGACATACCCATGTAATCAGAGTCACATGACATACCCATATAATCAGAGTCACATGACATACCCAAGTAATCAGAGTCCAGCCATACACCGCCTGACATCTGACGACAGTTTTTCTCTCTTGTGTGGTGGAGAAAATGAAATACTCATGGCTGATGTGTGTCAGGGGAAGTAACTCGTCAAGGGAAGAATCAGAAGTTATCTGTCATTTTTTAAGTATGAAAATTTCAGTCTATAACATTTACTTTTTACTAGATTATTGTAATTTAAGTGTGAACTTCAGGAGTTTTCGTTTAAGCGAAAATCACAGTCGTATTAATAATTCAAATTTTTAATTAAGTCGTAACACTTAGATATAAAAATATATATTTTATCGTTAATTATTGTGTTTAATTTCTCATTTATAAATTTAATTGAAGCAACAAGTATTTCGATAGTTAATCAAAGTATCAAAAAAATGTTGTTTAGTATAATCAATCGACTACTGAAAAATAAGAAGTACACAACATACAGCTGTAGTACCAAGAAGAACTTGAACAGGTTGAGTTGAATATACATATGTTCCATCCAGATTTAATTTCATGTTGATATTTAAACTCTGGTACAGGGAGTCTAGAATTGTGGTGATGTTGTCAACTTGGCTGTGAATGAAGGTAAATACGCATGAAATAAACTTTAACATAGTGAGATAACCAATGAGAAAAAGGCCTGAAGGCAGACCAAGAAGCAGATGGTTGGAGCAGTGTTTTATCCACACACCCGCACCTCCGGGGGTGATAAGGGAAAATCCGGGGGTGAAATTTCAAATTCTGGTGGTGAAAACTACCCACAGAAATGGTCTGGATAAAACACTGGGTTGGAGGAAGTGGAGAAAGACCTTAGGAGTGAGAGAGTGGAGGAAGAAGACCATGGATCAGGAAAAGTGGAGAAGAGTATTATGGCAGGCCAGGGCCCTAAATTCGCTGTAGAGGTCATGGTCCTAAATGGGCTGTAGAGTCCAGGGCCCTAAATGGGCTGTAGAGTCCAGGGCCCTAAATGGACTGTATAGTCCAGGGCCCTAAATGGACTGTAGAGTCAAAGAAAGAAAGAAGATAGTGAAATAATTCAGTTCAAAGAATTTTATTTTTCTTTTTTTGGAGCTCAATCAATTTAGATGTACTAAGTACTCACCAAGTACAAGTACCGAAAGTGCTAGTACGAGTACAAGTTCACACTTTTGCCAAACTTGCCATTTAGACAATGCGTAAAAAATACCCAAGGTTCAAGTATGTGGTACAAATACTCCTAAAATGCACTCCAGTAGTACTCGGGTACATGTACTTGGTACAGTAAATACAAAGCACCCGATCCCTGGAGATCTCTACAGATACCTCAATGAGATTTTTTTCTTTCCAAGAACAATAACTCTTTCTGTATCCTGAACATTGAAGACCAGAGTTACTTCCGTTGACTCATCAGACATGGCGGTCACAGTCAATGTGATATCTATTGGACCAACAGACAAAAGAGAAATCAAAATACAACGGATAAAAGATTTTTAAGTCTAAACATATTTAATGAACGAAAAAAAAAAGGAAAATATTATGATTAGTATGATCTTGGCATACAGTTTTTGTTGATTTCATGTGGACATAAAATAAATTTCATTCAAGAAATGGTTTTATGAAATAGAACATATCATTGTCTTCTTCAGGGATTGTCAATCGCTGAGTACGAGTAGCCCTGTAAAATTACAAAATGCGGGTACACCAGCGGGAGTGGGGGCTCATGGGGGGCCCAGAAAAGTAAGAAAAAATGTTGAAATAACTTAACGGAGATTGCAAATTACATTTATATTCAAAGGACAGTAGAGAATACGGGGAGGGGGCTCACAGTGTTGGGGGGGGGGGCCAAGAAAATTTAATGTCTACTCATTTTTGAGATCAGTATATTTTAGGGGCCCTTTATTTTTGAATGCCCTCGGGGCTTTAATGAACCTTAGCCCCGGCCATGAACTGTGGTGACGATTAAAGTTTAGATTTGAATTTTTTTGATATTTTAAAATGCCCCATACAAGTATTAACGAGTCACTATTTATTTTGTTTAAAAGTATCAGTTTTAAGATCTATATTATGGCAAGTTTGCCAAAAGATTACAAAACAATGGTTTAAGACAGGGGTGGGCAAACATTTGGTAACGTGGGCCACACTGGGTTCGCAAGTTTGACCGGCCGGCCAGCCAGTCTATAGGATCAGAAGAATGCAGTGTTGACATGAAATAATACTAACCAAACGTACACGTCATGAAATATAAAGGATAATGTTATGCTTCACTCTGAAGCGAGTGGCGCCCCGCATTAAACTGTCCCGTCGGGCCTTTCTAAGGCAGCGGGTATTATTGGTTCGCCCTCAACTGGTGTAGCCCAGGCCTACATATTAAATTAGGTCAGTGAAGAGTAAAAGTAGGTTACACATTTCTCTCTTTACCAGAGTTACCTTGCTTTAAAGGCGATGATGGCAGTAGATATGACGTCATGATCGATTTTTTACTGGCAATAATTGGTCCAGGGTACAATAAGGTTGAACTAGCCCTGGTCATTATCTGGTCAGTTATGTACTGGACAACGGTGACCGGTTGGCTGGCGCTTATCTCAACATAGACGTCATAGATCTCTGTTGAGAGTGAGGTGGAACTTGAGTCACAGAGAAGTAAGGTATAGTTTCATAGAGAAGTAAGGTATAGTTTCATAGAGAAGTAAGGTATAGTTTCATAGAGAAGTAAGGTATAGTTTCATAGAGAAATAAGGTATAGTTTCATAGAGAAGTAAGGTATAGTTTCATAGAGAAGCAAGGTATAGTTTCATAGAGAAGTAAGGTATAGTCTCATAGAGAAGTAAGGTATAGTTTCACAGAGAAGTAAGGTATAGTTTCACAGAGAAGTAAGGTAAAGTTTCACACAGAAGTGAGGTATAGTTTCATACAGTATGTAAGATCAATGAATCAATAATGAAAAAAAAAAAAAGGTCACCTATCCCAGGTGCATAAACTACCTGTTGAGGTCAAGAAAACATTTCCACCAACATCAAAGTTGACAGCTTCGCGTGGCGCAAGGGGCAGTATGGACGAATTGTCTGAACTTTTGCCGCATGCTATCTTGATCTTTAAAAACACGACCTTAGCGTAGCTGGAGGTCACTTGAATAATCCCCTTCGTTGAAATTTCCATCCATAGGTCGGGGAAAGCTGCCACGTACATATTGCGATAGGTGTCGACAGCCGCTGTTAATGAAGCAATTAAAAGACTTAATGAATTAGAATAAGTATACAATTTACCGTGTGGAAGTGAAGTGTGTGTGTGTAAACTCTCTGTAAGGATGAGATAAGATCTCTTAGCTCCTATAATCCACTGCAATGGTCATGGAGGCACCACGGGAGATGTTGCGGAAACTTTAACCATGACCTGAAATTCCATTGATGCTCAACAGTCGAGGGCTTCACCACACGAAGTAGAGCGATCAACCCGCCGGCACATTCTGGTTTCAAGCATCGATATCCTGTTTCAAGTATCGATATCCAGTATCAAGTATCGCTATCCAGTTTGAAGTATCGATATCCAGTTTCAAGTATCGATATCCAGTTTGAAGTATCGATATCCAGTTTTAAGTATCGATATCTAGTTTCAAGTATCAATATCCAGTTTCAAGTATCGATATCCAGTTTCAAGTATCGATATCCAGTTTCAAGTATCGATATCCAGTTTCAAGTATCGATATCCTGTTTCAAGTATCGATATCCAGTTTCAAGTATTTGGGGACTTTTCTCGAGGCGAGTATATTGGTATGAATGTGGCACCTTACATTTTTTTAGGTAAAGTAAAGCTGTCGGTGCCTTGAACGTGAACTCTGGTTTCACCACATAGGTGTGTAACACTGTTTCACCACATAAGTGTGTAACTCTGTTTCACCACTAATTGTGTTTTTAGGCTTTATGCGGGAGACTTAATTTTTCTTTTGCTTTACTTATAAGTTTTATAATTATTTTTTTGTATACGCGATTCGTATTTTAGAAATTTAATTCACAATTGATACGTATTTAAGGAAAGTATCAATAAACTTTAGGAACTAAAAGAACAATCGCCGGTCAAAATAAAAAAAAGAAAAAACAATTTATCAAGTTAACATGGAGAGACCGTTCTTTAAATATATAAAAAAGTAAAGTTCCCTTAACCCTAACGGCCATCGGGGCAGATGAAGTGTAGAATTCGTCTGTTTCATTAACCTCGGCATACGAAGGGATTGTGTGGTTTAGCACAACGCCCAGCCGCCTTTACTCCCCCCAACTTAAAGTCAGGTACCCATTTAAAGCTGGGTGGACTTGGGGACTATCACCAGGACCTGAAAAAACCCCAAGGTTCTCACTGAGATTCGAACCCGGGACCCTCCGGTCGACAGTCGAGCGCTCTACACCGCACGACCACCCGTCCCCCTTTTAAATTTACGGATTGCAAAAAAAAAAAATTTAAATGGCTGGGCCCACGTGTGGTCATCCTACTGATGAGGGAGGGTGGGGGGGGGGTATGTGAAGTCCCTGTAAGGATGAAATTTTCATATTTCATAGGCTATAAACCATTATGGGATTTTTTTTTTTTTTTGCAGTGCCTTTAATACGCAAATTTAACATATCCAGCGAACTTAAGCCTTAAAAGTTAAGGGGCCACTGTGGAAAATGAAGTCTTGAATTCATCTGTTACTATAATCCCGGCATATAAAGGGATTGTGTTGTTACAACTTAAGTCAGTTACCCATTTTAAAAACTAAGAGTACTTGAGGGACCTAAACCAGCTCTAATCAGGATGGGACTAAATTCTCTTTGCTCTAAACTCGAGGATCGAACCCAGAATTTTTGAGGTTGGCAGTAAGGCGCTCTACGCCGCTTGACCACGCATACTCCAAACTAGCATCTTGACTTAATAAGAAAGTTCCTTGGTTATCACTGGGGGGATCGAATCCGGGATCCACTGAAAGACAGTCAAGCGATTTACCGCATAACCATCCGTCCCAAGAATGGCTAGCCGCTTTTTAGTCTCCTCTCGACGACAGAACTTTATTAATCAATCAATAATATCGATTGTTACACTAGATAAACCATAATTAGAAGACATTGTACTTAAAGTCTAACGTTAAGCTGTGTATAGCAATAACAGTATATAAAACACACAGATTTTCTAAAAAGTCGGATTTCCAAGTAACACAACGATACAAACCAAAAAACTTAATACCTGTCTGACACAGGGGGTAGATGCGGAGGCCACATCGGGCGTCGTTGAGGCGTCTGGTGTCGTTGACCCGATACCACAACTCCACGCAGTTCTCTAAACTGTTGTTGCGACTTGGCGGCTGACCCTTGCCCCAAAAGGTCGAATTCATTGTGCCGTTGGTAGATGCCCATAAGAAATAGCCTTCATGGGCTAAATCACTGGCGCCGAGCCATACGCCGCCTGTGAATGGGGATTTCATTTTTTTTTAAAGAATTAAACATAAAAACAAAAAAAAAAATATTTTCCTTCATTCTACCTGAGCCAACGTGATATTAAATTTTTTTTTTTTAAATAACGGTTGATATAAGAATGAGTGAAATCTACTTGTGACAGATTGACTCTGTGCGTGTGTTTGTGTGTGTGCAGGTGAGAGCATCAGTGTGTAAGCGGAAATGGTTAGGGTTAGCAAATAAAATATTAGACACTGACGTTGTAAGTCCATCGATGTCACATAATCAATTATCGTCTTCATATCGATCTCATTTGTTGGTTCTGCCAAAGTTCCGTTGTCAAAAGTTAGTTGGCAGTAATCCTGGTATATTAAAATACATTTTTTTTAAATATATTTTTTTCAAAAAGAGTAAAATTTAAAAAAAAAAGTAGAATTTGTGTTTACATTATATTAATATGTTAATGTTGTAATAATTATGTAAATCAAAGAAATTGTTTTGCACAGATTAATACATTGAGTTCATGCTAGTAAATCTTTAAAGAAAATGAACTTCCCTTAATGTACAACAACCGGCCAATAAGAACGATATACAGCAAGACAAGAACCGTTGGTCAGTTTAAAAAACGCGATGCCCCACACTAAAATAGAGCAAACAAAGACACCGGTCATAGCATGCGCTGTACCACGGGCATCATTCAAATAGCTACCACGGGCATCATTCAAATAGCCATACGAAAACATAATACTAATAATTACACGGACATAATGCAGAAAGAGATTCACCTACACATTATACAGCTAACATTTACTTTAAAGATTTCGTATGCGAGGTATGAATGAACATACATCTGGAATCAATCGAGTGAATTCAATCAATGTTTACATTTATATTCATTTTTTTCATATTTCTAAATGCATCTGTGACGTCAGAACAGACAAGAAGTTAAACGTAAATAATATTTAACAAAACCAGCAACAATGTCTTACCAGAGCGTCCAGCCATGTTAAGTTGACCATAACCAACGTAAAATACCGACCGGACATTGAAAGAGTATGTGACACACTAGTTGGGTAGGGAACTAGTATTAGGTTTCCTAAAGAAGGAATAGAAAAGAAAACATTACAATACATTATTACTTTATTCAACTTATGTCAATTTTTACTTTACCTATTGTGGGATATTTCAAAATCAAAAATACATATTTGTAAATAAATTTGTTATCATTATGTAAGCGTATCGCTGATATCATGATTACTGAAGTCAAACTTAGATAAATACAAGAGTTCTACTAAAATCGATCATTATTAAATATTTCTAACGTGATGGCAGTTTTAGGCGCGCGGTGCCATTTATTTATCATTAAAACGCCATGAAAATGAAAGTGCATGTCTTGTGGGGTATTGGAGAGTTGGCTATACATGACAGATAGCATGGTTCGATTTTTTGTATTTGTAATTACTATGTATAGCTTCCTACACTCAAAAAATATCCCGTTATGTATGTTTATATCACATACTTTTTTTTTTTATAAACTATTTATAATTTTTTAAAACAAACTATTTATAGTTTTCTACACACGTAATTGTGGCGTTGTGTAGACATGCCGGATAATTAAAGATGCGTTTCTATATGTCATCAATTATTTATCCGAAAGAGAACACATTTTAAAACGATGTACTTTAGAGGGTGAGGGGTTCAGAGAGGTTGTTTTTACTCACCTAATACTGCAGACTGAAGGCAGCTAATCAACACTAGTGTTTGGTACATCGTCTGTTGTGGCTGGTCATTTACTCTCGTTGAATAGCACATCTAATTGATATTTATATATTTTTTTTTTGTTTTCATTCACTCTGTAGAGAAATTCAAATGCCAATATGATCGCAAGGTCATCATGCGCCGCTTTTGAAGCTAGCCCTGGGGGGGGGGGTGCTCTAGAGCCGCACCGAGCCCATATTGAATAAATTGCGCCCCCCCTTCTGTTGATGTATTAACGCCGATTCTGGTATTGCAATCTGTGGTACCTACTCTTTGTCAAGTCTCTACTCAGTGGCGTATTTAGGTAGGTCAAGACCCCCCGGATGCTGAAGAAAATAACGGGCCCGGAAAAAAAATTAAATTATCAATGAAGGAATATAAGTTGGGCTTTGTGGGGGTTGTTGAAACATCGGCCTGAACTGTTTGTTATTATATAAAATTAGAATTCAGCCCTAAAATTTAAGGCTGAAATTTTCCAAGTATTAGTTGGCCCATTAGAAAGAGCTACGGTCATAAGATAAAATTATAAATATAGGAGAATGAGATATGCACTTGGTAAAACACACTGATATCAATACGCATTGATTGCTTTATGAGATTTTCGCTATTTCGTATGTCAAGAAAACCAAATATGTCATCTGTGCCATCTTTGTCTTCCATGCTACCAACATATTCTGTGAATTTTGTATGTATCATAATTTTGCCAAAATGTTAGATAAACAATGTCATTAAAATTATATGTGCTTGAAACTAGCACTTTACATAAAAGAGATATTTAGCTTTATATAATTTTAATCTTTATTAATCACTTGTTCTTTAAGAAAAGAAAAAAAATATATGTTATTCTGATAGTAATGTGAAACTCTTGCTTACCCAGTAATATTGATAATAAATTGATCCTTATCATACAAGAGTAGCCGCTTCACAGTATGAAATCATTTCTTTTTAATAAAAGCACAAGTAAGAGAATGGTACAAATTTCAAGTATGATACAATGATACAATCATACAATGATACAATCATACAATGATACAATCATACAATGATACAATCATACAATGATACAATCATACAATGATACAATCATACAATGATACAATTCAAGCAAAAATAACCAGAGCGCTATAAGCCGCTAACTGTTGTCATTACTCAGGAGTTTTACTAATTGCTTTATGTGTACTCACAGTTTGGGTCATGTATACTTTATTGTGAACTTCATTGATTTCCTATTTGTAGGGCGTTACCGATCGAGACATAGATTATCTACTTTTATTTTAGATCAATAATATTTTGTTGTGGAACGTCTCCAGTGCAGGCAGATCAAACTAAACAACTTAACGTTGATATGGGAGGCGCATGGAACTGTTAGAGAAATAATTGTAAATTGTAGAGTGGGCCCCTCTCAACACACTCCGCTAGAAGGGCTCCTTCCATACTCCGATATAGGGCTTCCTCCACACACACCGATAGAAGGGCTCCTTCCACAGCTAGAGGGCTCCTTCCACACTCAGCTAGAGGACTCCTTTCACACACTCCGCTAGAGGGCTCCTTCCACACTCAGCTAGAGGGCTCATTCAACACACTCTGCTAGAGGGCTCCTTCCTCACACTCCGCTAGAACCAGCACAACACATTTTTATAGAACATCGACCAGAAATTTCAGTTGTATAGATTTTTCAAAGAAAAATAAATAAATAATCCACTTGAAAAATGTAGAACAAAAGAGAAAAATCGATTTTCGTTAATGAGTATAGGGGAGATAACGATTAGTTCAAATCTTGTAGCATTGTATTCAGCACAATCTTTCATTTGTCTCCCTTGATAGAGTTACTTATATTGCTCACCTAATCACGCCGGCAGCCGTCGTTGTAACTATGGGAGTTGTGGCGTTTGTCTTTGTATGTATCGGTAATTGAGTCAACGCTGTCCCTGGTAAAGTGCTTGCGTCGGTTAAATTTTGATATGTGGTGGGAACGTAGACAAGTTCGTCTTGACACTTCATCTGCCCAGATAGGGGAACTTATAATGTACGTAGAGGCACAGAGAGAGCTTAACTTACGCATGTGTACTGGACCCCAGTAGATCCCTGCCTCAGTCTATTAATCTCCCTAATTGGTATCTATATCTCTGTCCGTTCGCCCGTCTTTCTTTCTGTCTGCCTCTCACTATCCCTCTGTCCGTCTTTCTTTCTGTCTGCCTCTCACTATCCCTCTGTCCGTCTTTCTTTATGTCTGCCTCTCTCTCTGTCCCTCTGTCCGTCTTTCTTTCTGTCTGCCTCTCTCTCTGTCCCTCTGTCCGTCTTTCTTTATGTCTGCCTCTCTCTGTCCCTCTGTCCGTCTTTCTTTCTGTCTGCCACTATTTGATTTATCAGTCTCTATGTTCAACAGGCCGTCCGATTAACCTTTTTTGAATTGGTTTTCAAAAGTATAATTATTGTAAAGATTAGCGCAAAGTACGTAATCACTCCTGCATGACCAAACTTCACAGAAGAGTTTTAGTTCAATGTTTTAAAGAAGTGTTTCCATGGCAACGTGTTTGGCTATATCATTTCACCACAGTTCAATTTTCTATTTATAAATTTTACTAGTGGACAATGGGACAGCCCATGTTTACTAAGCTAGGTAATTCCCCTAAATTGAAGTCACTAGCCGATGCTTTGTTTACATATCTCGCCAGTGGTCAAGACAGTCACTACACATATGTTTACTAAGCTAGGTAATTCCCCGCTGTGCGACCAGTAGTTACCAGACGCTTTAAAGAATGTTGACTGTATTTTCTGAATGTACCATTTTGTCTCTGTTTATAGAAAGATTAGACAATGACCTTAATCCATGGGACATTACTCCTGGGCAGGTTAACTACCCCTTTACGCAACAGCTTACTTGTGCTTTGTAAGGATATTTTTAAATGAGTTGCATATAAATCAGTTATTAATGAAAAAAAAAGATATTTTATGAGGAGTTTGATATTTTGATGTAATATTGTCTGAAAGCAGACTTGTAGTAGGCCTGATCCCTGTGTTTCATGCGTCGAGGAACAGCTCGGCGAACAGCCTGAATAAAGCTGCTGATCAAATACTGTGTAAAAAACAAGTTTATAACTAACACTCTATACACAGTCAGTTTTAACTAACTACTTACTGTTTAATAAAACCTTTTATTACATATTAACTATGATGTACACACCTAAGTAAAATAACAGAAAAGTTATCTCGATAGAAAGTAGATTTTAACGAAATAATACAAAACAGGATATAACATAACATAATATGACATAAGATAACATAACATAACATAATATTACTGTCATATGTTAGTTTTTGTGTGTAGATTAGTAGATCAATTGTATGTATAATATATATATATTATTTTCGTGGTACTTCTGTTTCTTGGTAGGTGTAAATATATTTCAGTCTCTTCAGAGTATATGATTTAACTAACTTGACTTGAGCGTGTATATTATTATATATCTAAAAGAAGAACTACATATATAAATCACTGACTAGACCTCTATGTATCAAACATATATATATATATTTATTCAATCTATGGAAGTACATACATGGTATAAAATGATATGAGATGAATAATCAAGTCCGTCTACTTGTCTACCGAATCTATCGTCTGCCTAAAAAAATATAATTTCACTTCCGCTAAGCTAAGTGGCCAGATAATTAAAACCATCTCTGTGCCAACTGTAAATTCTCTAGCCTAAACTGATTATTATTACAATTACATAAGATAACAAAACATAATACCCCACTGTCAAATCATAAGTGTACTATGTTATAATTTGTTATTTTTATTTGAATAGTATTGACTTTGTTTACAAACAAAATTAAACATAAGTTAATAATGGCCACATTACACATTGCTTGTTTATCTCGTATCAACTCTCTGTAAGGATGAGCTGTTTACATCCCAGATCCTATAAACCACTATTTGGACAATTTTATGACACCCTTCTTTCTTTCCCCACCACGAGGCAAATAAGTAACAAGGGCTAACAACTGAGAATAGAAAAATGTAATACATAGATCTGAAATATATTGAGTAATTTCCCTTTTATCAAATTTAAGTTCATTTGTACATCACAATAATAAAAAATATATTTATATTTATTTATTATATATATATATATAGAGTTGGGTTTAAGGAGTGGTGCTGTAGGCGCTAGCCCAGGGGCCCTAGAATATTTAGAGTACTCCATAGAGCACAATTTTAAACCCATGGATATATCTCTGTTTTATTAAAGAGCCCAACATTTTCTTTTTCGCCCGGGGCTTCATCTATCACAAGTGATTCGTCCCGTTTTTTCGCAGTGTCGTCTTCTTTCATAATGTATTGCTTGAACTGTAGCTATGAAATATTGGTTAATGTCTGGATCATTAGAAGATATTGATCAGACACGTGCTAACTCCTAGCCCGCGTTCTGCTCTTCTGCGCTCGTGTTCACAATAATAACCACGGCCCACGATAAAAAAAGTTTGCCCACCCTTGTTCATTGCATTTTAAAATAATGTTTAGTGCAATCCTATTTATAATTCAACATTTCGCGTTGTGTCGTAACATGAACGACGTTCAGTTTTGTTTTATTCTCTTTACCTTATAAGTTATTTACAAACGATTATGTTTTCTGAGCCTGTAAAATATTTGTGTTTAATAGGGTCAATCACAGAAGTAAATTTTTTAGCTATGTCATCGTGAAGTCAACGATGTAGTCCTTGCGAAATGACAAGTTTGGAGAAATGGGTAATATTTATGTAGTTACGCGACAGAATTATTGAAATATAAATTATAACTACTGAACGTTTTAGTCTGCATGATATTATTTAAATAGAAGACAGAGGTAGAAGACAGAGGTAGAAGACAGAGGTAGAAGACAGATGTTGAAGACAGAGGTAGAAGACAGAGATAGAAGACAGAGGTAGAAGACAGACAGAAATAGAAGAGCGTGACTGTTTGCACAAATTTGACTTACAGATTAATCATTTAGTGTTTGACTGGTGCTTGATATAAGAGATACTTTCTCAGTGATGGGCTGTCACGTGATATGAGAGAATCACTTAGTGAGATGAACCTGTACTTGAAAAGAGATACTTATTTAGTGACTTGAGTTGACTTAATTCCTTGAACTCCTATCGGAGCAAAGGGCCTCTGCAACCACTCTCCACCCCACTCTGTTTTTATTGGGAAGCCTTTTTCAATTCTCCCCATGTCTGTTTGCAGAGTTCCATTTCCTGCTCGCGAGACCTTCTCCAAGTGGTCTTCGGGCAGCCAACCTTTCTTTTGCCTTGGATTTTGTGATATTTTCTGGAGGCTTCCTTGGTGAGTTGCCCATCCATCTCCATTTTCTCCTGGGCACTTGTTGATCTATTGGATCGTGATTTGCCAGCTAACAGAGATCTTCGTTCCTGAATGTATCTAGTCCCCCCTTATCTTTAGGATATTCTTGAGGCAGCCCCAGTTAGGAACGTCTGTAGCCTATTGGTTAATGTGTTGTTGGCTATCCATGTTCCCACAATATACAACAGGACCGATTTGACGTTGTTATTGACAGTCCGGAGTTCATTTAGTCCTGGACTGTTACTTGAGATGTTTTTTTCTGATTTGTATTTATATGATCTTACGTAGAACCGTTCTGATGGATGGGCGGGATGGGGGAGGGTGGGGTAACAAAGCTTTAGTCTTGGGCCTATCACTGCTAGTGGGGGCCCGTATCATAACAACCACAAGGCATGAACAACCTGGGAACTGGTTAGTGGCCCTTCTCAAAACTATTCATCAATGTGGGGTTGTCGATAAGGGGGGATCTCAGTTTTTTTTTTCAAAGATTAATAGGGGCCCAATAGTTTTAAGTGGCAGTGTTCACATACATTTTTATTTGCCCATTGCCACAGTATCTTGACCTAGGGCCCCAAAAATATATTATCCAAGGGCCTACAATGGTAACTTTGCCTGGGGCCCAGAATCGTAACTTTGCCTGGGGCCCACAAACGTAACTTTGCCTGGGGCGCACACTGGTAACTGTGCCTGTGGCTCATGATGGTAACTGTATCTGGGGCCCACAATCGTAACTTTGCCTGGGGCCCATAACAGTAACTTTGCCTTGGGCCCACAATAGAATCTTTGCCTGGGGCCCAGAATGGTAACTGTGCCTGGGGCTCATGATAGTAACTGTGCCTGGGGCCCACAATCGTAACTTTGCCTAGCGCCTACAATGGTAACTTTGCCTGGGGCCCACAATCGTAACTGCCTGGGGCCCACAATGGTAACTGTGCCTGGGGCCCACATGGTAATTTTGCCTGGGGCCCACAATCGTAACTTTGCCCTGGGCCCACAATCGTAACATTGCCTGGGGGCCCTCGAAAACGTATGATCTGCTCTGTGCCCACGTGTAGCCGACTCATATTTGATCTTATTTTGTATACCAACAAAAATTCATTTATTTGACGTTCAATTTGACCCACTTCATTCAAAGCACCAAAAGTATTGACGTCATTCGTTTTACTTTAATGTTCCTATTGTTTATTGACAACCGAAGTTTTTTTTTCCTTCTTCCCTGCCATTGGAGAGTTGCACAAAAGTTAGCATTATTCAGGAAGCTTCTGTTTATTGATATTGCCTGCAGTTACAAATATTGCGTACAAACAAACAAGAAATGTTTTTTTTTTTTTTAAATTGGTTATTCTAAACGGGTCTTAACATTAACAAAAGAATTTGAAGACATGTCTGTCCATAAAGTAAATGCTTTTTCAATTGTTTGATCATAAATAAAGTAAATAGTTTTCTGTTCTCAATTTGTATTTGAATATTTTTTTTTATTATTATTGATCTTTTTTATTAGTTGGCTAGTTAAGTTCCAACAGCCCATAAGGAAACTTTGGCAGATGAAGTGTAGCATTCAACTGTAGCCACGGGGTGGCAGATGAAGTGTGGCATTCAACTTTAGCCATTGGTAGGCAGATAAAGTGTAGCATTCAACTGTAGCCACAGGTTGAAGCATGAAGTACAGCATTTAACTGTAGCCACAGGATGGAAAATGAAGTAAAGCATTCAACCGTGGCCTCGGGATGATTGATGAAGTGTAGCATTCTACTGTAGCCTAGGGTAAGCAGATGAAGTGTAGCATACAACTGTAGTTTCGAGATGGCAGATGAAGTGTAGCATTCAACTGTAGCCTAGGGTAAGCAGATGAAGTGTAGCATTCAACTGTAGCCACCGGTTGGAAGATGAAGTGTAGCATTCAACTGTAGCCTAGGATTGGCATATGATGTGTAGCATTCAAGTGTAGCCACCGGTTTGAAGATGAAGTGTAGCATTCAACTGTAGCCACGGGAAGGCAGATGAAGTGTAGCATTCAACTGTAGCCACGGGATGTCAGATGAAGTGTAGCATTCAACTGTAGCCACGGGATATATATATATATGTACATTGACATACATGCAGTTTACAAAACAAATGATAAATGACGTCATAGTTACGGGTGTGCAGTGTGACCTATTTCGCCACCCATTTAGGTCACACAAAGCTTCAACTTCACGGTCTACTTAAACGACTATTTACAACCACAATTTACACAATATGACCAGCTGCCCAATATATTTTAACGACTTCCTCTTTAGAACATCGATATTGTCAACAGGGCTAGTTGACAAGTGTGTGTGTGTGTGTGTGTGTGTGTGAGTGGGGGCAAACCTGAGTTCATGCACCACTGAATCGAATAATAAACTATACGTGTGATCTTTTATTCAATCGGAAGTAGAGAGCTGCACGGGAGTCAAAATCACACCCAGTCCCACCCACTCCCGCGTTTTCAAAACCAGTCCCACCAGCACCCAAAAGAAATTCCCCCCGGTCCCACCCGCTCCCGCGAAAATTTTTCCTAATCCCACCCGCTCCCGCGAAAATTTTTCCCAACTCCACCCGCTCCCGTCAAAAATATTCTTATAACTCATAAAAAATGGTTTGAAAATTTGTTTGTAGAAATCCTCTCGAAAAACATACATGAAAAACATTTAAGATAATAAGTAAAATAAACAGTTCTACAGTTTTTCTTGTAAAAATAAGAGGTCATTAACACTTTCTGGAGATTTTTTCTTTCTCCACAACATTACCCAAATGCCTAAAACAGTTGTGGCATAAGGCAAAATCTCATTAACAGGAACATTCCCATATTTTGCACAAATGTTTATCAACTTTGCAGCCAATTCTTGGAAACTACAGCCTTCGACAAATGAAAAGGACCTGATGTCTTTAGCGCACATTGAAACAATGGTGTTTGTGATTTCTGTTTTAACCCGAACTGGAACCTGTTAAACAATCTTCTCTTGACTTGGAATGAAGCTAGTCATTGATGTAATTTTTGGAACTGGTGATCTGTTTTTACAAAACTCGAGATGCTTCCACAGACCATTCGTACCATCGTGTGCCTTCCAAGTTATAATGGTATCACATCTTGTACATACTGCGAATGGCACATCCTCACCATCCAAGAGCAAACGATTGAAACTTTCCCAAATATTGCTCTTACCACCTTTATTTACGTAAAACTGAATACGCTCGCTTTTTGCGTAAACTAACTTTTAATTATTTGCTTTATTATCCATTATTTGAAAATTAAAAAAGAGAAATAGAGAAGTATGTCTGTCTGTTTCACTCTTATTTGCTCGCTTCTTTGTCACAACTCAAAAACCAATCAAACTTGAGGCGTTGTTAGTACAACGATTTTTTTTACATAAATGTGCATCAGAAATTCATCTAGGAGCATCACCTGGTCGTCATTGTTAACCCTACTAGCCTGTCCGACGTCGCATCTCGGTCTTCACACCTTTGCTGTCTACTATTCTATTGTTTCCCCACCTTGTCCTAAGTCGTCTGTCATCTAAATACCAAGAATGTCAAGGAAAGGCCCTGAACTAGGTGTGTATCATACATCACACATCATCCCGAGATCATCCGTGCGATTTGATTGATTCACCAGAAGTCTGCGAGAGTCCCTCTCAAACAAAACCCCAACCCACGGGACTCCCACAAAAACAAAACCCAAACCCACGGGACTCCCGCAAAAATAAAACCAATCCCATGGAACTCCCGATAAATTTATTTCCAATCCCGCGGGAGTCCCCCGCATTCCGCGGGACTCCCGAGAATCCCAACCCGTGCAGCTCTCTAATCGGTAGTATGTAAAGAGCTTGATTCTAGTTGGTTTACCGACCGTCTAATGACCGAAAGATTTTATTTAATTAACCTGTTTATGAAATGGACAAACGTTACTGTACGGATTTAATTTGAATTGTTGTTTCTTTATTAAACATTTTTCATTTAACAGTTGATTTATTCTCGTTGTTTTCTTTATTTCGTCTGTTCGATTATTGCTCATACTTTTTAAGAAACCTTTTCTCTCTATTTTATTCATCTTGAAGATAAAGCTTGATTTAAACTTTTCTTAAATACATTCCAATGAACATTCTACGTTCAGTAACGTTTGTCATAGATACATGAAATATTTGTCAGCAGTAAAAAGGAAAACTAATTAATTTTAAGATAATTAATATAGAGTTATGTTAAAGTTGATAAAAGAAAATGTGTGCATGTCAGCCTTTAGTTAAATTATCTTAAGACGCTCGTTGTCTGTGAAATCTATATTGTGATAGAAAAATCTAGAAATAAGTTTTTCGAAAAGTCAAAGGATTAAAATTCTGCTTTGGTGCTAGTAATTTTTTCACTTTCAACAGGCGCAGGTGAGAAGTACTAGGATAATCAATTTTAGGTGTAAATTATGAATACATTAAGATATACGTTGAATTTTCCTAACAAACCAAACTTATAAATTATGTTTATACATTAAAAGAATGACATAGTACCAGGTAATTTTAATTTAAAAAGCATTATACACTATTACTTTTGTACGTATTAGATATCCGTGTATTGTGATGAGGATTCTGTTTCTGTCTATTAGTTAGTAGTCCTTAAAATGGGTTTTGTTTTTAATGTGCTACAAATCCATTTCATATTATGAAAATATTTCTAAGCGTTATTTTATCCAGAATATTTTCATCCTGTTATGTTTCATTTTTTACATCCCATAGGTAAAACTTTCGACCCATGTTCAACAGACAATGTTTATGCAGGTGTATTATTTGGAAAGTGTGTTACGTTAATTGTTGACCCTGTCCTGAACTGGGCAGACGCTCAGGTAAAACTTTGACTGTTTTCTGTATGTTGATTTTCATGTCTGTTCGTTTGTCTCTATTGCTAAATGTCCAAAACACTTGATAAGCACACAAACACACACACAAATCTATATAAATGTTTTCAGTGTCACGTCGGTGTGATATATATATATACTGGCTGTACCCTGCAAAACTTTTGCATAGAGTTATAACCCCTTAGACTTGATCGGTAGGCTAGGTTATTTTTTTGTTTCGGGCAGATCCGATTTTTTCATGATTGTATTTTAAACTAGAATACTGTTGTATTAATTCTTTACTTTCGATTTAACGCACACTGGAAATGAGTATTATTATATATGATATATACTAAGGTTCAAGGTTAAGTTATCAGGGTTTGCTTTTGAAATTCGTTATAGACCAACAGTTCTCAAACTTTATCTCAACTGTACCCCAACGTGTGCTGAAGTATGTCCGCGCGTACCCCTCCAACGTAACTTCGCTAATAAATGTACCTATTATGCGAGCCCCGGCATTCCCTTTCCCGTAACCCCCTGGGGTACGCGTACCACCGGTGGAGAACCGCCGTTCTAGACCCTCCCGAGAATTAAACCGAAACGCTAAGGACCTACAGCTGAATAGAAAGAGTACAGAAATTGTAGTCCTAAATGAGATGAATATGTAAGTGTTCAGGTCCATAAATTGTACCACATAAAACTAAATCGTGACATAAAACTTTGTTTATTGGATTTGCTCCTTATTAAGCGAATGTAAGAAAAATGTTTTAACAATTTTTCTTTTTTATAACGCACCTTTTTTTTTTGTTCCCCAATCCTTATATTTCTTGGTCTCCCCCAACAAGGGAGTCTCATATAAACAAGGGGTATACCCCATAATGTATTGCCCGTGTTATAGGAAAGGGTGTGTGTGTGTACAGACACGAACTGAATGAAAAATCAACCAAAAAAATCCACCTGTATATTGTGAAAAAAAAAAATTATGTTTCGCTAATCTGTACAGATGTACTGTCAGTCTGAGTTTTACAGCGGAACTTTGGCAGAACCGAGAACAGACTCAGACATCCTGGCCACAATTAAACTTCTGAGGAGTATTCAACGCTTAAGTTAGTCTTTCTTTCTATTTATTCTATTTGGAAATAAAAACTTTTCAGACAATACGATTCTCTCTTTCTCTCTCTCTTTCTCTCTTCCTCTTTCTCTTTCTCTCTCTTTCTCTTTCTCTTTCTCTTTCTCTTTCTCTCTCTCTCTCTCTCTCTCTCTCTCTCTCTCTTTTTCTCTTTGACTCTACTCAGTTTATTTGCGTGCTGAGACTGTGTCTCTTAGAAACCCGTGAGATTACACTCAGCACATGGGAAATGCCATACAGACTAATGGCACGCAAGAAACCCGACTGGTCCACCTTTTGGTCTCATGAAATCTCTACAGGGGGCGGCACAAGACATGGACACTGGACCTCAACCTCCCCAAAGTACGCAAGTTGGACAATGCCCAGTACGAATGTAAGCAATTATTGCCAGCCCAACTCTCCATAGTTTCCCAACCAAAGTCTCCCAGTCATAAATCTGAAGTAAAAAAAAAAGTTATAATAAATAAATATTTTTTAATATTAGAACCTTTATACGACTCATAGAGTGGGGGGGGGGTGGTGGTATGGCAGCGCCCTTATTAGTTTCCCCACCCTAGCAGGAGGTGCCACGGCGTTGAGATGAATGGACACGCCCGGAGTTGAGCCCGCAACCCACAGCATGCAGTTCCGGCTCACTACCTATAGCGCTACCCAGCGTCCATCATTTTGTATTAGCAAGTTATATTAATAACTGAACGATCGATCCTAGTGGTTCATGTTCCAGTGACGTGTTGTATTCTATGTCATCTTCTAGTGACATGTTCTATTATATGTAATCTTCTAGTGACATGTTGTATTCTATGTCATCTTCTAGTGACATGTTCTATTCTTTGTCGGAAAATCTTATCATGTCAATAAATATATAGCAAACATGTTTCTATAGGTTGAGAAATATAAATTTTTTCGTTACAATACTTACTTTATAACTTTCATTTTTTGCCTTCTAAAGCTAATTTGCAGAGAAACGGGGTCACTGATATGCTGGCATGGATTGGCGCCAACGATATTGTCCTAGAAAATACCTTTGTGTGGGCTTCAGACAACGGTACAATGATCTCAAGTCTCTGGAACGGGAATATACCTGATAATTCTGGCTATAACGAGGACTGTGTGGAGATCGTTATGAATGAAGTTTCTCGCCTCAACGATAATAGGTGTGACAAACAACAAATCTTCTTCTGCCAGATGGGTAAGTATGTTGTTGACATTTTATTAATTATAGGATTCACTACTTTTTTTTACAACGTCCGAGAGCTTCTATCTCAGTTCCAGCGTTATGGTCATTGGCAGACTGAATCTTCGGCTTCATTCTATGAGTGTAATTATTTTTTTAAATCAAAATAATCCACTTTGTATGCCGGTCAAAAGGGATAGTCCAGTTATGGGTCATAGTCCGACCTACCAGTGCCATAAATTTATATAATGATTCGATGAGCGAGTTGCCTAAATTCATGTTATCCTTAAATCCTCTCTTTAAACTTGAAGGGCCCAGAAATCTTCCAGAATTTACACGATTTATAATGATTTCTTACGATTGATATCCTAACGTAAGACACACAGGGTAAAACGTTTCTAGCATAACTGTTGTCGTTCATGTCAAATTTTTGGCTTTGTTTATTATTAACTTCGGCACTGGAGTATTGTCAAATATCCCCTCCATATTCCTGGCACACAAACACACCCAGATAGACCCAGACACACCCAGACAGACCCAGGCACACCCAGACACACCCAGACACTCTCAGACACACCAAGACACTCCCAGACACACCCAGACACACCAAGACACACACATACACAAACAGACACACAGAGACACACAGACACACCAGACACACCCAGACACACACAAAGGCAACACCAGTAACCTATGAAAGAATTATCTGAGGATACTATCTCTTCCACATCTTCACCACATTCCTATCACATTTCCACCACATAATTATCACATTCCGACACTTACTAGTATCGCAACGACTCTTCACCACACTTTCATATCAGCGCCACAATTTATACAACAAGCCAACCACTTAGATCATCACTTTATTGACCACATGCCTACCACACCAAGTAAAGATTACTTATACACGACTTTCCTACCACACCAAGTAAATGTTACTTATACATGACTTTCCTACCACACCAAGTAAAAGTCAAAAATGTAGGTCAAATTGATACCACATGCCTACTATGTATTCCCCCTAATGCCCACCCAGCTCCACATACTTTCTCTTTTCAAGACGTAATTACGGAAACATGTTCGATGGAACGATTTTCCAATATTTGCTCACAAATTAAAACCTATTACAAATAAATGAATACAAAAACACGCACATAGATAATTTGTAGATCAATAAATAATCAATAATCAATAAATAAACTGATTTCCTTGAGTAACTTGTTTTTTTCGCTAGAATATTTTACCCTGTCTACCACTCACTGTAGATGATTATTAGTCTATCGGTTATTTTTAAATTAATAATTGAATCTATCGCTACAAATTTACATATTTGTTTATCTATCTATTATCTATCTACTATCTATCTATCTATTTATCTATCAGTCTATTATCTCTACAGCGGCTCTCGTCTATGACCCCAGGACATACGTGGCAGTATTTCCGACATCATTTAGGACGCGGTCCAGAAAACTGTCCCTTGTGGTCACATCCGATGATGATAATGTGTACTTAAAGTTCAAAGTCAAATGCAGGAGACACTCCGAGAATACAACCATTGAACACCTGGCGCCAGGTAAAGCCGTCAGGTTTGAGGTGGAAGAAGTCCTCTTGTTCACCTCAGCAGGTAAAAAAAATCATTATTTAAAAGGTATTTACATATTCATGCAACAGAAATAATTCAATATTTTTAAGCGATTGCTTTGAAATCATTATCTTTTATAAAACAGATATAAAGAGCGCTTATGTTGAGGTATACGTCACTCATCCTGTCACCATTGTCCAGTACATAACTGACCAGTCACTGACCCAGGCTAGTTCAACCTTGCTGTACCCTGTACCAACCAACACCAATGAAGAATCAGCTAGGACACCGTATATCTTGCTATCAACTTTACCTCACAATGATGGTAATGTTTACTTTATCAGTTCTACTGCATTAGTCCTTGTATGATAACCCCCCCTTCCCCGTTTCTAGGGACAAATTAACTAACTACGTTCCATTGTATCATAAACACATTTTAAATGAGTCATTCTGTGTAATCAATTTATAATGTTTTTGTTATATATCGAAAGTTTTTGAATTTTTGGTTTGCGTCATGGGTCAAATGTAAATGTGTCTTGTTCTTAGATTTTACTGTTTTCATTTAAATGACTAACTATACAATTAGTTCATTGTTTTTTGTTTTTTTTTTTTGTTTTAAATCAACACTTATGCAGATGTAACATTCACTATAACTTCATTATCCGATGATTCAACGGTTGTAACTCTGATTTTTGACGTTCATAATTCATCAAGAGTTGTGTTCCATGGAAACAAGCCAGTGAAATTAAGGTAAACAGTGCCGTTAAAACAAATACATCCTACTCATACAGTAAACAGTTGCAATATTCTGAAAATTTGAAAAAAAAATTCTTAAAAATATCTTACTGTTTTTTTATTAAATTTTATATTTGGTACTGATGAATTTTTTTAAAAATCGCACTTGAATGAAAATGGAGCCGCATGAAAATGGTAGCAAATTAACTCCACCCACCCACCCCCCTCTACTTTTTGTTAAGAAATGTGAAAGCTATGCAGGATGTGACCATAAACCATGCAGATAAACCATGCAGAGTAAATACAGCAGGTGACCTATCACAACAGATACGCGGAGGTTGTGTGGTAATGAGATAGTGACCTCGAGACTTGAACGTAACTTCCCTTTAACCCCTTAAGGGCTCATCGCAGTCCTCCGGGCAGATGAAGTGTAGAATTCATCTCTTTCCATAACCTCGGCATATGAAGGGATTAAGTTAGCACAACTCCCAGCCGCCTTTATTTTTTCCCAGCAAGTTCCAGGTACCTACTTAAGGACCTTTACCTTTCTTCTTACTAAAACTATCAATTGAGAGTTTTTTTTCTAAAGAATGTATTTTATCAGAACATTGCAGAACTTTAAAAGCCGTAACAGCATCATGTAACTTAGCAAATGTTGATTGTATTATTCTAATTAAAATCTGAATCAAACTAATGAAACATCCAATTGAAACTGTGCCGTGATATTTTTCATCTATAGATCCCTCTTTTAACCGTATAAAATGTTTTGCTATTCTTACGTGTGAGAGAATACAGTACCATACTAAGCAATGACTTTCCAACTTTCTAATATTTGTCTTTGCATCTTTTCACCTGGAGTGGGTTGATGAGGGTGTGGTCACGAAAGCGCGACCGTCGACCTGAAGGTATCGGGTTCGATGCACGACGACATACTATTAGAAATGCTCATGTCATAGTGACATTCCATGTCTTTTGTGTGAAGCCTCCATAGTGAACGTTTAACTGCTATGACGGCGGGGGGGGGGGGGCGGTTGAAAGAAGAGCCCAACTTAATCATCCATTTTGTGGAGTAAAGGACATAACAGAGAAACATTTCATCCTTGACGGCGGTTCTTTATCGCTGATAATTTCTCAACCCATTTTAATCTTTTTAAATTGTTCATTGATTTCCTACTTCCACACAGAAAAGTGGACACCATCAGCACAAGTCTAGACTCGCTGTACCAGAGTTTAAATATCAACATGAAAACAAAACTGGATGGAACATATTTATATTCAACTCAACCTGTCCAAGTTCTACTCGGAACAAATGCAGTAAGTAATACACACTCGACACACACACTGCATGTAGTTTTATTGTAGAATTTATTTCAACTTAACAGTGATAACGTTCAAATATAGTGAGGAAGGCTAGACAGATGTACTCTTGGTCTTCCGGGTATTTTATTCATCAACACAATGACGAATTCCTTGCCATACTATAAGACAGACAGTGGCTGATGTTGAAGACTACATGATTAACAAAAACGTTAAGGCCACACAGAAACAAAAAAAAAGTGAACCCAACAATCGCTGTCTTAAAATCCATTCATTCATCGAGTGAAAATATCAGCCAATGCATCACTCCCCATCTCGTCAGCCCAGAGGTCAGAGCGCCTGTAATATTAGCTTGGTCTGCCTGACATTGATGGTGACGGATGGTGAGACGTGTGTAGAGAGTTCTAGTGTCCAAATGAGGGTCCCAGGTTCGATCCCCAGCGAGAGACAGTGGGTTGTTATAGGGTCTCCAGTTATAAAATCTTACCAGTGACCAATTATGTACGAACGGTGGCCTTAATAGCGTTTTTTGTTCATAACGGGCCCCAAACTACATACAATTAGCTTTTCCTACCCCCCCCCCCACCATAACATAAGAACGGTTCTGGACAAATCAGAATAAAGCCAGTGTATAGACGGCATACGATTATAATAATCCGACAGAGAACGCCATGGCCTGTTAATCTGCCTCATCCTTTTTTTGCATGACTTTTTTAAAATCTGAATTTAATTCCTTTCCCTCTTACAGCAGAATATTACAAGTCCCAGTACTCGTGATTCTTCACTGGACGAGTTACTGCCCGTGGCTTACATCGGTAAAGAGTACTTTACTTTCGCACCAAATATTTCCAACTCAAGAAATCAAACAACAACTGTCATATGTCAGGCGATTTATGACTGGACACTTATAACTTGGGTAAATGATGCTATCTAGATGTCATATTATTATTAAATCAGTTAAAATTTAAAAATAGATATTATTAGTCCAATATGTTGTTTGATAAACAACGAAATATCTATGCATTTTTTTTCTTGCAGATTACCTATGCAAATAAAAGTACCTTAATTCAGAATGCAACATCTACACATGAAATACTTTTAGACAACGGCAAATTTTACTACATTTACAGCAACAACAGTTTTGTGGCATACATTGACTATTCCAGTAAATATTCATTTCAGCTTCACCTTCACGTAAGATAACTCTCCCATCCCTAGTTATCTCCCCTTGATTTGTTGTGTGATTCCCCTTTGGTTGAATGTTAGTGTACCTGTGGATGTGATCTGTTGTCTGGCAAAGATCAAGCGTGTTTTGGTGACCGGTAGAGCGTGTAAGTGATAGGTCAAGGATCACAGGAGACGGTAAGTGGTCTGTCAGTCCGAGGAGTCAAGAGGGTCAGTCACGCCTTGTGGTCGTACAGGGGGAGTCATGACTGAAGTCTCAAGGCAGATAAGTAAAGACTGTTTTTGTGTTAAAGGGGTATATTCATTGATGTTTAGATGGGGCTTATTATATTACAGTTTGAGGATTATTTTATATGATATATACTGTATTTTATTTCGTTTTCGCTTTGTCCACAATGACTTTGTTGTGCAATTACTCTGGGATTGAAATGTGATCCTGCATACATTCAAATTATTTTTAAAAAAAATGTGTAGTGTAGAACCCAGGGAACTTTTCCAGATAGGTCCTGGTAGAGTTTGGTTAAGACTATTTTTAAGTCCAGCCAGCTTCAATTGAGTTCCTGATTTCAATCGTAGAAGTAAAGGCGGCTGGGCATCATGCTAACTACACAACCTC
The DNA here is from genome assembly GCA_021962125.1 of Bulinus truncatus. NCBI lineage: Eukaryota > Metazoa > Mollusca > Gastropoda > Planorbidae > Bulinus > Bulinus truncatus. The sequence continues at coordinate 2,817,085 of JAGDYQ010000063.1, read as the reverse complement.
TTCATATCCCGATGTTACAGAAACAGATGAATTCTACACATTATCTTCTCTGACGGTCCTTTAGGGCAAAGGGAACTTTACTTTTAGTCTTTTTTTTATCTCAGAAATTATTCTTTGTTGTTGATTTTATTGTGGTAAATGTCGCTAGACATATTCAACTTAATGCTGTCTACCCAGGTAACCATCAAGATGTCTGTGTGACGACACTGTTACCATCAAGTCTGTGGAAAGATGAGTACCTATTTGTTCAAGTGTCTGACAACTTCACTGCCACAGTTTACATTATAGTTGATGCCAACATGACACATGACATTGACACAAATGACACGATTGATGATTGGCAGTGTGAAAATATTACAGGTAATGTATTAGTCGTTTTAAATGAGGTAATATATAAGTTGTTTTACAATATTACAGGTAATGTATAAGTTTGACAATATCACAGGTGATTTATTATTAGTGTTGGAATATAAAGGTATTCAACCAATAACATCCCATATAAAAAAGGCACACACTCATAGTCACTGTGTGACATATTTACTAGCTGTTTATTATTTAGGACATTACACTGTTGTCAACGCCACATGACGTTAATATAAACCCAACATCAGCTGGAACTTTATTTGTTTATAGATTTTCCATGGTATAAAATAAAATAAATAATAAATATTGGAAAAGTTCATAATAAATTTGTCATGTGGAGTGTTTTATAGATAGTTTTATATATAGTTGTGTGTAACTCTTACTTTCAATAATGTCGAATAATGAAACGCACAGATTGAAATGTGTTAATGTGCCATAAACAGAGGCAGCCAGTAACTTTTGTTCTAATACCTGGCATTTACATTATACTTTTTCTTTTACTTTATAAATATTAGGCATGCCAGGGAAATTGTCTGGCATGCGAGAATATTGTTTGGCGTGCGAAATGTAGCACGCGTGCTGTGCAATAGGCATCTTGTTCAAGAGAGTATTTATTCTTAGAAATATTTTATAACGCTCTTTATGGCTTAATATTTCAGGTACTGACTATACCGGGTGTTACGCTTTAGTTCCCGAAATCGACACTTACCTACATCTACAACTAACCAACAGACAAAGACGATTTGGAGCGTATGTGGTGGGGTCAAACCAGGTGTCAACGTTTTGTCATCCGCTGGGCAGCACAGATAGAGTCAATACAACAGTAAGTGCTGATCAATTGGCATGCATAATTTTGAGATTCATTAAGTGCAGGCCCCTAGCGTGCGGGGGCCAGGGTGGCCAGTCACCCCCCCTGCATTGTGTCTGTCCCATTCTGCTTATTTGTTCTACTTAGTAATATGCATTACCTGACCCCTCAACCCCACTATTGCCTGGCCCCCTGCTGTAGAATGCCTGGCCCTTGCTGTAGAATATTCACGCTACGGGGCTGAATAAGTGTCTATTAATCGACTTAGTTGCCATTGGTAAGCTGGTTAAGTCATTGATTGTTAGATGGTTCTTTAATTATTTTTTGTTTGTTTGTTGACGCAATACATTTATAACGCAAATACAAGATATCGATTTTTACTTTCAATTCACTTTAAAAAGTGAGTAAAAGATTCCTTTCTAAAACATGTTCACACATCATCAGGGTCAGATGAAGTAGAGTTTACCTGTTTCTTTAACCATCTCATGCTCCATGGCATTGTCTGGCGAGTATAATGCCCAGCCGCCTTTACTTCTTTAACAATTGTCGGATATGTAATTGTAAGCTGGTTGGAATTATGGGACATAAACTGAACCCGAGAAAAGGCACGATACTCACTTAGACTCGACCTCGGATTTTTTCTGTTGTTAGTGGAGAGCTCTACCACACTGCCACCCTATTTATTAATTCGTTTTAAGCAGCGAACATATCAAAAGATAAGTATTCGTCAGGAGAATGAGAAGTTTATGGTCAACGTGACTGGGGATCAGGGTGAGTGGGGATCAGCGTGACTGGGGTCAACGTGACTGGGGTCAACGTGACTGGGGAACAGCGTGACTGTGGATCAGCGTGCCTGGGGATCAACGTGACTGGGGATCAGCAAGACTGGGGGTCAACGTGACTGAGGTTCAACGTGACTGGGGATCAGCGTGACTGGGGATCAGCGTGACTGGGGTAAACAACACTGGGGATCAGCGTGGCTGTGGATCAGCGTGACTGGGAATCAGCGTGACTGGGGATCAATGTGACTGTGGATCAGCGTGAGTGGGGATCAACGTGACTGAGAATCAACGTGACTGGGGATCAGCGTCACTGGGGATCAGCGTGACTGAGGATCAACGTGACTGGGAATCAGCGTCACTGGGGATCAGTGTGACTGGGGATCAGCGTGACTGGGGGTCAACGTGACTGAGGATCAACGTGACTGATGATCAGCGTTACTGGGGATCAGCGTGACTGGGAATCAACGTGTCTGGGGATCAGCATGACTGGGAATCAACGTGACTGAGGATCAACGTGACTGAGGATCAGCGTGACTGGGGATGAGCGTGACTGGGGATCAGCGTTACTGGGGATCAGCGTGACTGGGAATCAACGTGACTGATGATCAGCGTGACTGGGGATCAGCGTTACTGGGGATCAGCGTGACTGGGAATCAACGTGTCTGGGGATCAGCGTGACTGGGAATCAACGTGACTGAGGATCAACGTGACTGGGGATCAGCGTGACTGGGGATCAGCGTGACTGGGAATCAACGTGACTGGGGATCAGCAAGACTGGGGGTCAACGTGACTGAGGATCAACGTGACTGGGGATCAGCGTAACTGGGGATCAGCGTGACTGGGGTAAACAACACTGGGGATCAGCGTGGCTGTGGATCAGCGTGACTGGGAATCAGCGTGACTGGGGATCAATGTGACTGTGCATCAGCGTGAGTGGGGATCAACGTGACTGAGAATCAACGTGACTGGGGATCAGCGTCACTGGGGATCAGCGTGACTGAGGATCAACGTGACTGGGGATCAGCGTGACTGGGGATCAGCGTGACTGGGGATCAGCGTGACTGGGGGTCAACGTGACTGAGGATCAACGTGACTGATGATCAGCGTTACTGGGGATGAGCGTGACTGGGAATCAACGTGTCTGGGGATCAGCGTGACTGGGAATCAACGTGACTGAGGATCAACGTGACTGGGGATCAGCGTGACTGGGGATGAGCGTGACTGGGGATCAGCGTTACTGGGGATCAGCGTGACTGGGAATCAACGTGACTGATGATCAGCGTTACTGGGGATCAGCGTTACTGGGGATCAGCGTGACTGGGAATCAACGTGTCTGGGGATCAGCGTGACTGGGAATCAACGTGACTGAGGATCAACGTGACTGGGGATCAGCGTGACTGGGGATCAGCGTGACTGGGGATCAGCGTGACTGGGGGTCAACGTGACTGAGGATCAACGTGACTGATGATCAGCGTTACTGGGGATCAGCGTGACTGGGAATCAACGTGTCTGGGGATCAGCGTGACTGGGAATCAACGTGACTGGGGATCAATTCGACTGGGGATCAGCGTGACTGGGGATCAGCGTGACTGGGGATCAGCGTTACTGGGGATCAGCGTGACTGGGAATCAACGTGACTGATGATCAGCGTGACTGGGGATCAGCGTGACTGGGAATCAACGTGACTGGGGATCAGCGTGACTGGGAATCAACGTGACTGGGGATCAACTTGACTGGGGATCAGCGTGACTGGGGATCAGCGTGACTGGGAATCAACGTGACTGATGATCAGCGTGACTGAGGATCAGCGTGACTGGGAATCAACGTGACTGGGGATCAACTTGACTGGGGATCAGCGTGACTGGGGATCAGCGTGACTGGGAATCAACGTGACTGGGGATCAGCGTGACTGGGAATCAACGTGACTGGGGATCAACTTGACTGGGGATCAGCGTGACTGGGGATCAGCGTGACTGGGAATCAACGTGACTGATGATCAGCGTGACTGGGGATCAGCGTGACTGGGAATCAACGTGACTGGGGATCAACTTGACTGGGGATCAGCGTGACTGGGGATCAGGGTGACTGGGGATCAGCGTGACTATGGATCATCGTGACTGGGGATCAGCGTGACTGAGGATAAGCGTGACTCGGGATCAGCGTGTCAGGGGATCTAAAGCCTGGTAAAAACATGGCTAACTTTTTCTTTTCACGGGGCGTCTGTAACTAGAAAAGTCTGTTCACGGGGCGCCTGTAACTGGGAAAGTCTGTTTACGGGGCGCCTGTAACTAAGTAATGTATGCTCACGTGGCGTCTGTTAATGGGAAAGGTATACACACACAGTTTCCCTGTCACCACAAATGATCAATTTTTATATTTCATGAGTTTTTAATGAAACATCCCCTCCCTGTATACGCGTCAGACGTCATAAGAATGAGATATTTATCTTGTGTGCTTCGGTAGCCAGTTCACACCATTCCGATTGTGGGAGACAGGTCCGTCCAGTTCTGGCCCTTTCCCCTCCTTTCTTTTCACTCTCCATTCAAGCTGGTTGACAGTGAAGTATTGTTATTGCTTAAATTTCGACTCTTCTGGCCGCAATTTCTCCTGCAACTTCGTTCGTGTAAGAAAATATGTTTGTCTAATCCTAGAGTAAAATTATATATAAAAAAGTTGAAAGTTACTTTTTGTATAGATTTCATAGCATCCAAGTGGGACGGGTGGTCATGAGGGGTAGAGGGCTCCACTGTTGACCGGAGGGTCCCGTGTTCAAATCTCAGTGAGTATCTTGGGATTTTTTTCAGGTCCTAGTGAAAGTCAACAAGTCAACCAGTTTTTAATGAGTGCCTGACTTTAAGTTGGAGGGAGTAATGGCGGCTGGGCGTTGTGCTAACCACACAATCCCTTTATATGCCGAGGTTATATAGAAACAGATGATTTCTACGCTTTATGTGCCGAGGTTATAGAAACAGATGATTTCTACACTTCATCTGCCCCTATGGCCCGCTAGGGCTAAAGGAAGTTTACTTTTTTTTTTAAATAGCAGAAACATTATCTTTTAAAAATAATTGCTTACTTTTTTTTACAGTAATATCTTTAGAAAGGTGAAATTATGACTCCTTAACACATAACTCATTTTACTGTAACGAAACAGAGTCTCTTGGATTATTTTTTGGTTTCGGACAGATCAGATTGTTCCATGATTGATAATACTATTGTTTACGTTTGTCAATTTTTAACTGGAATGCTGTTGAATTAATTGTTTACTTTCGATTTAACGCAGAACCCACACCGCTATTATTTATATAGACTATTAATGTTGATTCATAATGTTGATGTTTCATCATATTATTCGATATACTAACTATTTCTATTAAGTAAATTGATGCGCGATTCTAATTTACTCCCATCTGAGAATTTCGATATCATCTAAAAAAAACAGATTTTTTTTTTTTAAATAAGCGCACTGCCGTCTTTAGAGTGCCACTCAAACGATAGCAAAGCTCAGCGGTTGTCAAATTTTTTTGCGACTATACCCCAAGGGTTGCAAAAGTATGTTCGCGGGTAACCCTCACACATAAGTTCGTGAATACATGGTTTTTATTTTTCATAATGTTATGTTCTAACATTTTAAATGCGAAACTGTGTCACGTGGTTTGGTGATGAGTCACGAAACAAACTAGCGACCTTCTTCTTCGTGGTTGTTTTAGACGAAAATTATTTGACGCTGCGTGCCTTTTCGATAACCTTCAATGTACAAGTGTTCCGAAACTGCATTTGTACAATGCAACTAATACAATATTGAGCTATTATTTTCTTACTAGATGTACCCTGCAAAACCTTTGCATAGAGTTATATCCCCTTAGGCTTGATCTGTAGGCTAGGTTATTTTTGTTGGTTTCGGGCATATGCGATTTTTTCATGTTTGTATTTTAAACTGGGATACTGTTGGATTAATTCTTTACTTTCGTTTTAACGCAGAGCCCAAATATATAGAAGTTTTTACTTCCATGCCCATTGTTAGGTCCGGTCCATTTCTCAGAAGTAAAACCATACTTAACCTGTTTGTTTTTTTTGTTGTTTTTTTTTTGTTTCTTTTTTATTATTTATTTTTTATTTTTTGTTTCTCAAATATCTCTTTGCTAATTTGCATTACCCACTCCCCCACACCCACCTGCCTGTGTTCCATCGATACAGTGATCGATGCATCGATCTCAGATCTCACTTTCTGTTACAGAGATCACTGATAAAGGGTATAATTTGTGAAGGTACAGCGTTGAATAAAACATTAGAAATGAAGTTGTTATTCTGTTAGTTTGAGAATATTTACAAAGCTGACGACAGGCTGCTAAAAAAAAAAGATTGTTAGACTATTCGTGTTCATTTTCAGCACACGTACTATACTTTGAACAATAAACAATGCAATTAATAAAAACTTTGAAGATGATCTGCGTATCATCTGTATTAATGGTAATATTTCTTCTTACAGTTCTAGGTAAGTACACACACTGATATATTCATTAATGCTACAATAAAATATGATTCCAATAGCTACAAGGGTTATATTGCTAACAATAACTTTATATACAACTTAGAAACTAAGTTCATGATTTTTTTTTTTGTTAAAATCTCTAAAATTAAAATTATCCCAGAAGTGAATCTTGGTAACTAATTTTATTGTCATAAGTAGCACATATAACTGAACGACTTTAGTTATGCATAAATCTTTTTTAGTCTTTGTATTTAACTTTTTAAAATAATCTTTCTGAGATAATCATAATCACTCCTGTTATGTGATATAATCATAATCACTCATGTTATGTGATATAACCATAATCACTCCTGTTATGTGATATAAACATAATCACACCTGTTATTTGATGTAATCATAATCTCTCCTGTTATGTGATATAATCATAATCACGCCTGTTATTTGATGTAATCATAATCACGCCTGTTATTTGATGTAATCATAATCACTCCTGTTATTTGATGTAATAATAATCACTCCTGTTATGTGATATAATCATAATCACGCCTGTTATACGATGTAATCATAATCACTCCTGTTATGTGATATAATCATAATCACTCCTGTTATGTGATATAATCATAATCACTCCTGTTATGTGATATAATCATAATCACACCCATTTAAATATTTAAATAACAATAAAATGAAATGGATAGCAATGTTGAAACATAAAAACAAATTTATAAACCGCGTCATTCAATACAACTTTAAAGTTGAAAACTTTTTCTTTTAATTCCTTTTTCCTTTGATAGGTAAAACTCTAGACCCATGTGTAAACAATTCTTTGACCGCTGGTGCATTGTACGGTAAATGTAATCTTTGATTCACCAAAAAATTGGCACGAAGCACAAGTAATACTTAAACTATTAATTTTGTTTCTTAAAGTTCGTGTGATAATTATAAATTTTCTTTATTTATATATGTTTATATGTTTATTAATTTATATATATATATATATATATATATATATATATATATATATATTGTTTCGGCAAAATGCGGTTAACTAAACTTTGACAATTCACTTAAAAGCTTTACCTTTATTTACTTAGACTATATATATATTATTGTTTGTTAGTTGGAACAAAAGCTCTATATAAATCAGCAGTATACGTTCTTTATATTCTAGGCTTACTGTCTATCAAATTTTTACAATGGAACTTTAGCAGAACCAAAAACAGTTGTTATAACTGTATGAGTTGAATGTTCTATCTGTCAGGGTTCAATCTGTCAGGGTACAGTGTTCTATATGTTATGGTACAGTGTTCTATCTCTCATGGTACAGTGTTATATCTGTCAGGGTACAGTGTTCTATCTGTAAGGGTACAGTGTTATATCTGTCAGAGTACGGTGTTCTGTCAGGGTACTTCAAAACATTTTCCAAAGACCAGTGATACACTTCCAGGACGGCGATAATTATGTTTCCAGACGATAAAACATTTTCTAGACACCATAGTTAAAATAAAGCCAGAGAATAGTTACATTTTCCCATCTGGAGTAAATTTTTGCTTATGTAACTGTCATAGGTGTGAAAGATCTTGATAAGATCCTGGGCCCTACAAAACTGTCTAAGATGCCGTACTTAGTCCGTGGGGGTACATAGTCCGTGGAGCGCACTTAGTCCACGGGGGTACATTGTCCTAGGGGCGTACTTAGTCCGTGGGGGTACTTAGTACGTGTGGGTACTTAATCCATGAGGTGAACTTAGTCCATGGGGCGTACATAGTCCGTGGGGCGTACTTAGTCCATGATGCGTACTTAGTCTGTGGGGCGTACTTAGTCCGGTGGGCGTACATAATCCATGGGGTGTATTTAGTTTATGGGGCGTACTTAGCCCATGAGGCGTACTTAGTCCATGGGGCGTACTTAGTCCGCGGGGCGTATTTAGTCCGTGGGGTGTACTTAGTCCGTTGGGCGTACTGTCCATGAGGCGTATTTAGTCCATGGGGCTACTTAGTCCATGTGGCGTACTTAGTCCATTAGGCATACTTAGTCCACGGGGGTACATTGTCCTAGGGGCGTACTTAGTTCGTGGGGGTACTTAGTACGTGTGGGTACTTAATCCATGAGGCGAACTTAGTCCATGGGGCGTACATAGTCCGTGGGGCGTACTTAGTCCGGTGGGCGTACATAATCCATGGGGTGTACTTAGTTCATGGGGCGTACTTAGCCCATGAGGCATACTTAGTCCGTGAGGCATACTTAGTCCGTTGGGCGTACTGTCCATGAGGCGTATTTAGTCCATGGGGCTACTTAGTCCATGAGGCGTACTTAGTCCATGAGCCGTACTTAGTCCAATAGGCGTACTTAGTCCATTAGGCATACTTAGTCCATGAGGCGTACTTAGTCCGTGGTGCGTACTTAGTCCGTGGGGCGTACTTAGTCCGTGGGGCGTACTTAGTCCATTAGGCTTACTTAGTCCATGAGACGTACTTAGACCGTGGGGCATACTTAGTCCGTGGGGCGTACTTTGTCTGTGGGGCCAACTTAGTCCGTGGTGGTTACTTAGTTCTTGGGGCGTACTTAGTTTGTGGTGGTTATTTAGTCCTTGGTGCGTATTTAGTGAATGAGGCTTAGTGGTTAGTCCGTGGGAAGTACTTAATCCTTGGTGGGTACTTAGTGAAGGGGCGTACTTAGCCCCTGACGGCGTACTTAGCGCTCGGGTCACAGTGCCGACCATGTCTGATCAAGAACGAATTATTGTTAGTTAAAATCAATCGTTAGTTACGATCCAAACATGTATTAGTCGATAGCAATCTACCGCCTTCTCAGCGTACTATATTGCAAAGAACGATAACTGTTTTATGATCACTGACTTCACACTTTGTTTGTATTGGATTACTAATTAGACCAATAAAGTTTGGTTATTTGCTAAGAAGATATTTACAGTCGTCATTATGTCTGTTGTCCTACTAGTCATTGTAGACTATTTGATAATTATTCTTTTTTTATCTGATATTTAAAACTAAAAACACTTCAACTATAATGGCTGACTTATTAAGTAATATACTTCTGGGCGACAATATGTCCTCACTGGACGACAATATGTCCTCGCTGGACGACAATATGTCCTCGCTGGACTACAATATGTCCTCACTGGACTACAATATGTCCTCACTGGACTACAATATGTCCTCGCTGGACGACAATATGTCCTCGCTGGACGACAATATGTCCTCGCTGGACGACAATATGTCCTCACTGGACTACAATATGTCCTCACTGGACTACAATATGTCCTCACTGGATGACAATATGTCCTCACTGGACTACAATATGTCCTCGCTGGACGACAATATGTCCTCGCTGGACGATAATATGTCCTCACTGGACGACAATATGTCCTCGCTGGACCACAATATGTCCTCGCCATTTATATAGCTAATATATGCCCGGATCAAGAGATTAATGAATCAAGGGCAGTCAGTCATCTGTGTTCCAGCATACATTTACTAAGTTAACTACATTCACGGACAAATTGCACATATGCCAGTTGTATGCTTACTATAAATAATACACTCACTACCAGACTCAATAACTCACACTACAAACTCTCCAGTAATATTCTCGCACATTTCCTCATTATCATCTCGGTTGTTGTTGTTGTTGTTGTCCTTTATTTTACTTTAACGCTTTAGACATCCCGCAGTACAGCTGGTCTATTGGCACGTCAGCATGGATTGGCGCCAATGATATTGACCAAGAAGGTCATTTTGTCTGGGCGTCAGACAGGAGCGTGATAAATGTATCGTTATGGAGGAATGAATTACCAAATAACGCAAATAACGACGAGGACTGTGTTGAGCTGTACAGAACTGTCACAAGTCCTCTGAATGACAAATCTTGCTCCGTACCGTTATTTTTCTTTTGCCAGACGGGTAATAGTGTTCTTTTTATTGTTTAATTTCTTGCTGGTAAGAAATACTAATTAATTCCCACAGAGTGTCTGTCCAGCACACGCATTGCTGGTTCAATGTTTGCTGTTGTCCAGACTAAACTTGAAATCCTTTAGCTTAGAAAATGTATGAAATATTTACACTGGTGAGTCCCTTTAAGGTGGTCCACATGATGCACGCGTGACAAATATTGCAGGCACCTCTTCAATCAGTGTAATTGTTTTTAAATTAATTGCTCATAGTTTTGTATTATAATTACTGATTCATGTATTTTTTCCTCTGTGTGCTTTGCTATAGAATAAATAGAACGGACAGGCTCAACTCCGTTAGTATGATCGCATGACCCATAAATATATAGTCAAGTTATCATTCTTCTTTTTTTTCAATTCACTTCTGAATTTATTATTTTTTTCAATACAGAGCTATGCCAGTCAATCTTCCCTGACTCGGTGTATGATTTCGGCCACTGTTTTAGATATTTCGATGAACAGTTGTCATGGGACAATGCACAAGTGAGTCAAAATTTCTGTACCTTTGTCTGGTAAATGAACATGTAAAGAAGATTTTTCCATTGATTAGTAATACAAAAGCATATGCTTTTATTTACTCATATGCTCACATACTCATATTTATCAAATATGACGATCACTGATTCAACACTATCCTAAGTCTGAATCCGTTTTTAAGCGTCCAAAAAATATATATAATTTCTTATCTATTTGTAAAGTAATTAGATCTATTCAGTGACAGATTCAAAAATAGATATCGAGCTATGAGCCGTAATAGGATTATTTCCGGATGCTCACGTTTTATTTCACTTTCATAATTATTGTCTGTCTCTCAAATCACATTTTATTTTACTTTCATAATTATTGTCTGTCTCTCAAATCACATTTTATTTCACTTTCAGAATTATTGTCTGTCTCTCAAATCACATTTTATTTCACTTTCAGAATTATTGTCTGTCTCTCAAATCACATTTTATTTTACTTTCAGAAGTATTGTCTCTCTCTCTCCATTTACATTTTATTTTACTTTCAGAAGTATTGTCTGTCTCTCAATTCACATTCTATTTTACTTTCAGAAGTATTGTCTGTCTCTCAATTCACACTTGGTTGAGTCAGAGACTCCTCAGATTCAGAAACTACTCACGGAATATCTGGACAGCAAAACAGGTTGGAAAGCAACATTTTCAACTCATTATTGATTTCCATTTATAGACTAATTGATTGATTGTTCCGTGCAGTTATCCATGTTTAAATTTCAAAGCTACATATGACGAAGTAAAAGAAACACGTGTCCTCGTTTAAACGCGACAAAAAGACAGACAGAAAGACAAACATACTGGCAAATAAACAGACAGATAAATAAACAGACAGAAAAACAGACAGATAAATAAACAGGTCAGACAAACAGACAGACAAAAGACTAACAAACAGACACACAGACAGACATACAAACAAATTTACATATTTTTTATGTTAACGGAAAGATTTTTAAACGTAATTATTCAGACCAAATGTTTCAATAGTTTGATTCTGTTAGTTGTAGTTGGTGTTTAATGACCTACTGTGATGACTGCGCACTTCAATGTTGATAGTGTTATGGTTTTATATTATGTTTTCTTAGCGTGGGTGGTGGCTGATAACACTATTGACCGCCGCCTATTCAGATGGGTGGTCAGCAACAACACCGCGGACAGTTCGTTACAATTGCCGAGCGATGAAACGGAACTTAAATCTTTGTTGTGGAAGTCTACACTAAATAGAGTCCAGTGGTCAACTCATTCCAGTGTGGAGACTCATGGCTTCGTCTGTCAAACAGATTTTTCTATCCTATCTCTAGTCTATTTTTTATTCTATATATATATATCCTATCTTTAGTATATTTCTATTCTATTTCTATTCTATTTCTATTCTATTTCTATTCTATTTCTATTCTATTTCTATTCTATTTCTATTCTATTTCTATTCTATTTCTATTCTACCCCATCACCCCATTTATTTCCGTGTCTAGATTGATTTATCCACCTTCTAACTTATTTATTTGTAAAAACAAATATCTCTTCATCTGCATCTATGTTATCTGATCTTTACAGCTGCACTCGCCCCCAACCCTAGGACGTACGTGGCTATAATCCCAAACTGGTCCCCCACAAGGTCCAGAAAAACGGTTCTTGTGGTCACCACTAACTACACACACGTCATTTACCTAAGGTTTAAGGTGACCTTCAACAAACAGTCACAGATATTCAACAATAGTACCCTTAGCACCAGCTACAGCCGTCAATATTGATGTAAAAGAGGATCTACTGTTTTCCTCATCAGGTAAAATCCTCACATACATCAAATGTTGTACACAATTATATCAGTCGAGTCTGATATATATAAAATATATGTATACTAGCTGTACCCTGCAAAACCTTTGCATAGAGTTATATCCCCTTAGGCTTGATCGGTAGGCTAGGTTATTTTTTGGTTTCGGGCAGATCCGATTTTTTTCATGGTTGTATTTTAAACTGGAATACTCTTGTATTAATTCTTTACTTCCGATTTAACGCAGAACCCACACCGCTATTATATATATATATATATATATATATATATATATATATATATATATACTTTTATAAACTATACAGTGTTTATTCTGTTGCTTGCTACGCACTTTCTTGTATATAATAGAAATCAACAGTGGACATGTTGAGATAAACGCCAGTGAATTCGTTACCATTGTCCAGTACACAATCGACCATTCCCTTGATGTCCAGGCTAGTTCGACCCTGGTTTACCCTTCTCCATCAGCTGATTCCAGTGATAGGCCATCAATGACGTCATACATTACGTTGTCAACTTGGCAAACTGAGAGTGGTAGCGATAGTTTAATTATTAAAACTTGTGTTCTTGACCTAATTAGCTAATTGTGTTAACCTGTCCTGCCAGTTGTTTTATGGTAAGTAGATGAGTTGCTCCAAGTACCGACCATGCAAGTAAATGCACGAGTTCGAGTACAAGTACACACTTTTTGAACGTTGCAAGCAGGAATATGAGTACAAGTACCAACTTGTGCAAGTACGACTACAAGGTCAAATACTTCAAAAAACTGATAGCAAACTCTCTGTCTCTCTCTCATTCTCGATCTCTCTCTGTCTGTAACTCTATCTCTCTCTTTCACTCTCTTTCTCTTTCACTCTCTCGCTCTCTCGCTATTTCTCGCTCTCTCTCTTTCTCTCTCTCACTCTCTCTTTCACTCTCTTTCTCATACTCGTTCTAAATCTCTCTCTTTCTCGCGCTCTTTCTCTCTCACTCACTCTTTCTCTCTCTCACTCTCTCTCCCTATCTCTTACTCACTCAGGCCCGTAGCGTGCGGGGGGCCAAGGGGCGGGCCCACCCTGCGTTTTGTCTGACCCCCTCTGTTTATTTGTTCTACTTAGTAAAATCTATTACCTGCCTCCCTTCCCCCCGCTATAGCCTGGCTCCTGCTGTAGAATGCCTGGCCCCTGCTGTAGAATTTTCACGCTCCGGGGCTGCACTCATTCCTCTCCCTCACTATCTCTCTCTTTCTTTATCTATCTATCTATCTATCTGTCAATCTATCTTGACAGCCTTAGATCGAAGTGAACAATTAGGATGAATAAATATTTTTTTTTTATTTGCTTAAGACTTTGTTATTTACAAAATTTATTTTATATTTACATTTCTCTTGCACCATCTTGTTTTTCCTTTTTTTATTTTTTTTTAACCTAAATGAAAATTAATTAGATCAAAAGTGTTAACATTGATTATTTTGATGGAATTTTTTTTGTTCGCTGTCAGATAACACATATACCATAACTGCTTTGTCCAATAAAACATCGGAGTTAACTCTGCTCTTTTACGTGTAGAACGAATCCAGAGTTGTTTTCCTTGGGGACAAGCCAGTGGACATAAGGTAAACTCTCTTCAAACAAGTTCAGTATCCAGGTAAAGCAGAAAAATGTAATACCGTTAGTTTCCCTGCACAAAGTATTTCTGGTGTAAAAGAGGTGGAGCTATTTTGAAGTTCCTTCTTTAGCTCAATTCAGTTCTCCAATAATTTCAAGTTATAAACCTAATTCTATTAAAGACAAAACCCCATATTCACTCAATAAATGTTATAAATCATATTATATCGGAACAATACCACAATATAACCACATCTTATTCATGAGAAATACACATATGATTAACCAGACGTAAAATTAAAAGTATAGGTGCAGCGGGCGCGGGCCGAAGGCCCCCGAAAAATTTGGGACCTCCACAGAGTCCAATTGTAAACTCTTTGCTATGTCTGTCTTTTCCTAAAGGGCCCAATATTTTCTTCTGCGTCTAGGGCCTCAACTGAGTTAAGTCCGGCCCTTAAATAACATAGGAAGTAGGCCTACATGTATGTGTGTGTGTGTGTGCACTTCAGACTAAGACTAAATCCGATTACCGCTAAAAGTTCATTCATTGTACAGAATTTATTGGATAATACAAGATCTCTATGAAATAGTAAAAAGAATAATAAAATATATGTATATATATATATATATATATATATATATATATATATATATATATATATAAATGGTATATAATAGGGTAGAACTTTATTTTAAATAAATCAAGCGGGCAACTACACTCTACAGAAAATTTCTCCTACCGGCCAATGAAATAACGTAACCTGCTTTAGTGGTGCCATGGGCAAACTCTATTAAATGCCAGCCCATATCATAGAGGGAAAAAAAAAGACTAATTTTCAGTGTTGCCCAGGACAGATCGCCCAAGAGGAGGAGGGGGCTCAGGTGCAAAGGCGTAGCGAGGGGGGCAAAGCAACTTGCGCCCGGGGCATTTAAGCTTTTTAATACCTTTTTAGCGCCCTGCCATTCGAAAACCATATAATATTATATGTAAAATATACGATTTGGCGCCCCTGAACCTCGGCGTCCGGGGACATATGTACCCCCGCCCCGCCCAGCTACGCCTCTGCTCATGTGTTAAAAACGACTCAGCTTGTAGCTATATATTAGGTTTATATGTATATACTAGTAAACAAAGGCCCCGGTACCCGGACCGGCGAGTAAGCACACAGTTTGGAGTTGAAAATAGTGAAAAAATATATTTAACATTCAGTCTATATACTCGCACTGCCCCCCCCCCCCCCCAAAGGACATGAACAGATTACTGTAGCAAAAATAATTTGAGAATAGGGGCCTATACTTTTAATTGTACATCAAATAAAGTTTCATATGTTAAATAGTTCATCCCAAAGCTAAATAATCCTCACTATGTGTACACAATCTTAACATAAGCAACTCCCGATGATTAAACTCTTAAAATCTTTATACCTTCATAATATTTTGATGGACTCCTTTCCAAACAGTTCTTCTTAAGAAATCCTTGTTGTGTTTAGATTTCCAGTTTTGGAATTCCCCAGACTATTTTTAGCCGAGCAAGCGAGGTAACTCCCCTTTCCCACATAAATAAAACACTCCACCTCTCATCCCTTCCCCCGCTTGTAGTTACGTAGTTGTCCCCCATTAGCCTGAGGGAGACGAAAATTTTGGAATTCCCCTATTTTTAGCCGGGCAGCGCAACGGGTTACATCCGGTCGGTCTACTACGTTAGATTATGTATTAGATAATTTAACATGATATAAAGTGTCATTCTAAAGACAGTGTCTCTCGAAAAATGATTGATTTTCATCTCTCGTATGTATGATTTAACCATGTGTTGATTTCTCAAAAAATGCCTCCTGCAGCCATGTGGACACCGTCACCACAAGTCTTAGACTCCCTGTACCAGAGTCTAACTATAAACGTGACGGCAAACCTGGATGGGATATTTTTATACTCAACTCAACCTGTCAAAGTTCTTCTCGCCACTACTGCAGTAAGGTTTTTATTTTAAAAACTGCGGCCCTTTACTTTGTTGCAACGACATGGCTCAAAGTAATAAGTAATATAGAAACGTAAAATTCATAACAAAGCAATTATTAAATAATAAAAACTACAAACGATAAAATAAAAAAAATGATAACATTCATACTTTATGATGAAGTCAAACAAAATATGTTTCAGTAAGAAAAATAATATAGGCCTATACACTTGTTAAAGTTTTACGACCAGCATCAAGCAAGTGCAAAGAGAGTTTATACACACACAACCTCAAATACCAGGAAGTTCATTTACGCATTATACATCTATAATTATAATCCAAATTAAAGCAGCTCCATCAATACAGTAAAGAAGTCAAACCATATTTAACCTTTTTAGGCCAAAGTTAATAATAAGATTATAATAATGAAAAAAAATATGGTTGATTCATATATGAATCATGGGGCACTGTAGGGTTAATTAATGTTAATTTATGACCTGTTCAAAATCAACTGTTATGTTATTTAATGTTATTATACTATGTAGAGGTGGGTGGCGGGTGGGTGGGGGGGGGGGTTAATTTGTAATTTCTATTGAAAAGAAAAGCTTTAATATAAACATTATATTGATTATTTTCATTTTCAATAAAACTCAAAATATAGTATGAATATTTTTCCCCCATTAACTATCACCATCAAAATAACAGTTCAAAACCTTTCTATTCGTCATTGGATGAGTTATTGCCGTTGGCACACATCGGCAAAACGTATTTCATTTTTGCCCCAAACGTTTCCGACTCAATGAATCAACATACCATTGTCCAGTGTCAAACAGTTTACGACTGGACACTTATTACATGGGTCAGTGGTATAGTAACGTCTTATTACATGGGTCAGTGATATAGTAACGTCTTATTAAATGGGTGAGTGATATAGTAACGTCTTATTACATGGGTGAGTGATTATAGTAACGTCTTATTACATGGGTGAGTGATATAGTAACGTCTTATTACATGGGTCAGTGATGATAACTTGAAGATATTTACTTTGAAATCTATGAATTTTTTTTTTTTACTATCGTATTATATTTTTAAAATGATAATAATTCAGAACTTTCTCATTTAAAATTAAATTCTAGAATTGACTACATTCTATTTAGTTTCCATTTGCTTTCAGACTACCCTGGAATTTAAAAATCATCGTAATTCAAAAGGCGGCAACCAGCTATGAATCGCCTTTAGAAAGTGGACAGTTTTATTACTTGTATGGAAATGAAAGTTTTCTTGCTAATGTAGTCTACTCAAGAACTTTAGGTAGTTTTCAGATATCAAACTCAGTACAGAAACTCAGTACATATATCAAACTCAGTACAGAAACTCAGTACATATATCAAACGGTACAGTTACCAAACTCAGTAGATATTTTATTATCCCGATTTTCTTGTAAATATCATACCATATTTTATTCATTTATTTTTGGACATACATTTAGGTTGTTAATTTTACGTAATGTTTAAGCAGAGAACAGCTTAAAAGATGTTTCAAGTTAAAATTTGAAAAATTAACACAAAAATGGTTTTATTTTTAAATGTATATGCTTTGCATATTTAAAAAAAAATATTTTTTACTAAACAATCAAGATGTCTGTGTGACAACATTGTTACCATCAAGTCTGTGGAAAGACAAGTATCAATTTGTTCAAGTGTCTGACAACTTCACTGCCACAGTTTACATTATAGCTGATGTCAACTAGACACGTAACATTGACACCAATATCAAGATTAATGAGTGGAAGTGTCACAGTATCACAGGTAAGACTTCAACATGAGTTGAAGTGTCACAGAATTACAGGTAAGACTTCAACATGAGTGGAAGTGTCACAGTATCACAAGTAAGACTTCAACATGAGTGGAAGTGTCACAGTATCACAAGTAAGACTTCAACATGAGTGGAAGTGTCACAGAATCACAGGTTATATTTTAACATGAGTGGAAGTGTCACAGTATCACAAGTAATACTTTAACATGAGTGGAAGTGTCACAGTATCACAGGTAATACTTCAACATGAGTGGAAGTGTCACAGAATCACAGGTTATACTTTAACATGAGTGGAAGTGTCACAGTATCACAGGTAATACTTCAACATGAGTTGAAGTGTCGCAGTATCACAGGTAATACTTTTATTTCTTATTTAAAAGAGTATATGCACTTTTTAAGGTTGGCTTAAAATATTACAAGTCATAAGAAGATTTTTATTTATAAATAGTAATATATTGTTTTCTCTAAAATATAGGTTTATGTTGTTTATAGTTCAATAGAGTTGCTGATAGTTGCCATAAAAATACCTGAAATACTATCATACTTTGCTAAATGTAACAAAGGATTATTCTATTTTTTTTTAAATATCACAAGTTATTTAAAGAAAGTATCAAGGTATAGTTGATCATGTATCGAGTGTTTATTATTTCTCAAACAAAATGGAGTGACTACAGAATAACATGAATTCTACACATTTTGAATTCTACACATTTTGAATTCTACACATTTTGAATTCTACACATTTTGAATTCTACTCATTTTGAATTCTACACATGTTGAATTCTACACATTTTGAATTCTACACATTTTTAATTCTACACATTTTTAATTCTACACATTTCGTTATGATGACCATAAGGGGATTGAGGAATTTTACTTTCATTTTTGAATTGAATTTTTTTTTTCAAAGACAATATTATTTTAATTCCCAGACTTTAAAAATTAAAAAGAAAAATTTTCTACTCATCCCTTATACTAAATAGTCTTAGATGCGATGTATTAAACGTATTCAACAATGTGTCATTTAACAATGTCATACAACAATGTGTCATTCAACAATGTGTCATTCAACAATGTGTCAATCAACAATGTGTCATTCAACAATGTCATTCAACAATGTGTCATTAAATATTCGCATGCCATAAATATTAGGCTTTACTAGGAATGGCCAAGACGGATGGTCGAGTCGTTAAACTCTCAACTGTCGTCCTGATGGTCCCTGGTTCTATCTTCGGTGAAGACCAAGGGCTATTTCAGGTTATCTGTGTAAGGTCCGCTCTTAATCTCATGTGGCGCCCACTGCACTATCGGTCATGGTGTGGATGAAAGAAGGGCACCATAAAAACCTTCCCATTAGTGGTTTATGGGATCTAAGACATTTCACACCTCATCTGTCGGGGGACCAAGGATTGCCAATAGGTGGCTTTTAGAGGAGTTTAGTGCTGCTCCCTATACCCCCTAGTTAGTCTCGTATTGAATTACTTTTGTTGACTAAATTTCGATAAATGGAATATAGCGTGGCTTATATTTGGTTTATATTTGGCTTATATTTGGTTTATATTTGGCTTATAATTAACTAATTTTTGGCTTATATTTTGTTCATGTTTGGCTTATATTTCTCTTCTAGATTAATTTAATACTTTAGTTTATACGACTTAAGAAATATGATATCAAAATTATTTCTGTTTTTTTTTTTTGGTGAAAACATTTTAGACATATAGAAGACTATATTGGTTTGTGAGTCAGCATGCATAAATGTATTGGATTTAACTTTAAAAAATGAAAAAGTAGAGGTGAGGTAAGGCTTTCGGCTGTCGATCTGAGAATATCGGGTTTGATCTCCGGTGAGGACCAAATATTTCAGTGCACGGGGAAAGTCCCCGCTATGTCTCCCGTGGTGCCTCCATCGGCCATTGCACTATATGCTATAGTGGGGAGAGAATAGCATTAGAAAAAAAAAGTCTCCATTAGTGGTTTACAGTTGTCACAGGTTGTGACTAATCTGTCGAAACTATCCCCTTACTCCAACCCTTAACCTAATAATAGTAATAACGTTAATATGTATATTAAACTATCCATAACAATCTACGTTCCCGCTCCTCAGTCCCCCCCCCCCTGTTTCCACCCCACCCCCGTAATTGCGTCACAAGACCAGGTGTTCGGCAGAATCTCCGCCGACGAACCAAAGTAGCTGTTAACAGTAACATGTTATATTCCGCGGGGAAATCTCTGACCACCTGATTGCTGTACGTACTCCGGTCGGCGTCTTCAAAGAGACCCGATGGATGTCCAGTTACTATTGTCGTTGTCTGCATGGCGTACTACCTCTCCCCCCTCCCACCCCCTTAGGCTCCACCCCCTAATTTGAAAGTTTGAATGAAGCAGCTATCATATTTGATTGGTTAATGGTCACGTGTGAAAAGTGAGGTGGGAAATGAAAGAGAGAGATTCGTGGTCAGTCGGCCGGTGAGTGGCGTCTGGTCGAGTCGATTAGTGAATAGTCTCTGAGTGAGAGAAAGAGAGACATAGAGAGAGAGAGAGAGAAATATATATAGAGAGAGATCTAGAGTGAACACGTCCCTCACTTTATTCATAATTTTATATTGGATTACCTCGTTGCTGTATCTTTTTGGATTATCTTTGATTTATTTGAAAGGCCACCAGATCCCTGATACGGACTGGTGCCTCTGTGTATAATAAATAGTTGATTGTTGTCACACGACACTTGTTGAGTTGGTCCTTTTCACCTGTTTTACCTTTAATTGTTGTGGAGACTGTGTGTGTGGCAGGGATACAAATAAAATACGAGTCAACTTTTGAGTCAGCCCTCATACACTTAGACACAAGCCAAGGGTACCCTTCTGGGGATCCTCAACATCTGGGGTCTTGTTCCAGGGGCCTTTACAACAGTGAATAAGAGAATTCGCCTCACCCTTACACAACTACATGTAGTACTATTGTATTGGTGGAGACCCTTTACGGGGCCGCGTGCCCAAAAATCAACCAACCCCACTTTTTTTTTATAGCAAAGTGCCAACACTCCAATTAAAATTAAAAGAAAGTGATATTACAGTCACGTGCCGACTGATGAAGCTGTGCGTTCGACTGTGGTACGCTGTGCCATAGGATCGCCACCCCGTCCTAGCGCAAATCACACTGAACTTAATTTATCTATTTATTTCCGGATCTATTCCCGCGGAAGTTAATGTGAACAAGTTTATAAATAATTTGTTTCATTGATGGATCATATGGGTGTAGACATTTTTGCCTTTCATTTTCTCTCTTTTTTTTTTTCAGTTCCCTCACGAAAACTACCTGCGATATTTTCAAGACAAACACAGGCATGTAACTGATACAGGCTGTATAGAGCATCCTTGTGTGGTAACCACTGAAGTAACATTTGATTCACTTACTGGGGTTACTTCAGATGTTACATGGAGAGTGACGCAATATAACACAAGTAAACACGTTGTACCTACACCACAGACAAGGGTGACTTGTGAAATTCCTCAAAGTGGAACACCGGAACCTGTCGTCTTTCAGAAGAATGTTGACCAGTGTTCGATACAAGACAGTCTGCACACATCATGGGTTTAACCGGCATCGGGTTTATAATACTCGTTTTTAGCATATTGGTTGTATTTGACTTCATCAACGTCATACAATATCTTATTTCATAGTGTTATGTAAATAACTAAAGATGGGTGAAATATACTGTAAATATTATCATTTCAAACATAATGCATGGCTTCTATATTCTTTATACTGTTGGCGTAAATATTCAATTTACGTGCAATGGGTGACCATTTTAGCGACCTCATTTTTAATAATTTTTCTGCAAATCTAATTATTATGACCTATAATGGAAGTATCATAGAAAAACTAATGATTAGTCGTCTTATATTTCAGTGGTCTGTGTATACTGTTGGTTGTCTGTGTATACTGTTGGTTGTCTGTGTATACTGTTGGTGGTCTGTGTATACTGTTGGTGGTCTGTGTATACTGTTGGTGGTCTGTGTATACTGTTGGTGTTCTGTGTATACTGTTGGTGGTCTGTGTATACTGTTGGTTGTCTGTGTATAATGTTGGTGGTCTGTGTACACTGTTGGTGGTCTGTGTATACTGATTGTGTTCTGTGTATACTGTTTGTGTTCTGTGTAAACTGTTGGTGGTCTGTGTATACTGTTGGTGGTCTGTGTATACTGTTGGTGGTCTGTGTATACTGTTGGTGGTCTGTGTATACTGTTGGTGGTCTTTGTATACTGTTGGTGGTCTGTGTATACTGTTGGTGGTCTGTGTATTCTGTTGGTGGTCTGTGTATACTGTTGATGGTCTGTGTACACTGATGATGGTCTGTGTACACTGTTGGTGTTATGTGTATACTGATGGTGGTCTGTGATAGTGTTGGTTGTCTGTGTATACTGTTGGTGGTCTGTGTATACTGGTTGTGTTCTGTGTGCACTGATAGGGGTCTGTGTATACTGATGACAAATGTATTATTACCACACATCATGGCCAAAGGTATTTGTGTGAGACGAGGATATTTGTTAATCAACAAGTTGTATTTAAATCTGAGAGAGGTTTGATAAGCAGATGGATTCAAACATATTTTCTACATTTTTTTACACATGCATTGGAATGGATTTAGTTTGTATGTACTCAGAATATAATATGTGTGTACAATAATTATTTGATTTTATGTTGAAAAAAATGAAATTAAAAAATTACCAGCTGATTGTTTACGAGCTGATAAATATTTTACTAACTATCTAACTATAAATATATATATATATATATATATATATATATATATATATATATATATATATAAAGAGAGAGAGAGAGGAGGGGGAGGGAGAGATATATAGATAAATAAATGGATGGATAGATAGATAGATAGATAGATAAATAAATGGATGGATAGATAGATAGATAGATAGATAAAAAAATGGATGGATAGATAGATAGATAGATAGATAGATAGATAGATAGATAGATAGATAAATGGATGGATAGATAGATAGATAGATAGATAGATAGATAGATAGATAGATAGATAGATAGATAGATAGATAGATAGATAGATAGATAGATAGATAGATAGATAGATAGATAGATAGATAGATAGATAGATAGATAGATAGATAGATAGATAGATAAATAGATGAAGTGTAGCTAGGGTGGCAAGACCCCACAACCTACGTGGACCGATGAACCAAAGAAAGATAGAAAGAAGAAGGTTTTGCTTTATTTGCTCCATGTTAAATTTATTTCTGGTATATTTAGAAACACAAAAAAAAAACGTAATTAATTACCTGGCGTGCAATTGAAATGTAATTCAAAATAATCAACTGAACTTTGCAAGTATCGATACTGCCTGCTTGCACAGATCACCGCTGTTCTTTGCAAGTGTAGAATTGATTTTTTCGTTACAAAATAATTGACGACTTGTTAAAGAATGCTCTAACAGGGTAGACAATGGCATGCTGTTAGAGTGAAATAAATTTTAAATGGCTTAACGTTAAGTAAATTATCGTGTCGATATAAAAACACAATGCGTAAAGATAATATGAAAGTTTACTTTGTACACATATTTGGCATTGTCCTTGCGTTGCCCATGTTTTCCTGCAAAATAATTAGACTTGATCTATATGTAAACAAATGCGTTGACAAAGAGAAATATTTAGAATTGTCATGTAGACATTCAACTCTTGGTTGTTAACAGTATCAAGTTATAGAATCTTTCAAAAAATATTGCTAGGCAGTAAATGTTATAATTGCTTTTCTCATCTACCTCATTAACAGCCATCCCATAATTACAGCTATTGATTACAAAAAAAAAATGTCTTTATATCGTGGTTTTTCAGTTTTGTCTTTTCAAGTACATTTCCTTGATTAAACTAAAAGGACAAGTTAAATTTAAAGGAAAATAAATACAGTATACTTTTTTATATTTGCATAAAAATAATAATAAAAAATTTTAAAACAATAAAAATGACATTTTTGATAAAGATATTACCAATTTAGTTTATTTTTAAACATCGAATTACATTTTTTTAAAAATAGATATTGTTTAATAGTGTTCAAACTAATGTTCAAACTAATGTTCAAACTATCAAATAGACCCATACGTATATTTTAGAGCAATATAACAGACAGACAAATTGAATTAATTCCTAATGTTATAAGTTAACTAAAAAAAAGGAATTGTACACAATATGTAAGTGTCATGTATCTAATTGTGTTGATGTAGCGCGTAGGTAGTGAAATACAACACAGGTAAATTCTACTATGACAAGTCAGACAAATCAAGGTTAATAGTTGAAATTATTTAATTGTAAACTTATGTACAATTAATGAATCACTCAATGAGTGAAGTACATCAAAACATGTCTCTATCAAGGCCTTCCTTGTGCTTTCTAGTTTACTTCTCTGTCTTGTACCTGTCATTTGTTTCTCACGCCATCTTTGATTATCTCTCCTTTTTGTTCCTTCTCTTTTCTCTTTTTGTTTTTGTGCATTCACTCTCTATCTCTCTATCTCTCTCTACATTTATCTATCTATCTATCTATCTATCTATCTATCTATCTATCTATCTATCTATCTATCTATCTATCTATCTATCTATCTATCTATCTATCTATCTATCTATCTATCTATCTATCTATCTATCTATCTATCTATCTATCTATCTATCTATCTATCTATCTATCTATCTATCTATCTATCTATCTATCTATCTATCTATCTATCTATCTATCTATCTATCTATGTATCTCTCTCTAACTCTCTCAACCTATCTATTTATCTATCTCTATATCTCTCTCTATAACTATTTATCTTTATCTTTCTCTCTCTCTCTCTCTCTCTCTCTCTATATATATATATATATATATATATATATATATATATATATCACTCTATCTCTCAATCTCCATCTCTCTATCTATTTATCTCTATCTCTCTGTCTATCTCTCTATCTAGCTATTTATCTTTCTCTCTCTCTCTATTTTTTTCTCTATCTCTATCTCTCTCCCTCTCTCTATCTCTCATTCTTGTTATATTTATCCATTCTCCTTTAACTTCCGAGTTGTGTAACGACACTTTGACAATATTATGAGATGGCTTTCTCTCTCTATCTCTCTCTCTCTCTACTTCTATCTTTCTCTCTCTCTCCCTATCTCTCTCTCTCTATCTCTCTCTCTCTCTACTTCTATCTTTCTCTCTCTCTCTCTCTCTCTCTCTCTCTCTCTGTGTGTGTGTCTCTCTCTATATATATGTTACCGGCAAAGTGTGAAATTCCGGCATTCTATAGAATGCCTAGGCAATGTATAGAATGCCTAGTGGTTTTAGGCAAAGTATAAAATATTTAAATTGTGCATACTTTTTCTAGGCATTCTATACGTGGTAGACCGACCTTTCATGTCATCCCGACTAAAAATAGACTGGGGAATTAACAAGCAAGTGTGAATTCCAAAGTTTTTGTCTCACTCAAGGGGAGTTAACTCACAAGCTCGGCTAAAAATAGTCTGGGGAATTCCAAAACTGTAAATCTAAATACAACAAGGATTTCTTATTATATCGCAGGAAGCAAGCAGCCAGCGCCAGCAGGCTTTTCAACTAGACTTTAATATTTAACTAAAACGTACAGTGGATATGCATATTATTTTACTTCAAAACTCTACATGAAAATAAATTATCTATTTTAAAACAGTTTCATTCTCAATATGTAAATTGTAATAATCAGATTAGGCTAGAGAATTTACAGTTGGCACAGAGATGGTTTTAATTATCTGGCCACTTAGTTTAGCGGAAGTGGGAATCAACAGACGATAATCATTAGACGATAGATTTGGTAGAGACAAGCAGACGGACTTGATTCCTCATCTCACATCATTTTATACCATATATGTATTTTCGTGAATAAGAATTAATAAATAAACATATATATATATTTATACAACCAAGTCTACCCAGTGCTTTATAACTGTGATTCGTCTCATACATGTAGATAAATAATAATTTTATATACACCCAAGTCAGTCAACAAGAACAACTCCGAAGAGACCATACTACTTTTTATACAAGTTCCTTAGAAATATAATATACATACAACTGATCTACCAATCTACAAAAACTACCCATGACATAAATGTATAGGCTACATCTGTGTATTTGTGTTTGTGCGTGTTTTAAAACTTAGTTTGTTTGTTTGTTTTTTTTATTCTTTACGGATTAATAAAGTATTTCTAACAGGGTTAGAATATATGGAAAAATAAATTCAACTTAATCTTATTTTAGCAGTGTACCCGGCGTTGCGCGGGAAGACCGTCAAAGATTGAACACTTCTAAAACCTAAAATACCTAAAAGTAAAAAAAAATACAAGTTTTCCACCCATATTTGATGTTTGTCGTGACCTCATTATATCATTTATAAACTCGTCTTCTTCTTACTTTAATAAAAAAAAATAAAAAAGTTCCCCTAAGCCCGGGGCAGATGCAGTGTAGAATTCGTCTGTTTCTATATAACCTCGGCATATAAAAGGATTGTGTGGTTAGCACAACAGCCCAGCCACCTTTACTCCAACACCTTAAATGAGGTACCCACTTGGGGACTTTCACCAGGACCTGAAAAAGTTCCTAGGTTCTCACTGAGATTCGAACCCGGGACCCTCCGGTCGACAGTCGAGCGCTCTGCACCACTCGACCGCACGTGCCCTTTTCTTCTTACTTTACATTATTTAAAAAAAAAATTATTCTTTTTGTAACAAATCATGTGTCACAATACGTATAGTGTTTGCTGTAAAATTATAAACAAACAATCTGCGTTCAAACGCGGGTTTTATTTAGTCCTTTTATTCCTCGGGTGGTTATTTTATTAAATGCCCGCATCACGTGACGGAAGCCTCTAATCTCAATTTAACAACTGAGCGGGAAACAACATCATGTCCGGTGATCTATCCATACCGGAGTGACGCATTGTGTTTAGTTTAAAAAAAAATAAAAACAGCCAGGGTTGAAGCGATTAAATTAATGACCCTTTGAAGCTGGATAGCGAAGCTCAAAGTGAAATCGACTCCACATTCTCAGAGTTCTATCCCTGGAGAAGAGAGAAAAAAAAATGGGTGTGCCGCTGACTTGGGGGGAGGGGAATCGGGCGGCAGTGGTTTATAAGCCCACGAAAGTGACATATGAAAGCACATCAGGTTCCAAAAACGATGACAGTGATGGAGGGGAAACATCCATGCATACACACATACACATATATATGTATATATATATATATATACACGCACATACATACATACATATATACACACATACATACACACATATATACATGCACATACATATATATACACACACATACATACACACATATATACATACATACACAGATACAAACACACATACATACATACATATATACACACATACATATATACACACACATACATACACACATACAAACACACATACTTACATACAAACATGCATACATATATACACACACATAAATACATACAAACGTGCATACATATATACACACACATATATACATATATACATACACACATACAAATACACATACTTACATACAAACATGCATACATATATACACACACATACATACACACATATATACATACAAACACACATACAAACACACATACATACATACATACAAACATGCATACATATATACACACACATACATACATACAAACGTGCAAACATATATACACACACATACATACACACATACAAACACACATACACACACAAACGTGCATACATACACACACACATACATACATACAAACGTGCAAACATATATACACACACATACATACACACATACAAACACACATACACACACAAACGTGCATACATACATACACACACATACATACATATAAACACACACATACATGCACGCATATATACATACATACATACACACTTACATACATACATATATATACACACACATACATACACACATATATACATACATACAAACACACATACATACATACATACACACATACATACATATATAGTTGTGGACCTTGGAGAGCGAGCTTTGTGCGTCCTCCCTTAAATTCGCACACAAAATCTTAACAAAAAGTAGCACAAAGTGGTAAACAGCTAACATGTAGTAAAATATAAATTAGGGGGTTGAAAGCTAGTTAAAACGGTTGGCTTTGTTTGAATTTAAAAAAAAAACAATTACTGCGTTGAATTACAAATTCAACGGCGTGTAGTTTGTTCTTGTTTGAGATAATGTACACAATGGTTGCATTGTTTACTTATATTGATTGTTGCTCATAGTGTCCTACCATTAATAAATTCTGTGTTGGTGAATGAATATAGTAACCTTTTACATTTTTTTTAAAAAATTAACTAACGTTCCTTGTACGGACATTAAAGGTAGCACATAGTTTGTTATTGTGGATTACAACTTTCTCTCTTGCTTCATGTTAAATAAGTATCAACAAAAAAATAATGTCATTTCTTATAGATTCTTTAAAAAAAATGACCAATTTTTTAAAATAGTACAAAAGAAATTAAATATTATTATTTACTGATTTATAAATTGTTTAGATACACTTTCAAGTGAGATCGATAACGTGAAATATTTCAACACTTAAAAGTTGGAACTATGAATTCTGTACTGATGGTCGTTATAGTATTTAAACTTATGACAGTTTCCGGTGAGTATCGATTATCTTCTTCTTCCTTTGGCTCTGCAGCCCATTTAGGGCCCTGGCCTGCCATACTACTCGATCATAAGTTCATTAAAAATAAATAACTTAAAATGAAACACAATTTTCAATTGACCTACTTATGATTTTAGTTAAAAATATCACCAAAACAATAATTTATCAATATAAGACAACTAAATGAAAACATAATACACGTCTAAAAAGAAAGTCTAAAATCCCGATCTAAATGACAATAACAATGTTTTAATTCACTAAAAGCATTTCTCATTAGTTCGTTTGTTATTGCTGGTTTTTATTTGAAAATAAAAACATGAACTCTGTCACTGACTCTTTCATTAACTCTCTAAGTAACTCTCTTATTAACTCTCTAACCGATTCTCTCATTAACTCTCTAACCGACTCTCTCATTAACTCTCTAAGTAACTCTCTCATTAACTCTCTAACCGACTCTCTCATTAACTCTATAACTAACTCTCTCATTGACTCTGTCACTTACTCCTTTCTCACTAACTCTCTCGTATCTCATTCTGTCACTAACTTTAAAACTAACTCTGTCACAAGCTAGCTCTGTCTCTAACTCACTCTGTCAATAACTCACTCTGTCAATAACTCACTCTGTCACTAACTCAATCTGTCACTAACTGTGTCACTAACTCTTTCACTTACTCACTCTGTCAATAACTCACTCCGTCACTAACTCACTCTGTTACTAACTGTGTCACTAACTCTGTCACTCTGTCATTAACTCTGTTACTAACTCACTCTGTCTGTAAATCTGTCACTCTGTCCGCGATATTATTTCAATCACTGGTGGATATTTAAAAAAAAAAATATTTCGGATGTTGAGGATCCCAGAAGGGCCCCCAGATGTTGAGGACCCCTTTGAGGGTATCCTTGGCTTATTGCTAAGAGTATGAGGGCTGACTCAATGATGACCCGTATTTGTATTTTCGTTTCCGCCACACACACAGTCTCACCAACAATTAGACGTAAAACCAGTAACGATGATCAATCCAACAAGTCGTGTGTACAACACCAACATATATTTATTATACAAAGGCACCAGTCCGTAACAGGGATCTGGTGACTTGTCAAAAGCAAAGATAATTCAAACTGCAGCAAATAATCCAATACAAAATGAATAAGGGGGATAAGTGACGTTATCCCCAGTTAACTCTCTCTCTCTCTATGTCTCTCTTTCTCTAGGTCTCTCTTTCTCTCACTCAGAGACACAACGATCGACTGGCACAGACCGCGCTCACCGGCCGAATGTCCACGAATCTATATTTCATTCTTCATATCCCTTTCTCCCACGTGACCCTTAGCCAATCAAATATAATATAGGTTTCTTTCAAACTTTCAAATTAGGGGGTGGAGCCTAGATGAGGGGGGGGGAGAAATACGTCGTATAGACAAAGACCTTAGTAACTGGACATCGAGCGGGTCGCTGTCCCTTTGAAGAAGCCGACCGGAGAATAGTAGTCCGGTGGTCAGAGACTATTCCCAGCGAGGAATGTAACGTGTTTCTGTTACCTCTCTGCCTCGTACACCTTCCGCTGTCCACCTGGCTGGTGACGCAATTACGGGGGGAGGGAGTGGGAACGGGGGGGGGGGGGAAACTGAGGAGCGGGAACGTAGATTGCTATGTATAGTTTAATATACATATTAACGTTAGTAATACTACTACGTTAATGGTTGGAGTAAGGGGGTAGTTTCGATAAATTAGTCACAACCTGTGACATCGGATACTTTAAAACTTCCAATGAAATATCCCAAACCTGTTGCATACTTAATGACCTAAATGACGCTTCTTGCAATTCTGATGTTGTAATAAATTAGGTCGGACGTTAGATCCGTGCTCGAAGAAGGGTGCTTCTGCACTTTCCTTGTATGGTAGATGTGTCAAGCTGGTGACAGACGACAAAAGATCATGGCAAGGAGCCCAGGTAAAAAATAAATATTACCTGTACATATGACATCACTATTTATTGATTGTATATGCCGAAAGCTTTACTGAGGCAAAGTTGATACATAAATTATGTTAAGTAAATATGTTTTCTATAGGAATGTACTATCACCAGTGCGTCCGAGTGGAGGGCGAGGGGGGGGGTGGACAAATGCCCAGGGGCCCGGACTGGGCTGGCCAATCAACTTTTGAAAATATTATTATCAGCACGGGGGGGGGACCGTGACAGCCCTGCTCAGAGGCCCGAAATTTCTGTCGGAGGGCCTGACTGTCCCAGGGCAGATACTATGGAACTAAGAGGACAATGTTTTATCATCTGTATTATTGTTTGCATACACATGTGATATTGTTGAAATAACTTGATATCTTTCACGTTAGAGTGAAATTCAAACCTTTATTCAAATTATCTTCAATGATTACAGCTGATGTAGTGACCTTATATCATCGCCATATATGGTCAAATTAGTACATCTTGCTAGATTAAAAAAAACTGTGTACATCTTTCTAGATAAAATAATGTACATCTTGCTAGATTAAAGAGCATAAAGAAGATTTACGATATAATCTCTCATTCCCCTCTCTTTTTCTCTTCTAATCTTTCTATCTCTCCCAGTCTCTCTATCTCTTATATATATATATATATATATATATATATATATATATATATATATATTTAAACAAACCATAAAATATCCTTGGGCCCCCTGCCCAATTTGATTGAATTTGATACAAAAAGGGCCCCCAGGAACACAGGAACACAAGAACGTCTCTTATGTCTGATTTTTACTTTTTGAACATAACAATAACTATATATATATATATATATATATATATATATATATATATATATATATATATATAAAAGTAATGAAAACATCATTTGTTCTGCAGGACTTCTGTAAGTCAGAATATTACAACGGGTCTCTGATAGAACTATCATTAGCGAATGAATTGTACGTAATAGATCAGTTTGTGAGGAGTGTAGACCCAACGAGTCAGTACTTGCCTTTTGTTTAGCTCTATTTGATGTTGTTTAGTTCTATTTGATGTTGTTTAGTTCTATTTGATGTTGTTTAGTTCTATTTGATGTTGTTTAGTTCTATTTGATGTTGTTTAGTTCTTTTTGATGTTGTTTAGTTCTATTTGATGTTGTTTAGTTCTATTTGATGTTGTTTAGTTATATGTTAGTTCTATTTGATGTTGTTTAGTTCTATTTGATGTTGTTCAGTTCTATATGATGTTGTTTAGTTCTATGTGATGTTGTTTAGTTCTATTTGATGATGTTTAGTTATATTTTAGTTATATTTGATGTTGATTAGTTATATTTGATGCTTTTTAGTTATAGTTGATGCTGTTTAGTTATATTTTAGTTCTATTTGATGTTGTTTAGTTCTATTTGATGTTGTTTAGTTCTATTTGATGTTGTTTAGTTCTATTTTAGTTATATTTGATGCTTTTTAATTATATTTGATGCTGTTTAGTTATATTCTAGTTATATTTGATGTTGTTTAGTTATATTTGATGCTATCTAGTTATATTCTAGTTCTATTTGATGTTGTTTAGTTCTATTTGATGCTGTTTAGTTATATTTAATGTACTTTAGTTAGTTATATTTTAACTTATATTTTATTTAAACTTTTGGGATATTAAGTATTATTTGAAGGAAATCCTTTCATGAAGGAAAATATTTTTAGACAAATTGTGTTTAATTGCACTTTTATAATTATGAAACTTCTAAAAACTTGAATTCGTATTTTATTATTTATTTACTGATACGTAAATCGATATGTAAATAGATACAGAAAAATTCCTTTAATCTGTCATTTAAGAACAGTATCGAGAAATATGTTTTCAATGTAATTTATTGTTGATGTTTTATTTCATACTTTCATCAGTTGATGCATGGATATGAGCCAGGAGATATACCGATACTTGGGACTATGTTTGGGTGTCCAGTAATAGTAGTAACATTTTGGGCTTTATATGAACCTACTGTGTTGAGATATATCATCCACCTGCTTATGGACTAAATGATGTATATTGTGATTTGAATCTGCCCTTCTTGTGCCAAATGGGTAAATATTAATATACTTGTTGAACTGTCTCACATTCAATAACAACATTAAAACCAAATGCACAAGGTAAATCAATGAGAATACAATCAAATAACAAAGCGCAAAACATTTAATTCGAAAAAAAAAAAACAACACACGTGCATGGTAAAGGCAGATGTCAACAAAACTGATGACGTCATTTGATAAGTAATCGTGTCTAGGTTTGATGATGCGAACAAAGTATACTCTCGTTCGCAGCTGTGGTATAATTTAGTGCACGAATTGTATCTAGCGAATCTTCTGAGATCGTAGATATGTATTTGAAATGCCCGTTAAGTCTGGAGAATGACGTAATGAAATTGTTGTGATGTGTATTTTTTTTTAATCCTCTGAGATTCCAACCATATATATGGTCCATGGGAAGTCGAAACAATCACAAGATATATAAAAAGGAAATAATTTAACATTTCTTGGGCGGCCCAGTAACATTCGTAGCGGTCCGCGGATCTAGGGGGTTTGTGAAACCTCTGCTATATATCATTACGGGACTGTTTTTTGAACAAAAAAAAAAAAACTATTGCAATTATCCCCTCCACAAACGGCTAGAGAATAGTACCTTTATTACAGTTATCCAAATGTAGTAGAACGAGTTTCTTTCAAGAATAACTATTGGCTTATTATATCTGTATACTCAGATTTTAGTGGAACAAATGTGTAGCCAGTAAAGGATATTTCAAAAACCAACATTATTTATACACGAATTAGAGAAAAACATTTGAATCTGTCAATAATTGAGGTTCTAGTCAAGTCAATTACTGAAGGCTCTTAACATACATTAATAGAAACGAATTTCATTATAATATTAGTAGTAATATATTTATTATGAATTGTATATGTAAACATTATCTTTTATTTCTAGATCCTTGCAGCTCAACATTCCCTGGCTATCTCTACGGTTACGGTCAATGTTTTAAATATTTTGACCAACAACAGCTGACATGGAATGAAGCCAACGTAAGTCCAGTCAATAAGATTCTTTTTTAAAATGGGGTTGGGGGAGTCAGCTGCCTGGATATGTTAAGTAATTTGAATTTATAGTAGCACGTTGTAAATACATGTATATGTACTTTATATCATAGTAATCGAAGTACCATTGGTTATATTATATGTAATCAAAGTACCATTGGTTATATGTAATCGAAGTACCATTGGTTATGTTATATGTAATCGAAGTACCATTGGTTATGTTATATGTAATCGAAGTACCATTGGTTACATTATATGTAATCAAAGTACCGTTGGTTATATGTAATCGAAGTACCATTGGTTATATTATATGTAATCGAAGTACCATAGGTTATGTTATATGTAATCAAAGTACCATTGGTTATGTTAGATGTAATCGAAGTACCATTGGTTATGTTATATGTAATCGAAGTACCATTGATTATATTATATGTAATCGAAGTACCATTGGTTATGTTAGATGTAATCGAAGTACCATTGATTATGTTATATGTAATCGAAGTACCATTGGTTATGTTATATGTAATCAAAGTACCATTGGTTATATTATATGTAATCAAAGTACCATTGGTTATATGTAATCGAAGTACCATTGGTTATATTTTAAGTAATCGAAGTGTCATTGGTTATATTATATGTAATCGAAGTAACATTGGTAAAAACACAGCCCTCAAAGTAACATCGGTTGTATCTCGGCTCATTTGTCTTACTGGTTTGTACTAATGACCTACATTTGGTATGACCATTGGTCTACTAGCTTACGACTGTACTCAGTCTTAACAGACATTCCAGGAGAGATGCGGGTAAACAATGGCAGATTAGTTGTTGCCTTTTTGGGGGCTTTTGGGTGCCAAAGTGGAGCAGCCGATGTGTATGTATGTGTATGTGTGTGTGTATGTGTGTGTATGTATGTGTGTATGTATTTGTGTGTGTAAGTGGGTGTGTATGTGTCCGTAAGGATAATATGAAATCTCTTAAATATTGTAAACCTCTAATGGTAGTGTAGAGGCTGCTAGATATCTCTAGTGGTAGGGGAGTGGCTGTTAGATATCTCTAGTGGTAGTGGAGCGGCTGTTAGATATCTATAGTGGTAGTGGAGCGGCAAATTGGATATCTCTAGTGGTAGTGGAGCGGCTGTTAGATATCTCTAGTGGTAGTGGAGCGGCAAATTGGATATCTCTAGTGGTAGTGGAGCGGCTGTTAGATATCACCTTTATCGTTGTGCAGGTTGTCATCAGAGACTAACAGACATACCAACCTTCAGGAGCTAGTACATATTTGAGTTATTGGTGATACAGAAATTAATTCCAGTAGAAAAAAAATCTCATCTCGTAGATTTAACTGGAATATTTTATAATGCCAACCCATTCATGCATTTACCTGGTCAACCTTTGTCTGACCATTCGCTTAGTCTAGACTGTACATATTAAATGGCCATCATATGGCCAGCCTCTACTAACCATTCCCTTAGTCTACACTGTACATATTTTATTGACCATCTTGTACACTTTCGGCAATACGTACATGCTCATCGACATAAATTTTTAAACAAATTTATAAAACACCTCTGTGCACAAAATAAAGGTATACACTTTACCTACAGGTAAGTTTTCACATGCGAAATTTGAATGACCTAGTGACACAACCCATTGCATTGGGAGGTATATTTGGGTTGTGCAACCACACAGGGCGCCGAGCTAGGAAGGGGCTCCGAAAGAGCGCTGTTAAATGTTTTTTTTTCCCTTTTCAGATTGGGACTAGGGCGCCGAAAAGTGTAACTCCCGCAGGGCGCCACAATAGCTGGCTACGGTCCTGGATACAAGACGTGTTAGATGCGCCCTGGATAGATTTTGTAAACACCACCCCATTCTCTAGCCAAAAAGTGCACCCCCCTAGTTACGCCACTTGTATTAACAAACAGGTTTACGTGTACTTCACACTCACCAGATTTTAATAATATTCAAGTATCGCTTGTTCGTCGTGATAAAGGATTCGTTATGTTGACATTAATTAAACAAAACTCAACAGAGTTAGCAAATAATTCATTTATTTAGATAGAAAGGAAAAAAAGGTTGTATTTTTATTTTTAAACAGGAATTTTGTCTGAATGCCAATTCCCATTTGGCTGAACCAGAGACACAAGATACTTATCAGATACTTCAGGAGTATTTGGGCAGCAAAACAGGTCATTTTTCAATAGGAGTTAACGTTCTTAGATAGTAACATGTAACATGAAAAGTTTGATGAATGAATAAAGAGGAATTAGGATTTTATTCACGTGTCTTACAATAATAAGTGGGACGGATGGCCGATTGGTGTTGATACTCGCCTGTCAAACTCAGAGTCATGGGTTCGATCCTCATTCATTAACAACAATGGCATTTTTTTATTTTGTGCAAAGTCGTCCCACAAATCCATCCAGCTTTAAATGGGAAGGTAAGGCGGCTGGGCTGTTGTGCTAACCACACAATCTCTTCATATGCCGAGGTTATAGAAACAGACGAATTATAGACTTCATCTGCTCCGATGGCCCGTTAGGGGCTAATGGAACTTTACTTTCAATAATAAAACTTAATCTTGGCGTAAGGAAAAAAGAAATTTAGACATAATCACATATAATTATAACCTGATTATAACCAGACTGTTTATTACGTCAAATGATTTAAAGGGTTTCATTTAAAATATTTGTTTGTCTGTGAAAGCAAAATACAACAATGCATCTACTAATAGAAGTAATAATACTAAAATATCTATGTATGCTGTTTGGCTATTACAGCCTGGTTAGGAGAGGCTAAAGACAGTGCTGATGATCCTCTGTTAAGATGGGTGGTCAGCAACCACACAGTGAACTTTACACTCAATTTAACGACAAATAGAACTGGACTTATACATTTGTTGTGGAAGCCGTTAAGCGCCCAGAATGGGGCCGGAACCCTTGCTGAAACCCACAATTTTGTCTGCCAGACAGGTAAGAAAAAGATTCTTGATACACAAAGTGTGCTGGTGGTGCGGGTTGTGCTGGTAGTGTGGGTGGTGCGGGTTGTGCTGGTGGTGCGGGTTGTGCTGGTAGTGTGGGTGGTGCGGGTTGTGCTGGTAGTGCGGGTTGTGCTGGTAGTGTGGTAGGTGCGGGTTGTGCTGTTAGTGCGGGTTGTGCTGGTAGTGTGGGTGGTGCGGGTTGTGCTGGTAGTGCGGGTTGTGCTGTTAGTGCGGGTTGTGCTGGTAGTGCGGGTTGTGCTGGTAGTGTGGGTGGTGCGGGTTGTGCTGTTAGTGCGGGTTGTGCTGGTGGTGCGGGTTGTGCTGGTAGTGTGGGTGGTGCGGGTTGTGCTGGTAGTGCGGGTTGTGCTGGTAGTGTGGGTGGTGCGGGTTGTGCGGGTTGTGCTGGTAGTGCGGGTTGTGCGGGTTGTGCTGGTAGTGCGGGTTGTGCTGGTAGTGCGGGTTGTGCGGGTTGTGCAGGTAGTGCGGGTTGTGCGGGTAGTGCGGGTTGTGCGGCCGTGCATGGCGCCGTACTAGAAAGGGGTGCTGAAAGAGTGCTGCTAATTTTTTTTTTTTTTTGCACTTCAGATTGGAAGGAAGTTGATCGAAATTGTAAATTCCGACAGGGCACCGCCAAAGCTAGCTACGGCTCTGGATACACTTTAATCCCATTTAATATATCAATGTACGAAATTTCAACCTGTACATACAGACGTTTCCTGGAGCTATCCCCAGCCTTTGAGAGACACATGCGTAACACGTTGTTGAAGTGATATTTCCGTTTATCTGCCATTATCCGGCTTATTTAACCGGCTTATTCATCTAGATCTTGGTCGATGTAATTGTTGATCTAAATGTTTTATTTTATTACCCTGTCTTACATCTATTAACACTTCAAGACGGATCGATATTCGACTAACAGTAAAAGTAACTTACTATGTAGTTTGTCGTTATTTCCACACATCTATTGCATGACCTGTCATCTCAACAGCGGCTGTTTTATTGTATGATATATCATCTCACCAGCGGCTGTTTTATTTTATTTTCTGTCATAACAACAGCGGCTGTTTTTTTTATTATTTTCTGTCATCACAACAGCGGCTGTTTTCCACAACCCTACGACGTACGTGGCTGTTTTCCCCATCATGTCCAGATCAAGGTCCAGAAAAATGATTCTTGTGGTCACTTCCGGCCACAGCTACGTCATTTACATTAGGTTTAAGGTGACCTGCAGCAAACACTGGCAGAGTAGTACATCAATCAAACCTCTGGCACCAGGCAGAGCTATCAAATTTGACGTGGATGCGGCTAACTCGGCCATCCCAGCAGGTAGACAGTTCATTTCATGAGTCGACAATTCTTCAATCCGTAGAGCAATATCAAAATTTATTTAAAGTTTTCTGAAACATGTTGTTGTTGCTGTTGTTGTTGTTGTTATTATTGTTGTTATTATTGTTAGTGTTGTCGTTATTATTATTGGCTATTATTGTTGTTGTTGTTATTATCATTGGTTGTTATTGTTGTCGTTATTATTATTGTTGTTATTGTTGTTGTTACTATTATTGTTAATTATTGTTGTTGTAGTTATTATTTATGTTGCTATTGTTGTTGTTATTATTCTTGTTATTCTTGTTTTTACTGTTGTTGCTGTTGTCGCTATTATTATTGTTGTTATTTTTGTTGTTTTTGTTGCTATTATTGTTGTTACTGTTGTTGCTATTATTGTTGTTACTGTTGTTGTTATTATTGTTGTTATTGTCGTTATTATAATTGTTGTTATTGTTGTTGTTATTATTGTTGTTGTTATTGTTGTTGTTATTGCGGATCTAAAAAAAATAATTCTTTGTACTACACAGATATCGATGACGTCTACGTTGAGATAAATGCCACCCAGCCAGTCGCCGTTGTCCAGTACATAACTGACCAGTCGCTGACCCAGGCTACCTCGACCTTAGTCTACCCTGCTCCAGTCAATACCAGTGAAGGTGCGACGATGACGTCATACACCCTGCCAGCCTTGCCGGGTAAGAAACAGTCAAGCCGTAAAAAAAAACCCACTTCCTCAGAGATCAAACCACGCACCTACAGGCTGAGTCCGGCACTAGTCCGTCTGTACCGCATTTGAGACAATCAAGGCTACACCCATCTGACAACGACAATAGTCTATACCTGCTACAGCGCTAAATCGCTTCCCCCCCCCCCCAATCACGTGACATAAGACGTTTTCAAATAACATCAACGTCTATTGAGAAGTGAATACTTTTTGTCGTTGGGGTAACTCAAGAAAAACGGCCCCGTTGGGGGGGGGGAGGGTTTAGAGGGGGCGGGGGGTGGTAAAAATATAATTGTATTTAAAAAATAAAACCTTTCAGATCAAAGTTTTGAGGATTACAGATAGTCAGAGAATAAATGAACACTTTATCACAAATAACTCAAAAGTCACCATTTTATTTTGGCCAACTCTTTCTTCCATTCCTTACATATTTTTTTTCTATTCTAAATTTAAACTTGTTGTATATATATTAATTAGACTTGACTTGTCTCTGTAAATATAACAAGGAATAAATATGAATCTTATTTCAGTCAATAGTTAGTGAAGAAAAATGGAACGTTTTCCTTCTTTATTGCCAGATACGACATTGCAAATAATTTCATTGTCTGAGAGCTCAGCGGAGATCACTCTGTTATTTGACGTGCAAAACTCGTCAAGAGTTGTGTTTCTTGGTGAAAGGCCGGTGCAGTTAAGGTAAAGTGGTGAGATTGACGATCTATTGAGAAATAATATAGTGGTCAGTGCAGAAGCATGGGTGCGTATGTGTGTTACGTGTATTGGCTCAAGTCCGGTCAGTTTGAAAACAGCCGTGGTATTTAATAGTGAATGTGGGGGACAGCAAAGATAGAAACGAACTGATGATGGTTTCTAGTTGTCAACTGTAATGCGGAGAGGGGAGGGGGACTAATTTTGTAACCCCCAAGACCTCAAACTATTAACTGAAATATAAAGAATGAAATAAAATACCTATTTTATATACTGGGAGGAGAGATGGCCGAGTGGTGTAGCGCGCTTGACTGTCGACGTGATAGTCTTAGGTTCGATCCTCGATGAGAGACTTGGGGAATGTTTTTTACGGTCCAGGTGAAAGTAGGTGATACATCCCACAAGTCCACCTAGGTTTAAGTGATTACTTGACATTAGCTAGGGGAGTAATGGAGGCAGGGTGTTTTGCTAACCATACAATCCCTTTCTATGAATCGGTTAAAGAAATGGATGAATTCTACACCTCATCTGGCAATGTACTTACTGGCCGTACACTGAGAATGCTAACTATAATAAAATGGATAATATGAATGTATGGAGTATGGCAGAGTTATTGTTATTTGATGAATTTATAAGAGATCTGCCAGACTTCATCTCATCCTTACCTGGACTGCACACGTAATAAATGATAAAAAAATGTTAAAACTTAAAAAAATTATTAAAATGTGAAAAATGTTAAAATGTAAAAAGAATGTTAAAATGTCAAAAATGTTAAAATGTCAACAAAATTTAAAAGGTCAAAAAAATGTTAAAATGTAAACAATGTGAAAAAAAATGTTAAAATGTAAAAAGAATGTTAAAATGTTAAAAATGTTAAGATGTTAAAATGTCAAAAATGTTAAAATTAAAAAAAAATAATAAAATATAAAAAAAAATTTAAAATGTAAACAATGTGAAAAAATGTTAAAATGTGAAAAGAATGTTAAAATGTCAAAAATGTTAAAATGTCAGCAAAATTTAAAAGGTCAAAAAATGTTAAAATGTAAACAATGTGAAAAAATAATGTTAAAATGTAAAAAGAATGTTAAAATGTTAAAAATGTTAAAATTTAAAAAAAAATTAAAATATAAAAAAAAAATTTAATTGGAAACAATGGGAAAAAAATGTTAAAATGTAAAA
Organism: Bulinus truncatus; assembly: GCA_021962125.1. Lineage (NCBI taxonomy): Eukaryota > Metazoa > Mollusca > Gastropoda > Planorbidae > Bulinus > Bulinus truncatus. The sequence goes on along the minus strand of JAGDYQ010000063.1, from coordinate 2,776,325 downwards.
AGAATGTTAAAATGTCAAAAATTTTAAATGGAAAAAATAATGTTAAAATGATTCCATCCTCTACAAAGTTTACTTCATTGTTCTCACTATGCCCTAATTCTCCCTCCTATTTAAATAGACTTATTGACAGCATCAGCACAGTTTTAGACCCACTGTATCATAGTATAAATATAGAAATGAAAGTAAATCTGACTGCAACATATTTATATTCAACTCAACCTGTCCTAGCAGTACTCCTAGGCCAAAGTAAGGTAAGTTATACCTTTATTTCCTCATTTGTACTTTGACTTTTGACCTTCACTTTGTACCAACATGATAAATGGATTACTCAATATGATAAATTGATAGATGACATGATACATTGATTACTCAACATGATAAATTGATAGCTAAATGATAAACTGACAAAAAAATGATGATATTCCGATTCTACCTAACCTATGAAGGTCGTAGATAGGGTGATGATAAAGAGAGGGAGGTTTAACGGGCATAACGGGGGACTACTCAATCCGCCCCTGGTGAAATTTTCTTTACTTCCGGCCAGGGTCAGCACCCTCTGACCTTTCTTTACACGTGACCCCGGGGGAGGGGGGAAGTGAAACCTGATGTACCTTATTATTGGATTCAATAAGTGACAAAGTCGGACTTAATAATAATCTTAAGTAACTTTGAAGTATCGATGAAGAAGTGACATTGATTTTTGTGTATCGATCCACAGAGTGCTCCTCTCACTCAGGGGATATTTCATTCAACAGTTCATGAGTTATTGCCCCTGCCTTACATCGGCAGAGAGTATTTTATATTTGCTCGGATACCTCCAGCTCCATCAACCAAACGACTATGGTCAAGTGTCAATCAGTCTACGACTGGACACTAATTACAATTGTAAGTCATGTGATCTGATAGAAGATTGAAGCTAGACAACCTTGTATAGTAGTTATTAAGTATTTTTCAAACATTGATACAAAAAAAATAGTCAAAACTTTTGCAAGTAAAAATGTGTACAACTTTAAATATTTTCATATGGATTCAGATTTCTAGGGAAAACAAAACTACCTTCATTCAAAGGACAACATCCAGCTATGAAATGTCTTTAGAGAGCGGTGAATTTTATTTCATGTACGGAAATGAGAGTTTCATTGCATATTTACTATATTCAAGAACTTCAGGTACAATGAATTTCTTCTTTCCTAAATGTTTAAGTATTAGATGTCACATTCCTACCATTTTGTAATTCCATTTTTTCATCTTATATATTTGAACTTTGATAAACTTTCATTTTTTTAAATTTATTTACAGTACTTAGAAAAGTTTTATTACTAAGACCCTATAAACTGTTTATGGGGCGGTTTTTGTAGTGCCCATTTTTCAGACCCACGTTAGTACAATTGTTATAGAGTCATTCATATGTAGGTGACTGTTGGAGTCATATGTAGGTGACTTGAATACGTCGGGATTCAAACCCCTAACCCACAACATGCAGGTCTTACTGCAGCATGACGAACCGGCTCGCTACCACAGAAACACCCGGTCACCCTAATACCCTTCAAAACATTTTGGGGACGGTTTTCTCAGAGCTCCTCTAAGCCGATTAGTGCAGTAACCACGGAGGCACCACGGGAGACATGGACAAAACTTTAATCATGACCTGAAAAAAAATCTCTTTGCTTCTGACCTTGGCTTTACAGCACGACCATCCACTCCCCCTTTCATTTATCACTATTCTACACGCCACCCACCACCCCCAAATCCCTCATCCATTTAATTGAACTGTAGATAAATTACAATCAATAATGACTATTTTAGTCAGATGCAAAAAAAAAAAAAGAAAATATGTTCATAAATATATAAGAAACGGCGGTATCAATGTTAATAATGTCTAATAATCTTTCATAAACATATGGGTTTGAACGTCTGTCATGTAGGTGAACAAGGTGCTTGTGTGACGACATTGTTACCATCAAGTCTGTGGAGAGATGAGTATCAATTCGCTCAAGTGTCTGACAACTTCACTGCCACAGTTTACATTATAGTTGATGTCAACATGACACATGACATCGAAACTGGTGACATTAATGTGACATGGAGCTGTCAAAATGTTACAGGTGATGTAAAGATTGTGACATCATATTTCAGGTAATGTAGAGATTGTGACATCATATTTCAGGTAATGTAACACTGCCAGGCAAAGCTCACAAAGTGATTACATTATTGATGATTAAAAAATGTTGCTCGTTTGTCAATGTGCATTTAATTTGTTTGTACTTACCGTTAATTGAAGACTTCTTTGTGTTGCATCATTTCACAGGTACGTCATATTCAGGATGTTACACTGTACTTCCCACTACCGTCACTTACCTACATCTACAACTAACAAACAGACAGAGACCATTTGGAGCTTATTTGATGGGGTCAAGTCAGGTCTCAACGTTTTGTCATCCACTGGGAGTCAGTGAGGCTCACAATACAACGGTCAGTGAGGGGTCAGTGAGGGGGACAATGATATGGGCAGTGAGGAGTCAGTGAGGGGGTCAGTGAGGGGTCAGTGGGGTCAGCGAGGGGGCAAGGATGGGGGCAAAAAGCGATCACTCAGGGGGACAATAAGGGGTTAGTCAGGGTTAAGTGAGTCTCACAATACAACGGTCAGTGAGGGTACAGTGAGAGGGCAATATTGGGGCAAAAAGGGGTCAGTCAGGGGTCAATGATTCTCATAATACCACGATCAGTGATGGGGGACAATGAGGGTGGACAATGAAACGGTCAGTGAGAGGTCAGTGTGGCTCACGATACAACGACCAGTGAGGAGGACAATAAGGGTTGACATTGAGGGGGTCAGTAATGGGTCAGTGAGGCTCACAATACAACGATCAGTGAGGGGGCAATGAGAGTGGACATTGAGGGGTCAGTGAGGGGGCAGTGGAGTCATTGAAGGGGCAAGAATGGGGCAAGGATGGGTGGCAAAAAGGGGTCACTCAGGGGGACAGTCAGGGGTTAGTCAGGGGTAAGTGAGTCTCACAATACAACGGTCAGTGAGGGTACAGTGAAGGGGACAGTGAGGGGTCAGTAAGGGGTCAGTGAGGGGGCAATATTTGGGACAAAAAAGGGTCAGTCATATGTCAATGATTCTCACAATACAATGACCAGTGAGGGAACAATGAGGGTGGACAATGAAACGGTCAGTGAGGGGTCAGTGAGACTCACAATACAACGGTCAGTGAGGGGGACAGTGAGGGGGGGGCAGTATTTGTTGTACATCAAATGCTCTTATTCTTATCGGAATGAGGGATTGTTTATTAGCTTTTTTTTTTTTTTGGTTGTGTTTTTTTGTATTTAGTTTCATTGAACGTAAACACGTTCTGGTGGGCTATAGTAGAGTTGGCTGGTGTTGGCTAGTGTTGGCGAGTGCTGGGTAGAGTTTGGGTAGTGTTGATTAGTGTTGGCTAATGTTGGCTAGTGTTGGCCAGTGTTCGCTAGTGTTGGCTAATGTTGGCTAGTGTTGGCCAGTGTTCGCTAGTGTTGGCTAATGTTGGCTAGTGTTGGCCAGTGTTCGCTAGTGTTGGCTAATGTTGGCTAGTGTTGGCCAGTGTTCGCTAGTGTTGGCTAATGTTGGCTAGTGTTGGCCAGTGTTCGCTAGTGTTGGCTAAAGTTGGCGAGTGCTGGCTAATGTTGGATGGTTAATATTTACTTAAGTCAGAAAAAGGATTAAATAAATCTAGAACAATTGATACAGAACAATAATATAGAACAATGATACAGAACAATGATACAGAACAATTGATACAGAACAATAATATAAAACAATGATACAGAACAATGATACAGAACAATTGATACAGAACAATAATATAGATCAATGATACAGAACAATGATACAGAACAATAATATAGAACAATGATACAGAACAATGATACAGAACAATAGATACAGAACAATAATATAGAACAATAATATATAACAATGATACAGAACAATCATACAGAACAATTGATACAGAACAATAATATAGAACAATAATATATAACAATGATACAGAACAATGATACAGAACAAGTGATACAGAACAATAATATAGAACAATAATATAGAACAATGGTTTTCAGGTGGATGTAGGTCGAGAATATTTATGTATGTGTATGTGTGTATGCATGTGATTCATTATGCATGTATGTGGGTATTTTGTGTATGTTTGTGTGTGTATTGTGAGTGGTTGTGTGTGTGGATGTGTGTGTGGTTGTGTGTTAGTGTGACTCTGTATGCCACAAATTTACGGGTTATGGGTTCGCTATTTAAAAAAAAAATTTTTTTTCATCGTGTGTCGTTAAACATAAAAAGGTTTAGAATCACTGAAGCAATATTATACGTTCGATCCATGTAAGGAAATTCTACAATGTATTGATTTTTATTTTCAGTTTTCTAGTGAAGAGTTCTTCCAGCATCGCCTGGACAGGCACATAGAGTTAACCGATGAAGATTGCAAAACGTATCCATGTGAAGTAATCGCTGAAGTAACATTTGATGCACTTACTGGATTTACATCAGATGTTGAATGGAGAGTGACACACGGTAACATAAGTAAACACGTTGTACCTACACCACAGACCAGGGAGTCTATTGTGAAATTTCTCAAAGTGGAACACCGGAACCTGTCATCTTTCAGAAGAATGTTGACCAGTGTTCCAGATACAAGACAGTCTGCACACATCATGGGTTTAACCGGCATCGGGTTTATAATTCTCGTTTTTAGCATATTGATATTGTTTGATTTCATCAATCTTATACTCTACTTTGTGTCCAGATATTTTATCTAAATAGCTAAAAGGGGAATTAATTCTACCGACAGAAATAATATTTAATTTGAAGTGTTGATTTGTATGACTTGGTTGATGTCCGATCAAACTTTAGCTTCAGCGAGAAATTTCTCTTTATATTTATGGTAACTATTTTAGGTTAGAGATTACTTTAATAAATTGTGTGTAGCTGTTGTGACATTTTTTTTTTACATTTTCACCACTGCAATTGTGAGCAATCTTTTTAATTTATACACTATTGTGATAACTATTTCAGGCAGTGACATATTTTATGTGTATCCATAAAGCATACACAATTTTGTATTTTATATAAATGTGTTAAACTCTCTTAGAGCCTGATGGTCATGAAGGCACCATGGGAGATGGAACCAGAGACCCTCAGGTCGACAGTCGAGCGCTTTGTCTGTAGATCCATTCAACTTGCATGAAGGTCTATGACCCCCGTGGTTACTTCAATAAGGAAATTAATTATTGAACGTCCAATACGTATAACGTGCTTCTTGAGAATATATTCTGTTTCAAAATGTCGTCCATGATTCTACTGAGAATGAATGAAGTCAAAACACTTAAAAATTATTCCATCGAATTAATTGAAAATTTTGTGGTAAAGAACTTTTCATCTCCCTTTCGTTACTTTTGTATTTTATTAATAAATATCTTTCTTTGTATTTTGAGTGTTCTATATTTATTGTTTTTTTTAATTTATTTTAAATTACTACGTAAATAGTTGAGTTTAACATAGTGTTCAATAAGAATCGTGGAGGGGGGCGGGGAGAAATCAGGCCCGTAGGGGTGGGGATGGACTGGGGGGGGCGACCCTCTTTCCCCTGCGTTTTGTCTGGCCCCCTCTGCTTGTTTGCTCTACTTAGTAACATTCATTTTCTGCCCCTCCCCCGCGCTTTTGGCCTGGCCCCTGCTGTAGAATGCCTGGCCCCTGTTGTAGAATGCCTGGCCCCTGTTGTAGAATGCCTGACCCCTGTTGTAGAATGCCTGACCCCTGTTGTAGAACGCCTGGCCCCTGTTGTAGAATGCCTCACCCATGTTGTAGAATGCCTGGCCCCTGCTGTCGAATGCCTGACCCCTGTTGTAGAATGCCTGGCCCCTGTTGTAGAATGCCTGACCCCTGTTGTAGAATGCCTGACCCCTGTTGTAGAATGCCTGACCCCTGTTGTAGAATGCCTGTCCCTGTTGTAGAATGCCTGACCCCTGTTGTAGAACGCCTGGCCCCTGTTGTAGAATGCCTGGCCCCTGCTGTCGAATGCCTGACCCCTGTTGTAGAATGCCTGACCCCTGTTGTAGAATGCCTGACCCCTGTTGTAGAATGCCTGGCCCCTGTTGTAGAATGCCTGGCCCCTGCTGTCGAATGCCTGACCCCTGTTGTAGAATGCCTGGCCCCTGTTGGGAGGAATACTTTTATTGGTATTGTAAAGTACTAGAATTTTCTTTTGTTTCATTCTTAAAGAAAGAGCCATACCGTGCATACTCTCGTCAATCTTTCCAGGTCGAGTTTCAACAACGTTGTTCACAGTTGTTTGACGATATTCTTGTTTCTTAATAGGTCAATTGCTAATTATTTACCGGAGGTTTAAAAGATAGTTTTCGTCTAGAAACATAATCGGTTACTGTTAATATATATATATATATATATATACTAGTTGCAAGTACCCGGCTTTGCCCGGGTTTAAAATAAGGTTTTCTGTTTACCTTCTGTTTTCTCCCTACCCACTCTCTCACTTCCTCTCCCTCTCTCCCTTTCCCTCCCTCCCTTTCTCCCTCCCTCCCTCCCTCAAATCTCTCTCTCTCCGTCCCTCTCCCATCTCCCTCTCTCCCCTGTCCCCCTCCTTCTCTCCCCCCGTCGATCCTCCTCCCTCCTCCTTCCCTCTCTCTCCCTCCCTGCCCCCTCTTTCTCTTTATCTCTTCCTCCCATTTCTCCCATCCTCTCCCTCTCTCCTTCCCTCCCCTCTCTCTCCCTCCTTTCTCCCTCCCTCCCCTTTCCACCTCTCTCTCCCTCCCCCTCTCTCCCCCTTCCTCCCTCCCTCATTCCCTCTCTCTCCCTCCCTGCCCCCTCACTTTTTATCTCTCTCCCTCCCTCTCTCCCTCCCTCCCCTCTCTCTCCCTCCCTACCCCCTCTCTCCCTCCCTTCCTTTCTCTCTCCCTCTCCCCCTGCTCCCTCTCCCCCTACTCCCTCTCCCATCTCCCTCTCTCCCCCTCCTTTTCTCCCCCCTGTCCACCCCTTCCCTCCTCTCTCCCCTCCCGCCCTACCTCCTACCCTCCTTTCCTCTCTATCCCCCGTGCCCCCCCCCCTCTCTCTCTTTATCTCTCTCTCCTCTCCCCTCCCTCTCTCTCTCTCTCTCTATCTATATATATATATATATATATATATATATATATATATATATATACTTATTATTATGGTTTCACACTTCTTCTAAAATCCTTCTTCATTCCTCAAACTGTACAAATCAGGGAGCATGAAAAAACAACAACAATTCTTTGCATCACAAAGGCACAATACAGCACCAGCGCGCAAGTTCTATTCGATCATAGGGAAATGACGTCACAGAGAAATTTTATTTATGGCGCCGTCGGGAATACTTTAATATAGTAAAATACTAAAATAAAAAAAAAATTAATTACAATTAAACTACCCATCGATATGAAACGAAACCTGTCCTATAACCTTCCCCATGTAATTATGTGTATGAGTAGCAAATTTCACGTTGTTTGTTTTTCTGGATCTTGAGTTATAAGGGAACAGACAGACAGACAGACAGACAACAAATGCGTCTTATAAGTATAGAGATATATATTAACTCCACATCTCTTACAATATGGCACTCAATACACTTTTTAACGAAAAGTTATCATTTGTTAACATTCTAAGATAAACGTTAGTCAACCATTCACCATCGTCCAGTACAAACTGTCCAGTCACCGACCCCAGGTTAGTTCGACTTTGGTTTTACCTCTTTTCGTTTAATAGTACCACTCAAACCACTCGTCTGACGTCACGCTCTGTGTTGTCAAATTTGCCAACCAAGAACGGTAACTCTAGTCATATTAATAGACATGTATCCAAACCACAGTTATCTAACTTGGTTTTCCTGACAAGCCTTTTAAATTTTTTTTTATTTTTCCCGAAGTAAATATGTTAAAAGAATTGGGTGTCAGTTGTCTGTACGTAGAACTGTATGCCATACTCCATGCCGCAGACAGACTATGTTAGACCCCATACAACCTCTGATACCAGACCACTCCCCAAATTATGCACGCACACATACACACAAGTCCCAGGTCAGATATGCCCTTAACCTCTTCACCTCTTAACCTTTATTAGTTTACCGTGTTGCATTTGTCTTGTTTTGATGGTTTTTTTTAAGTTTAGTTTATCAAAACCAATTAAATATGGCGTCACATATTTATCTCTACATAACGTTAAGTGTATACATTTCACAACACTTTACTTCTGCTTATGTTTTATATTTGAACCGTCCACAGCGTGACTTCAAACTTTGACTGGTCGTGCCCGGTTATTGTGCGCATCGGCAAATGTCCGACACTGGCCGGTTAGCAAACTATGGCCGGTTATCAAACATTGGCCGTATAGTAATGGCCTTTTCTAAAGACAGTTTGAAAGCTATTTATTGAAACAAACATTGACGAAGAATAATTTGAAAAATTCAAGTATAACGTCTCTATGGCAGATTTATATAGCTATTTTTGTTAGCTAATTTCACCGTGTCTTGAGCCATAAAATGCTGTGTCTCTGACTCCGACACCCCGTCCCTGGATTTCATCGGCATATATCTATTAATCTTATTGATGACGTCAATCTCAATGTATTTCATCATTAAAAATGCGAAATTTGTTGGTATTCGAAACAAACAAATAACAATAAATAATTGTTTTTTTTTAATGGTTGACATCTTCAGAGCGTCATAATAATAGAATGTTATAACGGTGTGTAGTTAAAAGTAAGGTAACTTCACATGAACTACAGTGTTCAATGTGATGGTTGGTGGGTGGAGGGGGGAAGGGGGGAGTGATGAATGCTGTCTTTACGATAAACCCGATGGATGGATAATAATTGTCTCAATTATTTATGTCGTCAACTTAATTGATTGATTAATTGATTGGTTGATTCCAAGATGAACACTAAAAAATTCCAAAAAAAAATCCATAATTGTAGACAAGGAAGTATGCAGGGAGGTGTAAGTATTTGGATGAAATGGACTTTCTTGTTTTGTAATAAGATGTTGTAACGAATCGCGATATAGGACTTACTGTTATGTTCTCTCTGCACGAAGACAATGAAGATATTCATATCATAATAACATGTTAACATAGTAATATAGTATGCAGTGCATCTCAAAGTATAATCATTGTTCCCCCCCCCCCTGAACAAGCCTTTTAGATCGCCCCCAACTTGCAGAAGACCTGGAATATTGTGATATTTCTAAAGTTAATTTGATATTGTGATGTTTGTATTGTTGATTTGATATTGTGATGTTGATATTGTTGATTTGATATTGTGATGTTTTGTATTGTTGAAATGATATTGTGATGTTTTTATTGTTCATTTGATAATGTGATGTTTGTATTGTGCAATCCAGTCAGATGTATAAGTTATGTCCCCTTAAGCCCCTAAATCTGTTTATTTAACCTCGGGATATACAGGGATTGTGTGGCTAGTACAATCAGAGCAAGTAATGGGTCACTGAGCTTGACCCATGAACAATGACCCATATGACCCATCAAGTTCTTGACCCAGACCCATCATGACCCTATAAATGTTGTTATTTTCAAGATGGCGGCCGTCGCCATAGAAACCATTTTGAAATTTTTAAAAAAATCGCGCGACGACGGGTTTTTTTTAGGGTCGGGCGGAGACTAGGGATGGGTCGTGGGTCAGGGAACATTGACCCATGACCCATGTGACCCATCCATTTTTGTGACCCATTTGACCCATTGACCCTTGACCCATTGACCCATTACTTGCTCTGAGTACAATACCCAGCCGCCTTTCATCCATCACCTTAATGTCATGTACCCATTTAAAGCTGAGTGGACTTAGGGAATTACTCCAGGACCTGATAAAATCAGAAAGTTCTCACTGAGGTTCGAACCCGTGGCCACTCCGGTCTAAAATCGAGCGCTCTGCACCGCTCTACACCGCTCGACCACCCGTCCCCAAATGCATGTATTTTTTTTTCAATATTATTCAACAACTGGTCAATACGGTGAGCTACACTTCAAAGAGAGATGTGTTTAATATACAACACTAGATTTAGTCTGCTTTTATATCTTTCTTGTTCTATTCACACACAAAACATAATAAATCGACCTCGTGTAGTTCAAAGAATGGTGTTCGAAACTACTATCTTAACGACGGTTCATCAAGAGATCGATCCTGCATGCTGCGACAGATCACAAATAGTGATAATCATTTCTTCTCTATCATAAGTATTGCATCGATCTTCATGTAATTATTGACGTCTTGTTAAGGAATATTTAAAACAGGTGAAGGCGTGCTGTTACACACAAATATTAACTAGATGTAAAGTACATGAAGAAGTCGACATTACATACATCGTGTAAAGTCATTTTACTTTGTCCAAGCTATTGACACTGTCCTCGAGACTGCTGGTGTATTTTATAATGTGACGTAGATGATCATTCTCTGGTAAACTCATTGAACGTACACATATTTCTAGACAGTATATAAAACAAATATTAAAGGAATATAGATTTATTTTGTTTAAATTACTTATTATGATATATTTCATAAGATTAAAAAAAAAATTGTAAATGTGAAATCAAAATATTTATTGCGTTCACACCACAGCCACATCTCAAGGAACTGTGGGATACATCATACGTCTAAATGATGGATTACGTCATAATTATGTTAATGATTTGTTTAACTGTAACAACGTTTGGTAAGTAGTGTTTGTTAACTGTTGCCATCTTTTGTAAACACTTAAAGTGTTTACCTGGGAACGTAATGTAATTTTCAAAATTGTCCAAGGCTACAAGAATTTATTCAATTGAAATATACAGGCCATTTCCTTTACTTTTATAACAATATATATGAAATATGGTCAAATCAAAACGCGCTATAACTGAATGTACTAAGTAGCCTAAATTACGTACAAATATTTGCTATTTCTTTTCGAATCGGGAAAAATGTATTTCAGATATTTCTAATAATAGATTCCTATCGTTCTCTTATTCATTTCCAGGTGTAACTTTAGACCCATGTGCAATGAAAGACGTGCAAACTTTTTCATATCTCGGCCGATGTTTCCAATTGGTCAGTGATTCCAGATTACCTTGGGGAGACGCACAGGTATGCCACCCACTGTTTGTAGGTACGACACCCACTGTTTGTAGGTACGACACCCAATGTTTGTAGGTACGACACCCACTGTTTGTAGGGTTCATTTGTTGTCTGAATAGACTCAGAGCCTAAAGCTACGTTGACAATTTCATCAAAAATTAAAACAATTTACTTATATGTACTTAGACTTTATATATATCCGTAAATACAAATACCCACAATTACCTGCAATAACCTGGATATAAACTTGGGCTTCATTATAACGTTGTATTATCCAGGATGGATGGATGGATGGATAGATTGATGGATGGATTGATGAATAGATAGATAGATTGATGGATAGATAGATAGATTGATGGATAGATAGATAGATGGATAGATTAATGGATTGATGGATGGATGGATGGATGGATGGATGGATGGATGGATAGATTGATGAATGGATGGATGGATAGATTGATGGATGGATAGATGGATGGATGGATGGATGGATGGATGGATAGATTGATGGATGGATGGATGGATGGATGGATAGATAGATAGATAGATAGATTGATTGATTGATTGATTGATTGATTGATTGATTGATTGATTGATGGATGGATGGATGGATTGATGGATGGATGGATGGATAGGTTGATGGATGGATGGATGGATAGATCGACGGATAGATAGATAGATAGATAGATAGATATATAGATAGATAGATAGATAGATAGATAGATAGATAGATAGATAGATAGATAGATAGATAGATAGATAGATAGATAGATAGATAGATAGATAGATAGATAGATAGATAGATAGATAGATAGATAGATAGATAGATAGATAGATAGATAGATAGATAGATAGATAGATAGATAAAACTGGATGATAAGAAATATAGACAAAAGAGAAATAATATTTTCAATTTACAGAGTTATTGTCAGTCGAATTTTTACAACGGATCCTTGGCAGAACCAAAGACAGCCAGCCTCATGAATCGGACGCTTGAATTCGTAACGAAATTTCAAAATCAAACTCCCGGTAAGTAAATTTATTGCTAAAAGTGTTGTCGTATCGATGTTGTTTTGAAAGATTGCATTCTTCTTCTGACCTACAGATACTTTGCGTGTCTTATTAAAGGTGGTCGAAATGAGGATGGAGGCGGGTCCTAACAAATACCGTGCTTGGAAACATTACGACCCATTGGGATTCTAATACCGCAACGCGCAATGGATTTTGTTCCGTTATTTACGACATTTGACGGGCATTGGTTTTGGTGAATCAGAAACTTAAAAACAAACGTTTAAAGCTCCACTGGGCAGCTAAAGTCTTTTGTTCAACTGTTAAATACACGGTCTGGTGGAGCGGAAAAGGTGTGTACTCAAGGGAGGGGTGGGCAAACTTTTTTTTTTAACTCGCGGGCCACATGAGGTTTTGTAAATGTGACCGGCGGGCCGGACCAAGTAAAGATTGTTCAGTGCCGGATTCACTCTGACTCACGGATTAAGCCCTCGGCCAGGCAGAACTTAAACCCACGGGGCTTAGGTTGCTCTTGGTTGAGCTAGGGTTTTAGTACTTGATAGGTCAGTTGGTCTAATAAGCCATTTGGTCACTATCTAACACAAGTTGAAATAATTGTGCAGGTATTTAGAAAAACAAAGTTAGATGCAGACATAATACTTCATATTGAAGGGTTAATGAATTGAAAAGTTAGTTATCGGTACCATCAAACAATACATTCATAGCACATTGTCCATTGTATTCATCAAACAGTTTATTTTAGTTTATATTACTTTATAGTTTATATTACTTATAAAAAATGTATATTAGGCCACAATGGTTTATATTAGTTTATATCTAACCGTAATTTATTCTCTTAGACTTAAATATTTCGATAAGTTTTTGTATTGGATGATATCAAAGATTCTTATCGTTTATTAATGTTTCTCTCCTTAACTCACGTAACTTTAGTCGATGTGTGGATCGGTGCAAATGACATCGTTACAGAAGGCACATTTGTGTGGGCATCTAATAACAGTACCATGTCAAGAACACTATGGCCTTTAGGTGAGCCAAACAATGGGACAGGGTCTGAAGATTGTGTTAATATATATCATCAGACTCATCATCTGAACGATTCTACATGCTTAAATCGAAATTATTTTTTATGCCAAATGGGTAAGTGTGATAATTTTGTATGTGGTTTCTTTTTCTTTTCGTTCTGTTTATCTGTTTGTTTGTTTACATGTTTACTTTATTCTACTGTCGATTACGAGTTTTGCTGACACCTAGAAGAGGACATAAATTCTACGGAATGCGTTTAATCGATATAATAGATCTTTCTCAATATATCCGGGCCAGAAAAAAAATTTATTTTTATGGATGCATATTTGTTTGTGTTTCAAAAATAAATAAAGAGCTTTAAGCCAGACTAGTCTATCCATAGTAGCCTAAATTTAGTTGCAGACGTAGGCATTCTGGTTTTAAATAGCTTTAATTCATTACCAATAGGCAATGCATCAAATCTGATACTGTACTGTTGTATAATGGGAGGGGGGGCTAGACTCTTTGTTATATAATTAGCCGCAGGGGTGGTCCTGTGTGGTGATCATAGGGTGGTCCTAGGTTGGTGATCATAGGGTGGTCCTGTGTGGTGATCATAGGGTGGTCATAGGTTGGTGATCATAGGGTGGTCCTAGGTTGGTGATCATAGGGTGGTCATAGGTTGGTGATCATAGGGTGGTCATAGGTTGGTGATCATAGGGTGGTCCTAGGTTGGTGATCATAGGGTGGTTCTAGGTTGGTGATCATAAGGTGGTCATAGGTTGGTGATCATAGGGTGGTCCTAGGTTGGTGATCATAGGGTGGTCCTAGGTTGGTGATCATAGGGTGGTCCTAGGTTGGTGATCATAGGGTAGTCATAGGTTGGTGATCATAGGGTGGTCCTAGGTTGGTGATCATAAGGTGGTCCTGTGTGGTGATCATAGGGTAGTCATAGGTTGGTGATCATAGGGTGGTCCTAGGTTGGTGATCATAGGGTGGTCCTAGGTTGGTGATCATAGGGTGGTCCTAGGTTGGTGATCATAAGGTAGTCATAGGTTGGTGATCATAGGGTGGTCCTAGGTTGGTGATCATAAGGTGGTCCTGTGTGGTGATCATAGGGTAGTCATAGGTTGGTGATCATAGGGTGGTCCTAGGTTGGTGATCATAGGGTGGTCATAGGTTGGTGATCATAGGGTGGTCATAGGTTGGTGATCATAGGGTGGTCATAGGTTGGTGATCATAGGGTGGTCCTAGGTTGGTGATCATAGGGTGGTCCTAGGTTGGTGATCATAGGGTGGTCATAGGTTGGTGATCATAGGGTGGTCATAGGTTGGTGATCATAGGGTGGTCCTATGGTCCTAGGGGAGATGATCATAGGGTGCTCTTGTGATAGTCCTGGAATGATCCTAAAGTGGTCTTGAGGTAGTCATGTGTTGGTCACAGGGTGGTCATGCAATTTGTTATATAACTTTAAAACTGTGCCCGGGGGGTAGGGTTTTTTTTGGGGGGAAGGGGGTTAGTGACGGATGAATAGTCTGTCATCGGTTAGTTTTCTTTGTTGTTATTTTTGTATAAATAATGTTTAATTTACGATTTCAGATCCCTGCTATTTAGTGTCGCCTAACTCCTACTATGGGTTAGGTCAGTGTTTAAATTATTCCGACACTCAACTTACCTGGGAAGATGCCAAAGTATGTACACCCGATCTCATAAAAAATTGAAATCTTAAAAAAAATTGTACTATAAAACTGAGTGAATCGGTTTGTTGCAGCTTTTATGATTTGCCTTATTACAAAGGCTTGTCTATTGTTACTATTTATGATTTTCCTTAATACAAAGTCTCGTCTATTGTTACTATTTATGGTTTTCCTTAATATAAAGACTTGTCTATTGTTACTATTTATGATTTGCCTTAATACAAAGGTTTTTCTATTGTTACTATTTATGATTTGCCTTCATACAAAGGCTTGCCTATTGTTATTATTTGTGTTGTATTGTTACTTTTATAACTAGTTAAGCTATTGTCTTCGCAATGAGCAGGTACAAAAAAGTATTTTATTATTTATGTATGTATTTGCTTTCAGGAGTTCTGTCTGAATATCAGTTCTTACTTGGCTGAACCGGAAACTTTTGAAATGTATCAACTAGTTAGTGATTATGTTGGCAATAAACCTGGTATTTACCTACATTTTTGCTATTAGCGGTCATTAGCTAGGAAAAACAACGGTCAATTGATTTCATTACTTTCATTTATTTCATAGATTTCATTAATTTCATTGATTTCATTGATATGTATTTCAATTAAAAATAATTTAACACAATTAGATAATAAAATGAATGAAAGAAGTTCACGCAGCCGCTGTTTCGTTTTCAATTTTCTTTTCAGCCTGGCTGGGTGCAAAACACACAGCTGACCAAGAAATATTCAGTTGGGTGGTCAGTCAAAATGCAGTGAATAGTACATTCGGAACTGGGCCGTTCAATTCTAGGTTATGGATTCAAGGTCGCACAATGTACGGGAACGGATCCATTGAGGAAACGCGCGGCTTCGTCTGTCAAACGGGTATAAGTTCTAGTCACATATAAGTACTGGTCGCATATAAGTTCTGGTCGCATATATGTTCTGGTCGCATATAAGTTCTGGCCACATATAAGTTCTGGTCACATATAAGTTCTGGTCACATATAAGTACTGGTCACATATACGTACTGGTCACATATAAGTTCTGATCACATATAAGTTCTGGTCACAGCTAAGTTCTGGTCGCATATACGTTCTGGTCGCATATACGTTCTGGTCACATATAAGTTCTGGTTACATATGAGTTCTGGTCAAATATATTTTAAAAGAACCATGACTACTCATCAATATTTTGTTATCAATTGTAAACAAAAAAGTAAAAATATCCCTTAAAAGCGGATACGGACGATCGGGGTCAGATAGACTAAAGTGCAGCCGTGTATGTAGCCACAGAGTTTCTATTCTAGACACTCAGTGGTCAGCTGAAAGACAGTTTGAGAACACCTGCAAGTGAGCTATATGTCGTTAGATTCATTGAGTTTGAGAACACCTGCAAGAGAGCTTATACGTCGTAAGATTCATTGAGTTTGAGAACACCTGCAAGAGAGCTTATACGTCGTAAGATTCATTGAGTTTGAGAACACCTGCAAGAGAGCTTATACGTCGTAAGATTCATTGAGTTTGAGAACACCTGCAAGAGAGCTATACGTCGTAAGATTCATTGAGTTTGAGAACACCTGCAAGAGAGCTATACGTCGTAAGATTCATTGAGTTTGAGAACATCTGCAAGAGAACTTATACGTCGTAAGATTCATTGAGTTTGAGAACACCTGCAAGAGAGCTTATACGTCGTAAGATTCATTGAGTTTGAGAACACCTGCAAGAGAGCTTATACGTCGTAAGATTCATTGAGTTTGAGAACACCTGCAAGAGAGCTTATACGTCGTAAGATTCATTGAGTTTGAGAGCACCTGCAAGAGAGCTTATACGTCGTATGATTCATTGAGTTTGAGAACACCTGCAAGAGAGCTTATACGTCGTAAGATTCTTTGAGTTTGAGAACACCTGCAAGAGAGCTTATACGTCGTAAGATTCATTGAGTTTGAGAACACCTGCAAGAGAGCTTATACGTCGTAAGATTCATTGAGTTTGAGAACACCTGCAAGAGAGCTTATACGTCGTAAGATTCATTGAGTTTGAGAACACCTGCAAGAGAGCTTATACGTCGTAAGATTCATTGAGTTTGAGAACACCTGCAAGAGAGCTATACGTCGTAAGATTCATTGAGTTTGAGAACACCTGCAAGAGAGCTATACGTCGTAAGATTCATTGAGTTTGAGAACACCTGCAAGAGAGCTATACGTCGTAAGATTCATTGAATTAGTTCTGGTCATTGTGGAACCATACTGCTGCCAGTAGCTGATGGCGAAGTGGGGAGGGAAGGGGGTGTTAAAAAAAACTGGTCAACGCTGTCATTTGGTTATTTAAAAAAAAAAATATTACAATAAATGAATTCACAGAAATTATGGGCTGCCTGGGGTCACTTTCTGTGCTGGGGTTCTAGGCTGAATCACGCCAGCCCTGTACCATGCACCACTGTCTCGGTGCAGACATTGTATATATCAATCTAATAAAGTAATAGCCAATTGGGTTCTGCGTCAAATCGAAAGTAAAGAATTAATACAACAGTATTCCAGTTTAAAATACAACCATGAAAAAAATCGGATCTGCCCGAAACCAAAAAAATAACCTAGCCTATCAATCAAGTCTAAGGGGATATAAATCTATGCAAAGGTTTTGCAGGGTACAGGTAGTATATATGTTCTGCCACTGATCCATTTTACATTATATTAGAAGCAGAATGTTATAGATTTGTTATGTTAACCTAACTATCAAGTTGACTAGTTGACCATATACAACGAAACTGTTTTTTATCGCATTATCTTTTTCATTTATTTCAACCTATTTTTTCGATCTTATATATTTTTTTTAATTTCAATCTATCTCTGCATTTATCCAACAGCGGCTGTTGCTCCCAATCCCCAGACGTATGTGGCTGTTTTACCCAACTTGTATAAACTAACTTCCAGACAAATGAATCTCGTGGTCACCTCCAACTTCACATCTATCATGTACTTAAAGTTTCAATTCTTACACTCCAAACAGACAAAGTTTACGACAAGATCCCCCTTAACACCAGATGGGGCTGTGACCTACCCTGTGAATGAACTAATCCAAACAGGTAACCATCTATTTTGTTTGATAACTTTTGTTTAAAAATGTATCGCATTATAACTCAAAAGTAATAAAGTTCATAAAAATAATTGCTCTTCATTATTTTTTTGCCCACGGAAAATGTGTCTCGGTTTTTGTCAATGACGCACGAGATCTCGCAGCTAGTATCAATAATATATGAGATTTCGCAGCTGTTGTCAATAATATATGAGATCTCGCCGCTAATGTCAATAATCTATGGGATCTCGCAGCTAGTGTCAATAATCTATGGGATCTCGCAGCTAGTGTCAATAATCTATGAGATCTCGCAGCTAGTGTCAATAATCTATGAGATCTCGCAGCTAGTGTCAATAATCTATGGGATCTCGCAGCTAGTGTCAATAATCTATGGGATCTCGCAGCTAGTGTCAATGACCTATGAGATCTCGCAGGTAAAGATGTCTTCTTCGTTCATTTTTATATCTAGTATAAACATGAATTATTACAGTTATTATATATAAATCGTGTTGAAATCATGTATATTGTAAAGGCTCGCTTCTAGATGACTTCGATTTACATTTATTGTTAATTCCTATTGACGAAAAATCGCATTGTAAGTGCGAAAAATCGCACTTGAAGTGCACATACTTTAATTATCAAAAAAATATTTAGGGAACATAGACCATGTGTTTGTTGAGATCAACGCCACTCAACCGGTCACTGTTGTCCAGTACATAACTGACCAGTCATTGGACCAGGCTAGTGCTACCCTGCTCTACCCTGCACCGGTCGACTCATCAGACAACCCGATGATGACGTCATACCTCCTGTTATCGACCTTGCCAGACAATAACGGTAACCCTTGAATAGCGTTCAAATTTTTATGTTAACTTTTTTTTGGCTTCAGTTGTTACTCCCCCCCCCCCCCCTTTGCCCCTCACCTCTTTTCAAGTTGTTAGCGACACAGATTTCTTAAAATTACTGCATGCATTAATTTATATTCAATATTTTACATTTGCTCTTAGCTTTTGTAAATACATCTACCGGTGTTATCATTTATCTGTTTTATTGAGTTGACAAAAAATTAAAATTTATTTATTATTTACTTTGTCATCACGAACACAATTAAAGACACGACATTCATACTGACGTCACTGTTCAACGATTCAACGGAGGTAACTCTACTCTTCGAAGTTGAAAACTTATCAAGAGTTGTGTTCCTTGGAGACAAGCCCGTGGAAATAAGGTAAACTAAAACCGGCGACTAACTTTTGGCTGGATGACGTTTTCGGATAAATGAAAAAGTATTCCTGACATGCTATTTATAGGCACACGTTTCTGTGCGTCACCGCTATAAATATTCATTTATTTAGACCTCAGAGAATTTCGACGCGTGGTACGGGGCCGTTGGTAAGTTTTTAAGGGGACCTACAAAAAGGAACATTTAAGACGCCTTTGGTAAAGATATATATGACGGCTGTAAGAAATTGTATATTTGGGGCACAGGGCGAAAACAAATGCTTTCAAGAGATAGCCACCTGTATTTATTGGGCCCCTCTAATAATTTGTGATAAACGGGGCCTCTGACCAACTCCAAACATTTAAATCATTTTAGTCTTGGTACCTGAAAGGCTTGCTTTCTGGTGACGGCCATGACTGTGAGCTACGTAGGCATGACTGTGAGCTATCTTGGCATGACTGTGAGCTAAGTCGGCATGACTATGAGCTATTTTGCCATGACTGTGAGATATTTCGGCTTGGACTTTTCATTTTCAGTTGATCCACTTTTTATTTGAACGTGTTTCATTTCATTCCCAGCCAGGTGGATAACATCACAACAAGCCTTGACTCACAGTATGAAAGTTTTCAAATGAAAATGAAAGAGAAATTAAATGGAAGTTACCTATATTCAACTCTACCTGTCAAAGTTCTTCTGACTACAACTACAGTAAGTAATACACTTGAAAATCATTATACTTCATACTGGAATGTGTCATTGATACAATTATTGAACAAAAATATAAAGTTCTAACAGTCGATGTGTTGGCCAAGGAAGATGGTGACATGGCGATTGCAGGGCCGCTTTATCCTATAGACACTGTAGGCACTGTGCCTAGGGGGTACGGACTTTTCAAGGGCCTACGAAAGCAAGAACATAAAGTGAATACAAGTGCATTCATGAAAAAATATAAAAAAATTAAATCGGGGAGGGGCGACGACTTTGAAAGTGCCTAGGGCCTACGATGACCTTAAAACGGCCCTGGGCGATTGTTATTCATTATTTTTATCTATTTTTTTTTAAATATTATTGAGAACAGGTAAGTGGACAGTCCTGGTCAAACATAAAAAGTAGTTGGGCAAAACTACTTGACTTCAATGCTCGGGAACGTTTGGTGCTTAATACGGAAACAAAATAAAACATTGTTATAACCTCTGTACAAATACTCAGCCCTACGCTACATACAGGGAATTCCCGTAGACCAGCGCAATGTATAATTAATGTTCTGAAAGGGGATGTGACCTTGTGACGTAGCAGTTGCTGTGATGAGGCCGGCAGTGAAGAACAATGGTAGTTAAATTTGTAGTTGAATTTAAATTGTTGCTGGTTGTTGGTTTATTTTGCCCACACTTCTTTTTGACATTGATGAGAGCTTACGTTAATATTTTATTTTCTGTTGCCTGCTAGTTTGTTTGTTTTAACGTTCAAAACCAGAACGTACATATGTATTACTGTTTTCTCGTAGTTTGTTATGAAGCTCAAAATTTGATGCGAAACTTGAAAATTATTTTCATCAAAATTAATTTGAAGTCCGTAAATTTCATTTGTTATGTACAGAATGAGTCTGACTCTACACTAGATGAGTTACTGCCCCTGTCATACATCGGCAAAGAATATTTTATCTTCGCTCCACATCTACCCTATTTAAAACACCAAAGGACTGTAGTCAAATTTCAGTCACTCTACGACTGGACACATATAAAATCGGTCAGTGATATTATTTGGCATACTTTATATATGAAAACGTGAAATATTTGTCAATAAAATACTTGGCTACAAAAAAAAAACTTGTAAGAAATGTGTCGCAAAAAAGTAATATTATAGCAATACGTAAAATGTGTACACAAATATATTCTAATTTGAATTCAGATTTCTTATGAAAACAAAAGCATCTTTATTCAAAATGCAACAACCAGCCATGAAATGTCGTTAGAAAGCGGCGAACTGAACAAGTTGGTCGGGAATGAAAGCTTCATAGCATATCTGTTCTTCTCCGGATTCTCAGGTGAACATTACCTTCTCTTTAAGTTCACGCTAGATGGCATTAGCTTTTCTTAAAGTTCATAATGAATGACATTACATGTCCTTTTTTAGATCATATTAAAGGACATTAAATTTTCTTTTAGTTCATCAAAAATGGCATTAGCTTTCAATTTAGTTCATATAAAATGACTAAAGCTTTTCCAATGTGTTAATTACAGTGGCGTTTTCTCTTAGGTAAAACTTTTGTTCATTTTTTTTTTATTTTTTATTTCATGATAATGTCCGACGAATATTCCTAAGGATCTGATTTTATTTGATACCCAGGTAAACATCAACATGTCTGTGTGACGACATTGTTACCATCAAGTCTGTGGAGAGACGAGTATCAATTTTTCAAAGCTGATGACAAGTTCACTCTGACAGTATACGTTATAGTTGATGTCAACATGACACGCGACATTGAAGTCAATGGCGATAAAGAACAGTGGCAGTGTGATATAATTACCGGTAATTGATTGGTTGGTTTAGAATATGAAAGTCAGTGTTAAGTGAAGAAGTAAAAAAAAAAGTTCAAACAATTCAAACTTAAAACTAAAAAAAATACAAGAGTTCATTTCTTCCCCCAAGCAAGAAAGTATATACTAAGTATATATTAAGTATATATTAAGTATATTAAGTATATATTAAGTATAAATTAAGTATATATTAAATATATATTAAATATATAATAAGTATTTATAAAGTATATTTAATATATGTTAAGTGTATATTAAGCATTTATTAAGTATATATTAAGTATATAAAAAGTATTTATAAAGTATATTAAATATATGTTAAGTATATGTTGAGTGCATATTAAGTATATTAAGTATATATTCAATATATAATAAGTAAATATTCAGTATATATTCATTATATATTAATTATATTAAGTATATATTAAGTATATTAAGTATTTATTAAGTATGTATAAAGTATATATTTAGTATTTACTAAGTATATATTAAGTATTTATAAAGTATATATTAAGTATTTATTAAGTATATATTAAGTATTTATAAAGTATTTATTAAGTATATATTAAGTGTGTATTAAGTATTTATAAAGTATATATTAAGTATTTATTAAGTATAAATGAAGTATATATTAAGTATTATTCAGTATATATTAAGTATTTATTCAGTATATATTAATTATTTATTTAGTATTTCTTACGTTACTCAAGAAGAAATATTAAGGAATGGTTCTTGTTTTAAAGTTAGTCTGAATATGAAAAAAAATTGCTTACCTTAACCCCCATAACGGTTCGGGTGCTGATGAAGTGTAGAGTTCGTCTATTTCAGTCGGGCACATCTACTGGGGGGGGGGGGGGCGTGTGGCTGGCACAGCACCCAGCTGTCTTTACTTTCCTCAACATATATCAGGTAACCGTTGAAACAGAATGGACTTGATACCAATTCCGTTAAAAGCGTGCTCGGATAATGCCGCTGCGTCACTGGTTTGAATAGTCCCATTCCACCCAGAAGCGTAGCGAGTGGTGGGATAGGAGGGCATCATGTCCCGGGCGTTACTCACAAAGGGGCCCCAAATGTTATATTTTACATTTAATATTATATGGTTTTCGGATGGGGAGGAGCGCTAAAAAGGTTTTATGCCCCGGGTGCGAGTTAAGTTCGGTAAGACACCGTTTCAACCCATCCAAAGTTCCCGCCGCTGATTGTATTAAATTGTGTGAGGCATTCCAGCGAACAAGCTGAATGACAAAAGTCTGAGTTGTGTCACATGCCTGTTTGTGTTTTGTACACAAGGTCTTTAAATGTAGGCCTGTGTTTTATCTGTTGTGATCATTTTATTTTCAACACGTTTGTGTTTTATCTGTTGTGGTCATTTTATTTCAACACGTTTGTGTTTTATCTGTTGTGGTCATTTTATTTTCAACACGTTTGTGTTTTATCTGTTGTGGTCATTTTATTTTCAACACGTTTGTGTTTTATCTGTTGTGGTCATTTTATTTTCAACACGTTTGTGTTTTATCTGTTGTGGTCATTTTATTTTCAACACGTTTGTGTTTTATCTGTTGTGGTCATTTTATTTTCAACACGTTTTGTGTTTTATCTGTTGTGGTCATTTTATTTTCAACACGGTTGTGTTTTATCTATTGGGGTCATTTTATTTTCAATACGTTTGTGTTTTTCCATGTCATCGTAGGTACATCATATTCAGGCTGTAACAAAACCTTACCCAAGTCTATCACTCACTTACGTCTACAACTAGCAAACAGGCAAGGACCATTTGGAGCTTATGTGGTGGGGTCAACTAAGAGGTCAACATTTTGCAATCCGCTGGGCATCAGGGATGATGTCAATACGTCTGTAAGTGTGTCTTCGTCCTGAAAATAAGACACGTCAGATCTAGGGATTGTTGATTTCACATTTCACTTGTAAACCGTTTAGATCGTTCCCTGTTTCGTGTACAGCGCTTAGGCAATATGATATGGTGTGGTATGTAACATATGCATGGTATGTATGATATGTATGTCATTAATGTATTTCTGTTTTCACTTGTCATTACATGTGTCATTCAGATGCCTGTCGTTGTTTACAGTTTGACCATGACGTGTACAGGATGCTCCTGCAAGATAAACACAGCCGTTTATTTTATGATGACAACTGCAAGATGTATCCATGCAAAGTAACCACATCAGTCAAATTTCAAGCCGTATCAGGGGTGACCTCAGATGTCTCTTGGATAACAGCGGTCAACATAAGTAAAAAGATACCCAAGCTGCAAACCAGGGAAGAACTCGTCAAATTCCTTAAAGTGGAGAACCGGAACCTGTCATCTTTCCGAAGAGGTTTGACCAGCATCCCAGATATAAGAAAGTCTTCGCACATCCTGGGCGTAACTGGCATCGGGTTTTTGTCATTTGTGTTTTTCATACTGACATTCATTGACATCATTAATCTCATACATTACTTCATTTCATTGTTGAGTCGAAATAATTAAGAGTTTATTTGTCTGAAATATTCAGACAGAACTCTTTATTTCTCATACATAAATTGATACAGGCATAGACTGTTTCACTTTTTTACTTAGATGTAAGCCGTCTGTTTATAAATTCCATATTTTTCTTATTAAATTGAATTTAGATTTGAATATTGTAAGATCTTGTTAAATAAGTAATTTTCACACTTTTTATATAGTTGTATATATTTTCAATAGATTTATGTTTAATAAATCAGTTGCTCTCAACCTGTGAGTAGTGCGGTCCGCTTATACATTTGACGTCGGTTGCTAAAATAATAAGCAGAAACTGTTTCGATAAAAGAGTTAGACTAAGCTTCACGGTATAGAGTTCCACCAACAATTTATGCGTAATTGTTGAGTCTCTGTATATGCTCATCTAGGGGCGTGTATGTGTTCAGCTCCATTACTCGGACTGTTCAATAGTACTTGAATGGTTTCATTTTTATTGATCTACTTAGGAGTTGGAAGTGTTCTGTTCTGATTCAGATGAATTCTACACTTCATCTGCCCCAATGAGCCCTTAGGCCAGAGGCCTAGGTAGCTATTGTGGCTAGAGGTGTAGGTAGCTATTGTGGCCAGAGCCTAGGTAGCTATTGTGGCTAGAGGTGTAGGTAGCTATTGTGGCTAGAGGTGTAGGAAGATATTATGGCTAGAGGCGTATGTAGCTATTGTGGTCAGAGCCGTAGGTAGCTATTGTGGCGCCCTGCGTGAATTACATTTATCGGCGCCCTTCTAAAAGTAAGAAAAGTGCAAAACTATTTGACAGCGGTCCCCCATTTACCCATACCCCTCCCCACGGAGTCACGTGATCCTTGACCAATCAATTGCACGCTCTACCGGTCATGGCCCCGTCACCAAAGCACGGTTGACCTTACCAAACAAACAGATCACGTCGACAGGCATACTAACGTAATACCAAAGGGGGGGGGGGGGGGTAATACGGACACCAAATGAAGGGGTGATAACTCGAGATAAGACGAATTTACATTTTTTTTTCTATAGCTGATCAATTTATTTATTGGAAGTATTCAGAAATCTTTTATGAGAATTTAATGTTCATGAAGGATATATGCGGTTTGATAAAACGTTAGCCAACGACTAATGCTCTCTATTCATTTATGTAAATAAGGATAGATAAATAATTAGATTATTTATAGAAATTATTTATACGCGGTTTTTTTTGTATGCCGCGTCGTAATATTGTAGATCTAAACCAACCGAAACAATGAAATAATATCACTTGGGGAAGTGAAGAAAAACACAATTTCTACTCCTGCCATTTTCTGTGGTAGGCTACTGAATACAGTAAAATTAATGAGTCGACCGCATCAAATGCCCCCAGAATATTATCCGTTTGTCAAGAGGAAGAGAAAAAATAGTAAATAGAACGGTCGCATTTGGATTTGTTAGATAGGCCTATGTGACTAATCTGGACCTGCTTTGTTATTTGTGACTAATCTGAACTTTTATTGTTATTTGTGACTAATCTGAATTTTTATTGTTATTTGTGACTAATCTGAACTTGTTTGTAGATTCATCAATGTAAACAAATGTTCAAGACAACCTGTTGCTTTTTTTGTTTCATTTTTATTATTATCTTTAACTATAACAATACTATTACTTGAATTACTCGTACAATTAATCATATTTATAATTTCATTTACAAAATAAAAAGAACGCTAAAAAATCTATCACGAAATCATCTTTTTAAAAGTTTCATTTTTGGTCATTTTCAGTGCTCGATTGAAGAAAAAACCAGTGCCGGGGGAGAAAAAAAATTTCTGCAGACCCGGGGATAAATGTCTATGGTTTCATCAGGGGCTGGAATATATTAGCTAAAGTTGAGCCGGGGGTTAAATGTCTATGGTTTCATCTCCGGCAGGGATATATTAGCTAAAGCAGAGCCGGGGATGACAGTTCTGAGTGCCGGGGATATCCCCGGCATCCCCAGCGGTAAATCGAGCCTGGTCATTTTACAAAGTGTTTTAACTCTTTACCCTGTGTGTTAATTGCCTGTTGTCTGTATAGCTTTTGTACTTTTTGAATTTTTTTTTGTAACAGCTGATCTGTTTTTTTATGATATTAAAGTTTTGTGTACATTCATAATGAAAAGCCGATACTACTTTTTTAACTGGATCTTTACGTTTTACTTTCCCTGTTGTTTTTCTCTAATAAAAAAAATCTTGTAAACTGATTGCATTCTTCTTATGTCATTGAGCTGGTGTGGTGATGAGTTCTGTCAAGCTGTTATATTTGATGTTTTTTTTTTTGTGGTTCAAAATAAATTCTAGTAACACATTATCAATGGCATGGAATATAGATAGATAGATAGATAGATAGATAGATAGATAGATAGATAGATAGATAGATAGATAGATAGATAGATAGATAGATAGATAGATAGATAGATAGATAGATAGATAGATAGATAGATAGATAGATAGATAGATAGATAGATAGATAGATAGATAGATAGATAGATAGATAGATAGATAGATAGATAGATAGATAGATAGATAGATAGATAGATAGATAGATAGATAGATAGATAGATAGATAGATAGATAGATAGATAGATAGATAGATAGATAGATAGATAGATAGATAGATAGATAGATAGATAGATAATCTGAAGACCTTACAAAGATCCCGCAGCCTGTGTAAAATATCCCGCGGTTCTATTGGAGCTCCCAAAAGAAGGAGTTATTGTTTCACATGGACCCCCCTCCCCACATTCCATTATTTATCTTGGTGGCCCCCATCTGTTGGACGACACTGTATTAGCCTTCACATATAGAGCACATTACTTGATCTAATTGTGTTGTAGAGTGACCTGCATGACCTTTAAAATACAACTTGAAATAAGACAGTTGGTTTTAATATTTAATAACCTGACAGTGTTCTAGTGGCTCACCATTAGACAATGTGTCATTCAGAGTTTGAACGTGCCATTATGTTAAACCTGACGCCATTGTGTTAAACCCGACGCAGGCTTAACATTCGCCTAATATCAAAAAAGCTAAACAATGGATGAATGTTGGAAATGTGTCGATGCAGTAAACGTAAATTAGTAAAAGTTCCCTTAAGCCCCGGGGGGGGGCATCTCGGGGGCAGATGAACTGTAGAATTCCTCGGATCATAAATCACTACTACCAGTTGTTTATATTCCCTCAACTTAAAGTCAGGTATCCATTGGGTGAACTTGGAGACTTACACCAGGACCTGAAAAAATGTCATGGTTCTCACTGAGGTTCAGGCCCGTAGTGTGCGGGGAGGCCTGGTTTGGCGCTCCTCCCCTGCGTTTTATCTGCCGCCCCCCCCTACTTGATTGCTCTACTTAGTAGCATTTATTTCCTGCCCCCCCCCCCCACGCTATTGGCCTGGCCCCTGCTGTAGAATTTTCACGCTACGGGGCAGCTGAGATTTGAACCCAGGACTCTCCTGTCGACAGTGGAGCTCTCTGCATCACACGACCGCAAGACCACCCGTCCCCTACATAAATTAGAGTTTCCTTTAATTAATATAATTATCTTACATTACATACTCTTTTTATTGGATAATACTGCAAAATATTATTTTTTTGAGTATTTCATAAATTTAAGTTAATTATTGGTCTATTTTTTTTCTTAAAGTCAAATTCCTTTAGCCCTAATGTTCCATCGGGGCATATGAAGTGAAGAATTCATCTATATCTGTAGCACGACAGATAAAAGGATTGTGTGGCTAGCACAACGCCCAATCGCGTTTAGATCCCAATTTAAGCCAGGCACCTATTACTGAATAATACCATGCCTAAGTAGTCCTCATGGGCATGACGAATGAACTTGAATACATGATATATCAAAATGAAGCAGTTCTGAAGTTTGTAATACAATAAGACCACATCTGAACAAAACATTATTGAAACACACTTTTAAACACACGTTAACGTCAGCACTGATTCTCCTTGAGACTCCTGTCATGACTATTCGTCGTCAGACTATGACGTAATACTACGGCGTGAGGCTGGGAGGTGACACTGTGGCATGTGACTATGACGTGATACTACGAATTTGAAGCTATTACGTGAGACAACGACGTGAGAATGTGACGTGTGACGTGAGACTACGACGTGAGACTACGACTTAATACTACGACGTGAGATTATGACGTAAGACTACGACGTGAAACTGTGATGTGAGACTATGACGTGAGACTGTGACGTGAGACTATGACTTGAGACTACGACGTGAGATTACGACGTGAGATGACGACGTGAGACGACGACGTGAGACTACGACGTGAGACTATGACTTGAGACTACGACGTGAGATTACAACGTGAGACGACGACGTGAGACTATAATGTGAGACTACGACGTGAGACGACGACGTGAGACTACGACGTGAGACAACAACGTAAGACTATGCCGCCGTGAGACTATGGGGTAAGACTATGACATGAGACTACGACGTGAGACTATGATGAGAGACTGCTTTCTATAACTACTCGGAATGTCCGGACTGACCGGACACTTACCCTCACCACAATGTCTTGTGATTCTTGACCAAGCCATCCTGACCTTATGAAACAAACAGATCACAGCCGCAGGCACACTAGCATACAACCAAAGGGGAAGCATTGCAAGGAGAGATAAGTAGGGATAGATCAGGGACTACAATTTCAGACTACTCTTCTGACCTTTAGGACTGCCCAGACACCCACTGGGACTGACCGTCCACCTACCCCTCACAATCTCACGTGATCCTTGTCCATTCACTAACATCTCTACCTGTCAGTCTCGTCACCAATGGGCAATTGACCTTACCAAATAAACAGATCATATTCACCAACACAATAACATACAACCAAAGGGGAATAATACAGATACCAAATCAAGGGGGGATAACCCCGACTTCTGCGCCGCATGACCACTGAGGGCTATAGAGCTCAGTGCGCATGACACATTTTTTCATTTCCTTCTGTGAAAATACCGACACAAATATTTTTTTTTACCTGAAATTGTATTCACATGTGCAGAAGGGCTAATTACCTAACAGTCAACAAGACATCGATATTGCCAATTGTGACAGATCGATTGTTAAGAGATAATACGAGTGCCTGCGCTGTGGGCTGAATGAAATAATACAAAATATATGAAGTATTGTTTTGTTAGCCAGACAGACAATGTTTAGATTGAAGGCTTACTTTATGAAATAGATCGTTTGTAGAATAAAAGCTCGTTGAAGGGATGGGACATAGAATATACTGCAGAGCCTATGTTGTCTTAAGTTGGTTGCATGTAAATGTACAGTAAGTGCTACATGTCTGCGGCGGTTGAAGCCGCTACATTGCTACACTGCTATCTATATTTTAACATCGAAAATTGTGTGTGCTACAGTTTGATGTATAAACAAACTGTATTTGTTCTTTATGTTAGGAATTTGAAAAACTAGATGTATTACTGAGTTGGGTTTCTTTTTAGATTTCATTAATTTCTTTTAAAAAAAAATTATCTGGAGGAAAGTAATTAAATATAAATGTCTTATGTTAATGAAAACCATAATTACAATTAATCATGTAATAATAAAATATGACTTTTTTCTAAGATAATTGACTTGACTTACTGTTTTTTATTTTTTTTAAATCTGGTATCGGCAAATGAAATCGAACCTGCATTTTAAGGAAAGCGACTGAAACATTGTCATTAGGCGAAACCTGTTAACAATGAAGTACGTGTTAATGTTAACATTGTATGAGGTTATATCGGTTTTAGGTGAGTATTGTTAACGTTCAAACTGTTCTTAAAAAAGAATCAACTTTACTTAAAACAACTAGTTTTAATTAATTATTTATATAATACACTTTAGTATTAGTGTGGGGACGGGTGGTCGAGTGGTGATAAGCGCTCGAATGTCGACCGTAGAGTCATGGGTTCGATCCTAGGTAACAACCATGTCATTTTTCCAGGTGTTATTTGGTGCAAAGTCGTCCACAAGTCCACCCAGCTTAAAGTGGGTACCTGACTTTAAGTTGGGGAAGTAAAGACGGCTGGGCGTTGTGCTAACCACACAATTCCTTTAAATGCCGAGGTTATAAAAACAGATGGATTCTAAACTTCATATGCCTCAAATGAGCCCTTAAGGGTTAAAGGGAACTTTACTTTTTTAGTATAAGTAAGGTCCCCTGGACCCCTTAAGACCTTAGGGTCAGGTGGAGTGTAGGGTTCATCTGTTTTAATGGTCTGAGGTTACCACAACGCCCTGCAGTATTTACCTCCCCCCCAGAGCCCCCACTAATCACAGTGGCCCATTTAAAGTCGGATGCCATGGAGGGGGCTTTGAACCGGACCTGGACTAAACAATGTTTCTCATTGAAATAATCTTATTGCTTTATTTCTCTTTCTTTTCTTTTTTTAACAAAAATATAAAGAAGGAAAAACCTTCGACCCGTGTCTAGACAAGAACGAGCCTGCTGCGACTCTGTTGTTTGGTAAATGTGTTCAACTGGTCACAGACTTGAATTTAACATGGTTTAACGCCCAGGTAACACAGACACCAGATTATGAC
This sequence comes from Bulinus truncatus, assembly GCA_021962125.1. Lineage (NCBI taxonomy): Eukaryota > Metazoa > Mollusca > Gastropoda > Planorbidae > Bulinus > Bulinus truncatus. The sequence goes on along the minus strand of JAGDYQ010000063.1, from coordinate 2,745,574 downwards.
AACCAATGTTATTCTTATTTCATCTTAATACAACAGAAATGAGATTTTAATTGGATATTTAATTACTACTAAGCAGCAAGAGTGTAACTAGAAGTAGGAGGGTAGAGGAGCGTGTATATTAGGGTGATAACTATTTTCATTATTTTTCGTAACGAAACTGAAACCCCTCACATTCGAGGAACAATTATATGTAGATGACAGTAGCAACATTAATTTTTTTTTAAATTGAAAAAAGTTCCCCCTATTTTTAATTTTTCGTTCACATATCGCGCAGTTTGAACTCGCCCCAGCTTGGGGTGAGTTCACAATATATAACTATTTCATTATTGTTATAACTTCTTTTATTTTCTGTTTCAGGTGCAAATATATAATATATATTCTGGAATATTTTAGAACATTGTGGAATATTTTTGAATATTTTGGATAAACTATCTCGTTTTCAGTGCAAGATTGCAAGTCTTACTGTCAGGATAGTGAAAGTAGATAGACATGGATAGATAGAAAGACATATTGTTAGACAGATAGACAGATAGGCTAAACAATCTCACACGGATGCCTACAAACCGTCAAATTCTTGGAAACTTCACTTTTCTGTTCAATAGCCAGAAACGGCGACTGGATCGAATCAAAATTATGATTACGGATATAGAATTGCTTTGGAGGGAAATTCTAGACTTTCCACTATTATCCAGCGCACTCATCAGAAAGAAACTCAATTGCCTGATTGATTTGTATGACAAAAACAAAAAGAATCCGTCTGATAAATTTACTACAACACTTTCTCAGTTATTTGATGTCACCAACGTTAATGGAGAATGGAAAAGCACGGAGGATAAAGAACTCTACCAGAGGCAAGTTAAGAGTGGAGGAAAGATTGGTTATTCAATGGTCAAACAAGCCCCTTTGGAATCAATCTACCCAAGAAAACGAATCCGACTATCAAAAACCCAATCACAAGCCAGCTCTTCTCAATCGCAACCTATACAAACACATACAACTGTCTCAGAATCTTCGGATTCTGAAACCTCTGCTTCTTCACCCGACTTGCCAACCTATTCTTCCACGTCATCTTCTCCTGAATGCAAACCGAAATACCAAAGAGCAAGCACTACAACAGCGGGTTTGCTAGTACTGCAAAACAACATTTCTACACATAAAGCATATGATGTTCTTGCAACCATTGCTGAACAGGGTCACGATGTGCCAGTTCCAAGTCAGGCGGGTGTCTGGAAACGAGTAATCTCTGTAGGACGTAAAATGAAAACCAAAATTGTTCAAAAACTTCAAAGCAAAGAACTCTATTGTCTCCAGTTTGATGGTAAAAGAGTTCAAGGGGAAGAGTATCAAGTAGTTCTGCTGAAAAATATGACAACCGAAATCAAACTTGGTATTATTAAATGTGAGAGTGGTTCTGCCGCGGCCATTCACAAGGAACTACATCAGCTACTTGATGAATATGATGCTTGGAAAAATATTGGCACGATAATATGCGACACGACCGCAGTAAATACTGGTCGTTTGCATGGGATTGTAAAGCTCATACAGGATGATGTCTTGAGCAAGGGCTTTCAGAAGCCACAATATATTGGGTGTCAGCACCATGTACTCGACCTCCTTTTGAAACATGTCATGAATTTTTTTATCCAAGAGCCAACGAGCAAACCAAAACTCAACTATTCCTTCATTGACCAATTAACACAAAACTATGTCACTCTTCAGGCTGATTACCGCCTCGTTGCGACAGATGATGTTAGCACAGACGAGAACCCTGGATGGCGAGATGATTTCAAGTTCTTATATGAATTATGTCAGGCATATCGTCATTACAAAACAACTTCACGTTGGCCTCGCATCAACTGGAAGAAACTACCAAATTTACACCAGGCAAGATGGAACTCACGTGCGATATATACTGTTATATCATTTTTTCTGATACCAGAGTGGCGCAACATCCTCACTCCTGCCTGCAACTTCATCTGCTACGAATGGGCAAATGCTTGGTTCCATTCTCAACACTATAATGAAGCGTCCTTCAATGAACTGTTTACCTCACTCATCAGGATAAAATGCAAGAAGGCAATTAAGTGTTTAAAGACCCATTGGTCAGTCGAAAAGTCATTAATTGACATTCCCAGATCTAACCAAATTGCTGAACGTGCTGTGAAACTGATGGAGGAACTTCATGCAAAATCGAGAAAATTTCAATTTTTGAATCTGAAGTTCATAGGAAAAAATATGTTTTAAACATTTCTTGTACATTCTGTACATATTACTAACTGATCTGTATCTTATTTGTTAATAAAAGTTGATTAGTTATTATTATTACTCTTTTGAGTTAAGCTAAAAAAAATAATGTCCTTTTTTTTGAAAAAAGAAATATTTTTCCACTTTTTTCTTCCGAAAAAGGGGGAGGAGGGGGAACTTTTTTTAAAAAAATCAAAAATGCGATTGATATTCTTAAATTACACATAAAAGTTCCTCGATTGCAAGTGGTTTCATAAAAATATTTTTTTTGTTATCACCCTAGTGTATATCTATGAATCTATCTGTGTGTCTATCTGTGTGTATTATTTTTCCGTCTGTTTATATCTTTTTATGTCTCTATTTTGATACCTTTTGTTTTAGGCTGTATCTATTGGACTATGTATTTAACAATCTATCGTATGTATCTATCGATGCAGGACCGTTCTATTTGATAGGTAAACTAGACCTCCGCACCCCCCTGTTTCCGGTCTGTTGCCGGTATTATTTCTTATCAAATATGACTTTATCGGGACTCCAAAAGGGCATCTAAATGATCTAAGAAAGTATTACTCAGGGCTACTAAAGACCTAACTCCGGCTCTATAACCATGTATCGTTAGAGTCTTCTGTATCTCTCTATATTTATGTCTCTTCTTTAATCAATCATCAAAATTAATTCAGTGTCATCCAGTCTTTAGCAGTTAAAATAAAATAATCCAAGTTGTTTGTTTTGAAAACTTATCCTTGATTTATTTTGTCGTCTGCTGACTAAGCCTTAATTGATTAATGCCTTTTGATTGAACTGTTAGGGTTACTGTCAATCAAACTTTTACAACGGAACTCTGGCAGAACCGTTGACAGACTCTGACATGAATGCGACCATTGAATTTGTGATGAATAGGACACATCCACGTTTGACTAATTGGATTTTTAGAGGTGATTTGTGTATTCATTGTTACAGTGTTTGGATTAATTGTTACAGTTCTTTTATTCATTGTTACAGTGTTTGCATTCAGTGTTGGTATTCAGTGTTTGTATTCAGTGTTACAGTGTTTGTATTCAGTGTTACAGTGTTTGTATTCAGTGTTTGTATTCAGTGTTTGTATTCAGTGTTTGTATTCAATGTTTGTATCCAGTATTTGTATTAAGTGTTTGTATTCAGTGTTTGTATTCAGTGTTTGTTTTCAGTGTTACAGTGTTTGTATTCAGTGTTTGTATTCAGTGTTACAGTGTTTGTATTCAGTGTTTGTATTCAGTGTTTGTATTCAGTGTTTGTATTCAGTGTTTGTATTCAGCGTTACAGTGTTTGTATTCAGTGTTTGTATTCAGTGTTACCGTGTTTGTATTCAGTGTTACAGTGTTTATTGCTAAAATTCACTTGTAACGGTTAGTTACATTTTAACATGAAATACTTAAAATACTTTGAGTACACTGTTAAATTTCATTGGTTAAGTACTTTTATGAGGCGGTTACAATCTTCCAAGTACATCTAAAAATTAGTTTTTAAATCAATTGAGTAGACCGCAAATAAGCTTTAAAACTTAATAAATCGGTTTTAGGTAAATTCTTTTAACTAACTGTTAGTATACTGCGAGGTTACAATGTTAAATATGTTTCAGAAAATTGTTACATTATTTTGAGTATACTTCTAAATTACATTGATAATAATTTAGTTCCATTGCATACATTATTGCATTCGTTGTAATAATCTGTTAAAATACTTTGTCAAATCAATTTTAGTTCACTTTTAAATGTCATCTGTTTATTATTTCTTTAAATTAGTTTAATGACACTGTCATGTAAATGTTTTATCAGAAGATTGCCACGATACAGTTAACTTCCTTAATAGCGGGTAGGTTTATTGGGGGGGTGAGGGGTGCATGCGTTAGTGCACTGGTCAGTAAGTGTAAGTCTTTTATTGGTGCAAATCGAGAATTTTCTGAAACTTTCATGTTGTTTTATTTTTCTCCAAATATTTATTTATTTTTTGAATTTAT